>OX940985.1:10250579-10613218 GCA_954871275.1 Leptopterna dolabrata
CCACAACGGATGGATGAATGGAACCGCAAATATATAAATACATTTAAAAAACATGTCCACAAAAATCATACCAAAGGGAGGTTCATAAAAGGTCACAGCAAAGGTTCTTGAAGGTTTGGCATTTCTAATGTGGTTTGTTGGCAGTAATGAGAACCTCATTGAGAACCTTTGCCTCCGCCTTCATGGGCCAACAGCTAGTCAGGATTTGTCATTTCTTGCCACATTTTTACAATCACCCTCATTTAAAAAATAGCGCTTAGTTTTGAAATGGGGGGGGGGGGGGGGTTTAAACTACTATTTTTCCAAAAGTTCTGAACATTATTTTTTTTAAATAAAAAATAACGATTATTGCCTGTTGGAAGTCATTTATGACCTACCTACCTTCTTTTAAGTATATGCGGTCAGTTGATTCTCTTCTCATACGTGTGCTTGCTCGAAGCAATATCCTATCATCGGCTTCTTCTTCATCTGCAGAAGAATAACTCGAATAACTCAAAACATCTGGTTCTGCCCAAGTGATTTCGCTGTCACTGGCCAGTTCGTCTCTAATAGCTTGTTGCTTATCTAGTACTTGTTGATCTTCTTCCAATTCGTATTCCTAGTGATAAAAATAGTTCCAACATTATTTTTTAAACAAAAAAGTAGGTATTCCGATGATATAATGATTTTTATTTGGTATGATATAATGATTTTTATTTGCCGTCACAGAATTACATTGACAATGGTCATAGTTATTACAAAGAAAATAATAAATCTATTAATCAGGCACTATATTTAATAATCGGAGTTGTGAGCAAGAGAGCTTAACTCCCACGTGCCGGCCAGGCGCCACCCCGACCAGCCCCAGCTCCCACCCACGGTGGCGGCTTCCCGGGCCAGGCAACCGTGAGAGCCGTCGTAACACGAAAGCCCCCCCCCCCCCCCAACCACCGGAAGCCCGGCCAATCGAATCCGAGCAAGATCTCGAATCAACGTGCCAAGGGTATTTCTCCCTAAATTATATATGTATACATATATATATAAATTTATTTTACGAAACTCCTCTCAAAGGCGGAAGGGGCACATCATTAAATTAAAATAATTAAATGGATCAAATAATGGGGAGACACCCAGCATTACCCGACACCAGCCCGTGGGGGTAGGCATGATGAAGGAAGTTGGGAAGAGAAAGTGGGATGAAAGGAAGTGCCCCTATATTCCCCCTATAAAACGACCACCAGTTTAGATATGAGCCTCGCAAGAGGTGATACCAGGGAGTACTCCCGCAGAGATGCCCAGCTCGCGTAACTCCATGGCACTTTTCCTGCACTATGACAAGGTTGCTGCCAGTACCTTGATGTTATCAGTCGCCACTCTGTTGTGCCGGGACACTGATTGCCGCTAATCATTCCAGTTGTACTTGCTTTTCTTAGCCCTCCAGGTCTACTCCATATCCACGCTGCCTTTGGCAACCTGGACATCCAGGATAATTGCAGACCCGTCGGGCTTAACAGCAACCATGCCCGGCTTCAACCCACTGCTGCCTGGTACATGGCCTCTCCCTCTCATCATCCCAGCCGCTAGATGATATCGCACCTGCTTGGCAACCGCAATGTGTCGGTGGATGCGGCCACCATGAGTCCGTGAACAGACTTGCACCACATGATAGAGGTTCTCATTTGCACCCCGACAGGTCCCACGACTACCTCTGGAACACCTTACCGCTGTGGCTAGTGAGGCCACAAATGAATGGGGAGTTTACCCCTACCCTACTTGCATCTTTTCATAATTAAGACGGAGTGGTAGATAACTAGATCTGTACTTCTCATTTCATATGTGTAGAGGAAAGGGTGGTGGAGTGTGTGTCGAATCTGCGGCATCAGCGTCTAGAATGAAATTGATCTGTCGGATGATTAGGTATAAATGCTGGGATCAAACTGCCTACAGATGTGTTTACACTGTCAAAAAGACTTTAAAACAAACTGAGCATCCACTTGGGTAATTCTTATTACTTACCAACCTTTTCTCTAGATGACTGATGCTTCTTTGATGCAAAACCGGTAAAATCCACAATTCTGGGAAGACAACGTTATTATGCAATTCTGTCCTTACTACCTAATCTATTCTGGATTGGAATAAGACCTTTTTTTGGTCGCAAGAAAATGAATTTGGGAAACAATCGACTTTTAAACAAGGCTTAGTTGCAAAACTCCATAGCCAATCAATCGGCATACAGCATTTCAACATTATTTCACTCTTTTGGTTATTACTTATTACTTAGAAGCCTATTATCATAATAACGTGGGGTGTTCAGATACAAAAGTCTTCAGGTTATTCCACCATAGCAGAACCAATTTCCAATGTTGTTTAGCAAAATTGATTGTTTTTAAGAAAAAACCAAGTGAGCCTTTCAACGCCTGTCTCTCTCCTTCCCTTTCTCACTGTGAAGTGGGGGGGAGGATCTGAGCGTGACAGGCCCAAGAAATATTCAGGCCCTGGCAGGGATTTAATCACCCTCCACTGAGCTGTACTTTTGATGAGTCCTTCTGTTGATGGGTAAACTCGGTTTGTCCAATTTAACCATCGGCCGTGATCAAAATAACACAAATTGAAAATTTCGGAGGCAGTGTGGACCCCTCTGTCTCTGTTAAGGGGAAACAGGGTAGGGAAGATCTGAATGTGACGTGATGCGAAGCGTCTTACATGCGTTGGGATTCATTCCCCAGCACGGAACACGCCTAAAGCAGTTTCACTTCAAAACATCTTGAGTAAAAATTATCCCAATATCTTCTCAGTTCTACATTATCTTAACCTGCAGAAAAAAAGTTGAAACTGAATGTTTTCTTGATGCTCCCATGTAAGAACTGAACAGGTGGGCAGTGTTTTGGAACTAGACCCCTCAATTGAGTAATGACTGCATCACTTACATCTTGGTATAACTCTTCCCCAAACTCCTCCCCAACTTCCAGGAGCGCATCTGACAGATTTATCCTTTCACTGGATGCACTCATGACCTTTATGCTTTTCAAGCTGGTTTCTGTGTCTGACTTGGATCTCTCCTGTTTTACACCCTGAACAGATGGGACTCTGTTCTGGCTATCACTCGGAGTGGTTACGGCAGTTTTCGAATTTGATACTTTCGATGTCTGGCTTGACATTACTTTAGTAGTGACAATTACCTTCCTGCAAGTTGAGAATAATTGTTAGTAGCACAATTCAAAGCACAGGATGTACACATTGTGCCTTAATGGTTCATAAAATGTTCTGTGCACTCCTGAGATTGAGATGTGAATACATCATCTACCGCAGACAAATTTTTCAACTTCATAGCCGCTGCTGACTTCATAACAGTTGCCATATACCAGACAGGTCCAACAGGCACTTGTGTATCACTTTTGTAGATACCTCCCCTTCTATAGATCACCCCCTCCCCCCCCCCCCCCAGCACATATTCTACTCTTATTATATCTCGTTGCTTCCAAAATTAGCTGAGATGGTTTAGAAAAAGTCGTCATCCTTTCACTTCTGAAACACATGAAAAACCATTGATCAAACCACCTTCCTCCCCTGTGTGCTTACATCTCCTTTGCATTGCATGACAGCATTCCTAGTAAGGACTACAAATACCTCTATGTTAGATGGGTAGGGAGGGCTGCAGTGGTACTAGGAGTCAACTCAAGTCCCCTACGAATGGTTCTCACAGCAACTTTTGCCAATCAAGTGCAGGTACTTCCTTATGGAAAACAATAAGCAATACCCAACCATGGCTGGCTATCAAGATGTACCACTTGGAGAGTTTCATGTTCATCATGGGTGGGGATGGAGTGTAGGCCAGAAGTTGGTGATCAATGACATCAGCAAAATCCATGGAGTTTTCACAGTACATAACTAGTTAACAACCACCGCACCATACTCGACTTACTTTTCCACAGTACGAGATTCTAAACAATATCAGGAAGCTGTAACCGCTTTTTTGAACGTAATTCTAAACAATCTTCGGTCTTTGAAAACACTGTTGAGATAGTTTCAATAATATACCAGTATCTAGCAAGTATGCAGGATATTTGTGTTACCACCAGTAAAAGATGTGCTTATACTTCAAATGATCAGACTTCTTTTGTTGTGTTTAGTTTTGAAGCATTTAAAATGGTTGACCTACCAACAGGTGTGGATTGGCCAGCAAGTGTCAGAAAGGCCTGTACTCATATATATTTTTTTCGTGGTAGGCGTTACTATAAATAATAAGTCAAGTAATTCTATCAGAAAATATTTTATTAAAAGTTTACAGTGATTCATGTTAGGTAGGTACTGCAAATAAAGTGCCTATCTTTAATTTTGATGTTATTATCACAGTTCATAGTTTATGTACCTAAAATAATATCATGAATTACCTAGGTACTCAATTACAATAGAAAACTACTGTTGAGCTAAAAGAAAACGATACTCCGGAAAACAGGTAATTATAAAAAGTAGAACTGAAAGTAGTGCAAATTCCGTAGTACAATCATATAACATAAAAGTAGCAGTAAATAATGATCAATCATAACTTTGTTTGCACTGGCTTTTTCTGACGGTTAGCTGTCTCCTAGAAAACCATAAGCCCTAGAAAACCATCTTGATAAGCATTTGAGCATGATAATGTTTGGGAATCAAGAAGGCATGGTCGCTTCTCGTCCGCCCTATCGTCTATGTACTGGAATGAAGATAAGAAAACTGGCGTTGGTTAGTCAGGAAAACACTGCAAGCAGCCTGTCATGGGTACTATACAATCCGAGAATCACTGAAAGGGCCAAATGCCTTTCCGGTGGTCAGATAACCATCACACGATTACTGCTAACAACCCTATTAGCGCTGACTAGACTGTACAAGTAGTAGAAATTAGTTCTGAACACCAATTAAAAAAGCACCATGTTAAAAATTACTACAACTTAAACATAAACATAAATAGGTAGGTACTTGATTCAGTATATGAGTAAGAACAGATCCAATGATACGTCTAATGGAGATAATTTGAAAATAAAAAAGCAGTGACTGTGGGTCTACCCTGAATAATCTAGACCATTATTACTGATACTGCCGTAATGGGGAGTTCCAAGGAGAAGAACCCATATCCAGCATAAGCCCAAAGTTCAGTGACGAAACTTTTACAAGTACATAATAGCATTAAATTAATAAACAAGATATTATGCTTTGTTGAGATTTCATGAATACAGGTACCTACCTAGCAATTCAGTCACCACAATTCCATACCTCATCCAATGATTCCACTGTAGTGAAAAAAACTGATTTACCATACAACAGCAAACAGGCACATGGTAGATTGAACACAGTTGGTATGAATCTTCAGCCCCATGTCGAAAGCCCTCCCTCACTCCATAGTGTAGGTATATAACAAAATGTAAGTAGTAAATAATGATGGCTTGAAATTACTATAAACCCATCAATCCTAGTTATTATTTTGAAGTTCGATTATTTTGCACTGTCCAAGAACTTTAGTCCTTGACTGAAAATATTAAAACATCTGCATAACAATATGGTAGGGAGATGAGTACGGTAAATTCATATTTTCACAGTTCTTAGGGTACGAATGGATTAATCCTGAAAACAATACTGCGTTAATATTTGAACAATTGTTAACGACATGAGGTCTTTAGCTTCATCTAGAGGCGTTTTTCCGTCGTTATTCCTCATGTCTGCTTTGGGCTTGAACTTGAGAAGGACTGACACCAATTTCGAGTTGCTCGTTTGGCAGCAGTAATGGAGTGGGGTGTTACCAAAGTTATCTTTAGCGTTCACATAACACTTGTTGGTATCCAAGAGTAGAGTGGCCACACGGTTCCTCTGATTCAGGCAGGCTAGATGTAGAGGTGTCATGCCGTTCAAAGAACATACATTTATGTCTGCGCAGGAATCAATCAAGAGTTTCACTAACTCTGCCCTTCCGCATTTGGCAGCCATATGCAAGGGTGTTGTGCCTTCTGAATCACAGACATTGATGTTAAGTGGTTCTCTAACTTTGGATTCACCCAGGCTGAATGCAATATCCGCATCTTTCTTAGTTTTGCAGGGGCAGAGAGGATGACAGGTTTCGTCCTCCTTATCATGAGTGCTGGGTTCAATTCCAAGGTAGAAACAAGCTAGTTGACTATCTCCATACATTATTGCTCTAAGCACTCTCTCAACTTTTCGGATACCGTCTGTCGAATTAGGGCGGATCCCCAACTTCGTCCTATTGTGAGACTGCAAATCAAGATCTTCTTCAGAAAAATCCAACTGGCTTGTTGAGGCTGCAGCTACAGGTATGTTATTCAACGATATACTGAGTACAGGAGGAATTGGAATGTTATTCTTTTTAGGGCTGGATAACACTTCAAGTAAGTGCATGTTGTGAGCTAAATCAAGCGGAGTTTGTTTCCTTTTATTTTCTATAAACGGAGAGGCACCGTACTCAAGAAGTAAGTTGACTATGTTGGTATAACCCCAACGTGCAGCATTATGCAAAGCAGTATCACCCAGATTATTACGTAGATTGGTGTCAAACTCCAAACCAGCTTGTTCTACAAAGTAAAGCAAAGCTTTGATACACAAGTCATGTCCGTTTGAAGCAGCCAAGTGCAGAGGAGTATTTCCTTCATTGTCTGCTGGATTGAGCTTCACGCCGAAGTGCACTAATAAGAGGAGAGTACTTTGATGGCCTCTAGCACAGGAATAATGCAAAGCGGTAGAACCTTTGTAGTCAGTCTTTTCCGGTCTCGCACCATGGGTTAGCAGCAAGTCAACAATCTCAGCTTGGCCATACATGGCTGCTATATGCAAAACAGTGTAACCCCTGTCGTCACACGAGTTCACAGTTGGAGCCATGTTGCACATGCTAAAACTCAGTTCTTTCTCACACTTGTCGCATGAACAAAGGGGGTGACACAACGTCAAACCTTCCAGGCTGCTAGTGCTTCGATTTTCATGTTGATCCAATATTTTCTTGACCTCTTCAAGCTCCCCTTTCTTAGCAGCATCAAATAGAGAGACAAGTAGAATCACTCCAGGCCTTGCTAAATCTTCAGGATCATCCATTTCGTCTTCTGGGCGATCATAGTCCCGGTAGGCTATAAGACATTCAGGATCTGTTGGTCCTATCAACATATCGTCCTTTATATAAGTAATAGCCGCCTCTAAGGAAGTAACTAGAAAACTGTGTTGATTCGCGTGATAGTTGCTTGAAGAGTAGCTGAATTCTTTTATATAGGTCAGATGAGCAATCCAATTTGGGAGACCGGATTTGATTACTAGAAAAACTAACATAGGTAGAAGTTCATCAGCAGCTAGAACATTGGTAGAGTGAGAACTGTCAGAATCTTGATTGGAGATGGCCGTAATAGTCTTTCTCAAACAACCAACCTTCCCAACTACTGTGCTATATCCTTCAACCCTGCGGAGTTCACTTCTCGCTTTTGGTATAACTGACTGAAAGTCAGAGCTGATATTCAGGTCTCTCAATTGTATATCGGATAAATTTCTTACAGTTTTATTGAATGTGGCATCTTCATAGGCAGTACAGCCAGTGATCCCTTTGATTAATTTCTTGTAGATCCCATGGTGTATGTATGATTCAACGCTCACCTTGACATTGTCCAATAAGTGCCGGTTGGTTCCCGTTTTATCTCTCAACCTCTCGTTTTTAAGAGCAATTTGAAGGCACTTTATATATAACCCTCCCACTGCATCCTTTTGGTCTTGAAGGGGCATAAACTCCAGTTTTTCATTCGCTGTCAAAAACTGCGCAATGCAGTCATCCATTCGCTCTAGCACATCTTTTGAGCTTTCAGTCCACAGTAAGTCAATGCAGTCGCGCAAAGAATGCACAGTAGTTATGCCAGATTCAGTTCTGACCCCGTCGCAATACTGCTGTAGAGGGTGCTCCACGCACAGTACCTTGTACTTGAGCATATCATTTGTGTAGAATGTCTCTTCGAAAAGCACATGACTGCTGAATGTTGACCCAACATCGCATTCCACAATTATTACTCTATTGCTAATTTTGACATCCTTGTCGTTGAGGGTCCTAAAATGAGTTTCTGGAAGCTCGTCATTAGGAATGAGAATGTGACTGAAGAAATCGTTAGCTGTCAAGGCATATTTAGGCATGGACCCAGCTCTGGGAACACAAATAATCCAACCCTCTAGTGTGGATTTTTCGAAAAGTTCGTAAAATTCACCCTGAAGCTCTTTGAAGAAGAAGTTTTCACATAAATCTTCATCGTAATTAGATTCCATGATTTATGTCGAAAACACAAAGGTAGTGAGGTCCTGAAGATCTACAGCGTTGGTTGCTCAACTCGCATTCCTCGTCAACGTCACCATTTGAATCAACTGAGCTAAATTGTGAATAATTACTTACTGATTCCGGTCTACTGGAGTTCGTACTACACCTCCTCAACGATTTTCATGCCGTCGGCTGCATGTGAATTTATTTTCAAGGCGGAAAAGGAGGACTCCTTCGAGTTACGTAACAAGAACATAGGCATAAGCACGAATATCGAGGGGTGAACGAACAAGAATTAAGGGGGGGGAGGGAATAAACGCTACATCGGCTAGAAATAGCGTGAGCCGTATAAAAGACAACAACATAACCCTCCCATGAGACGACCACTGAGGTTATCCATAGAGAAGTAATGCAAATTTCGTAGCGATCACTTGGATTTTTGCCTAAGCAAAATCATTACTGATTATTTTTACTATAAGTGTATTTTTTATAGAAGTGCTTAGCTAGGTTTGATTTTGTCTAAACCATGATCAAAGTTTGAAAACAAGCGAACAATTAATTATGACGAAAAATATTCCTGCTTGGGCTGCGCAGCACTGCATGGGTTGCGGGTCAATCTACGCAGCGCCTTCTCAAATGGGTTTTCTCTATTTTTTTCATTTCATCTGTTTTTAGTTTTCTTTCGCTCGCGGCATGGTCTGTCTTTTGCCTCATCACTTTCTCAATGAGTTTCTCATTTGCTAGGCCTTCATACCTATTACTTGCTATGTACTTCGAGATCTGAATTTTCCGACTGGTGACACAATTTCTGAGTGAAAATTGTTGATTTGACAAATCACGCAATGAGTGAAACAGTTTCTGTCTTGCAAAAATACAAGAATATGGTCAGTGAAAGTATCGACCATCACGTCCTTTTGAAGGTAATATCATGATTTACCTGAGTATCAATATATACTTTCTAAATTGCTCTGTCAATAGATTAAGCATGATCTACATGCAACGCACCTACATGATGATCATGTTTGCACCTGGGTCCCTACACATATTTACAGCTTGCTACAGTATATCACATTCTCTTCTGACGGTTCCATCATTTAAATGAAGTAGGCGGATGGTGCTCTTGATCCTAATCGAGATCTGAGATATCCCATAAGTAAGAACTTTTCTTTGGAGAGACTTGAGGATACTAGGTAGGAACGAAGGTACTAGAGAATCTCTGGTATAATTCCAGTGTCTCTAGTAGGTTCCTACCCACTTCTTTTATCACGCCCCATATTAGAGGTTCTGCGTCGAGTCAAATTAAGTAACATAATTATTATAACATTAAAAAGAAATGACAAGTAATTAGTTGTAGTGAGTTCAAACCGCAAGTACACAGGTAGGTACATAGTTAGTAAGTATATAAACTTGACTATTATAATCATCATCATCGACCTATATCAGTGTGGTATGATTCATTTCAGGAAAAGACGATGATGCAGTTTTTGGTGTACATTCTTGAATCTCCTAATGACGTTGAAGTAAGGTTGGCTCTGGAAGTGATCGAGTTGATGATCGATAATCCAAAGAATCACCAGCAGCTACGGTCATACGGCATTTTTGATGCCATCAGCAAACTTTCTCAAAGGTGAGGCGTTTTGAATCTCAGCTTCTGTTATAGTATAGTAAAGTACACGTAAGTTGAAACTGACAACTCTCCGATTTCTTTTGATCAACAGTGGCGCCGAAAAGGCAAACGCTCAACATGCCTCGCAACTATTGGCTCAATTGAAGAAACCTGTACCTCCGATTGTTAGACAAAGCGCTCCCAATCATATGTTTCCTAGTGTCGTCTACGTGCTCAACGTCCCTGGTATAACCAGTGTAAGTCCTCAGTATTTACTTTTACAAAGAAGACCTTACTGGACTCCACCCTTGGTTGACTGAGTTTACTATGTTGTATACAGTAGGTAGGTACTCAGTCACGGTGACACACAGTTGTATATTGGTTGTAAACAACCTACATAAGACCTGTTTTGACGCACTGTTTTGACATTTTATGTCTTTACTTTGGCACATGGACTCGAAAAGCGTTGCGTTATAAAAAAGCGTTACAGTTGATATTCTGATGATTTTCGCTTACAACCGATTCGTTTCTACGGAACTTCATGTTTGCCATTTTTCATCGTACAAAAATCGTTCACCACTCGTTGGAATCGTGTGATTTTATTGAACATTTTCTTGTTAACCGTACCTGGCTCGGTAGCTGAGCTGAGCATGATGAAAAAAAAAAGGCGGGTAAACAAGGTAGTCAGCAACAGGTAGTGAAGAAAGTCATTGTTTACTAGAATCGAATGTGGTAACCTTGCACCTCCATGTAACCCGAATCGTGGTAATCTTGCAACCCGTTAATGATACCGTCAATTATCCCTAAATTCCTATTGGGACATAATATGTCCCAATGTGTTGCAGACTCGTATGCAAGCGTTTTCTATTCAAGACTTCACAGGAATCAAAAAACCAAAATCGTCCCAAGGTACACGACCTTCCCCTACCTACTTTGTCACCATTACCCACCTCAAGGGCAGGTAGTGTGGTTGATTCATATTTGGGACAGCGGGTGCATTAGGATCACCACAACGGAAGTGATCAAACCACATGGGAATGCACCCCGCTGTGCTTACCACCATAACCTCCTCACCTCCATAGCCACCAGTCCTTAAAACTGAGGCTATCTTATACCAATTTTGTAATTCCAATTAAACGGGAAGATAGTAAATATCTTCCCGTTACTATAGATATGTTCCTATCTTCCCGTTACTATAGATATTTTACTATCTTCCCGTTACTATAGATATTTTACTATCTTCCCGTTTAATTGGAATTACAAAATTGGTATAAGATAGCCTCAGTTTTGAGGACTGGCGGCTATGGAGGTGAGGAGGTTATGGTGGTAAGCACAGCGGGGTGCATTCCCATGTGGTTTGATCACTTCCGTTGTAGTGATCCTGATGCACCCGCTGTCCCAAATATGAATCAACCACACTACCTGCCCTTGCGGTGGGTAAGGGTGACAAAGTAGGTACTTGCCCTGGTCAGCTGGGTGAGCTCTGAATGTCTTTCCTTTCCAACCATCGAGGGGAAAAGTGGAGTGAAGCACGTGAGCTGTGCATTTGTACCAAAATCCATACCGGAACAATATTTCTATCATTTTTGGATTATTGGAAATTAATTCAAGTTAATGATGTAGGACCTTTAGTGCAGAACGACAGTGAGACTTATAATTTGCTGTATAGTTTTTTGTATCCCACGACGCCAGAGAGAGACGCCACGGCGTGGCGCTGGAAGTGGTGCTGCAAGAGCCAAAACACAAGTAACTGGTGGGAGGTAGACGTTGTATTCATTTTACTGTAGATAAGTGAGGCTACTCGTCAGCGAACCCAGTAGTAAATCAGCTTTCAAATGAAATGGAAACAGAATGGACCATGAAGATACGGGGCCTGGGTGTTATACGAGGCCTAATCCCTTTCAGTTTCAAGAATGTAGAAAGGTTTAGGTTCGAAACCTCATCAGTCATAATATGTTTCACCTTATAAATTTTTCTAACAATTTTTTATCATGCGCCAGATTTTTGTCGATAAATCACTTTAAAAAAAAACCAGTCATGCAGCATGACTTAATGAGCGAATTTTCAAAGAAATATTCGAATTAATGGCTATGGTTTTGAATAAAGGAAAACTTCTTCCTCCTACTGTTAGTACCTAAATTGAATAATTTGAAATAGATTTTTTCTTTCGTCTTCCTTCTAGTAATACGTGGGCCGGTACTTGTCTATCTATGAAGGTATCATAACAATTATATGTCAAATGGGAAATTCAAGGAGTTGTACTAATCGTTTGCCTCCCCCTTTTTTGCTTCGAACTCTCGTCTTCAATTAATACTTCTCACATTTTTCAATCTGACCACTCTAAGGGGGTGGGGGGGGGGGGGGTAAGAGTTTAAAGATTATCCTAGTTTTGGGTAATTTTTGCGCACTTTAAATGCTCTAATTTAAGAACGGATTTAGATATCTAAAATCCGATTTCACCATCGTGTTCAGCGTGCAAAAACCTTTAAAATGAGGGGTCACTTGTTAGAAAATAACATTTTGGGGATTTTTGGGTAATTTTTGCGCACTTTAAATGCTCTAATTTGAGAACGGATCAAGATATCTAAAATCCGATTCCACCATCGTGTTCAGCGTGCAAAAACCTTTAAAATGAGGGGTCACTTGTTGGAAAATAACATTTTGGGGATTTTTGGGTAATTTTTGCGCACTTTAAATGCGCCAAAACCCTCCTTAGAGTAGGCCAATTTCGCCCATCTTCGAACTTAGCCTTTCGATTGCCAAGATAGATTTTTTGTGCAAATTTGAGCTGTTTATCTCAATTCTATCGAGAGTTATCGTCTGGAGTGACACATATATATATAAATATATATATACATATAAAAAAGTGTTAAATTTCAGGAATCGTTTTAGAATGGTCTGAAACGGATTTCTATGAAGAAAATTTCCAAAAATTTATATTATTTAAATTTCGAAGCCATTGCAATAGCTTCATTTTCTTTGAAAATTCGCTAAAAGAACTCAAAAGAGTTAAGGGAACAATATCGACTGGAAGACGGGACCTACACAGAAAACCGGGTAGTTATTATCACAAAGAAGTCGCACAGTTTCTGAAATAGAGTGTTGTATTCACTATATAAACTCACAGAACTGACCAACTAACTTTACTCGAATAAAAATTGGTGAAAAAAGGACAAGAATATCGACTTTAACAAACTTAAATTCACAGATCGACCCACAAACTTGATGAACGTAAAGTAAAACATGAATTCAATGGAAATCGAAAATAAAACATATCGATACCAAAAAAGCAGAAGGCCAACCAAACCATACGAAAATAATGATGCAGAACACATTCATGGAACACAAACATCTGCATGGATGTGAATATGGAGGAGTATTAACGACTCAAGTTATAAAACATTAGAAACCTGGACCCTAACATACATTCATGTTTAAAAAAAAAAAAAAAAAAAAAAAAAAAAAAAAAAAAAAAAAAGCGAATTTTTTAACTGATTTTATGTAAAATGTGATGTTTGGGATATCCCATTCAAATATGGGGAATCTTAAACTTATTGGGTAATTATAGGTATTCAAGTATGTACGTATATTGTAGTATTGGTACTACAATATACGTACAGTTACTTATCCAACATACGTACAGTACGTATGTTACGTATCCAATACAAAGTAGGTATTGGATACGTAACAAATTTTTTGTTCCATTTTTTGCCGAGTAACACCTCGGTTTGTAGATTTTCCAACGCTGAACACGATGGTGAAGTCGGAATTGCGATATCCCATTCCGATATCAGATTAGAGCAGACGAACGAGGAAGAACATCTCAAGAAATAACCACGTTCCTTCATCTTCAAAGTGCTCCAGTTTAAGAACGGAATGAGATATCGCAATTCTGATTTCACCATCGTGTTCAGCGTACAAAAACCTTTAAAATGAGGTTTCACTTGTCAGACTGCTTCATTTTGGGAATTTATGGGTAATTTTCCCCCCCTAAAACTCCCCAAAATTCCCCCTTAGAGTGACCCGATTCTGCCCATCGGCCCTGTCGATTGCCAAGACAGATTTTTCGTGCAAATTTGAACTTTTTATCTCAATTCTTTCGAGTTATCGTATATATATATATACATATAAATATATGAATATATATATATACTCGGCCCTTCGGGCCTCGCCAGGGGGCAAGCCCCCTGGACCCCCAAAGGGGGCTCCGCCCCCTCGGAACGGCTTCGCCGTTCCTCACCCCCGAAGGATGTGTTCTTATACTTCGTATAACAAAGGAGAATTTGCTATGCAATTTACCCCCCCCCCCCCCCCACACCACCAACACACAAAAAAATAAAACGATTCTGTTTAAACGTTATTTATTTACATTTATTTCTGAATGTAGGTAACTAGTTATTCATAGGTAACAAAGATAACGTTGGTAATTCTTTATCACATTCCTCTTTGTGCTCATCTTTATCACATCCCTCTTTGTGCTCATCTTTATCACGTTCCTCTTTGTGCTCATCTTTATCACATTCCTCTTTGTGCTCATCTTTATCACATTCCTCTTTGTGCTCATCTTCATCACATTCCTCTTTGCGTGACGCGTTTTTGTGACGGGATATTGTGACAGGACATTTTTTTCACATGACCCCCGGCGTTAAAATTGCATAGCAATTAACATATAATTTTTGGTGTCTTTCGGTAGTGAATTCAGGATGGTCTGAAACGGATTTTGGTATAAAAATCTTTCGGAAATTTGAGTTTTAAAAATTTTGGACCGAGAACAATAGCTTCATTTTCTTCGAAAATTCGCTAAATAAATACAATCAGAATAACAGCCATAATGAGATCAAAAGATACGACGGTTAACTCATTAAACGGCATATCGCACAGGTAATCTGATTCGACGTCCACATCGGGTTTCAACATCCTTCAAAACAGTCCTCTGGGTTGGTTTCTTCCTGACAGATTTTGATACATCCTCTGAAGACTCAGGGGCTGAAGAATCCATAGGGTCACCACAGCCTTTGTCCAGAGCAAGATCATCAGGAACAGGATCTTGTAGCGATATTTCAAGGGGATAAACATGCTGGATTGCCCTGGTGAAAGAACCTTTGGCTGTTTTCAGCTTTACAGCTCGACATTTCCCATCTTGTCCAGGAATGAGCTCAACTATCTCTGCCAGGGGCCAGTCAATCCTCTTCTTGTCATCTGAACCAATAAGTACATACTATTTCTCCCACCAGTGGACCTCTTTTGTCACTGAAGCCGCCAGAATCTAGTAGGAGTTGGCCCAGATACTCAGTTCTAAAACGCCACTTGAGTTCCTCCTTGAGGCGAAGCCGGTGCAGAATTCTTGTTCTAAAAGTGTTGGCATCAGCAGCATCGCAGTCAGGCAAGCCATTTTGGGGGAGCTCCTGTAAAAACATCTGCGGTGACACAGGAACAGGGTCGCTAGGGTCTTCAGACAAATAGGTTAGCGGTCGCTGGTTGACATAGGTTGTACATTCATATGCCACCGTGCATAATTCTTCATAATTCAAACGCGGTCTTCCCAGCATTTTCTTGAGAACAACTTTGAGAACACCAATCATACGTTCCCAGAATCCACCCCACCACGCAGCTCGAGGCTTTTGGCATAATGTTACTCTTTACTTGACTTGGTCAATCTTGACAGTTTGTTTTGATTATAGCATGCTGTTCTTCATACAGTTCGAAACTGTACCTATTTTATCTTAAGATGATATTCACAACCTTTAATGATTTATTTATCCAATATATTTTAGGCCACTCGGAGGGATGTCGAATATGGTGTCATATGCAACCGTGGTGTGATATCAGTAGTGGTTGATGCAAGCAAAGAACGCGTTACCGTCCGTACCCTTTCTAAAGTTACCCCAGCAGATCTTGCTAATTCAATACACAGGAAAACAGGTTTGCCTGTGAGACTCGTCACCAAAAACAACAAAGGTCAAGAGGTAAGCATAGTATTCATCGGCGTACTATAACCTTGCTCATTTTCCAAATTTTAAACTAGGTTGTAGTTGCAGATAGTTGAGAATAGCTCGTACAGGTCAGGTGCAAAGCCTTGTGGTAAGAATGGAAGCCGTCTTTGCAATGGACTCCCACTAGTCCGTCGTGCTCCCTCTGCCTTACGCTCCATCGTGATAGATAATTTCCAAATCAACCCACTTCACTCATCGTCCTGCTTCGGAATAGCTTTATAAAGATGGAACTACTTCAGTTTGTTGACAACACCGATTTTTTTTCACAGATGTTCCAAGACCTCGTCAAGCTCCCCTCCGAGAGAGGCGACGAGTGCCCCAGTATCGAACAGGTGCATAACGTTTCCCAGGAGACTGTCCCTCTGGAGGACGACGTCGATCTTCCAGAGTACCTTCCAGAGGAGGACCCGCCCGTCAAGGCCAGCGCCGTCACCTTCTTCGCCAAATTCAAGTCCGGTGCAGCAACTGTCGCCAGATCTGCATCAAGCTTCTTCTCCGACTCGTTCTATTGGTGATGTTGGACCTGTACTCTCATTAAATTCAAAGAGAAAAATACCATAAAGTTTTAACTTTTATATTCAAGTTAACCGTAGTTTAACTGCAGTAGGACGATTTATTTTATTTATTATAGGCTGGAGTCTAGTTTTGGTTGAAACTCTGAATAAAGGACCTTTGCAGATCTGTCCAAAATTCTTTACTAGAATATTTAAGATGAACTTCCGTTCATTGATTATTTTTTATGGATCTTGATTCGATGAAAAATGACTGCCAGTTTGATATTTTCAGAAATATATTTACGAGGTTTTGTTTTGAAAATCGTGATTTGCCTAAGTTTACCTCCTCATTGCTTGTCGATGTAGACACTTGTTAGTGATTGAATGGGTGGTTGGCCGATTGTGCAGGAGTCTCTTAATGAGATGAGGGAGGAAGGATGATGACCTCTTCGGATGATAAATGTTTATTATGGAAGACAGTTTTCGGTTTTTTAAACCACCTTCCGAAAGGAAAACTTCAGAATTCCACACTTGAAACTCCGAAACCGGACTTCCATATTAAACAGTCATCAGCAGAAGAGCAGCTTTCCTCCCTCACATCACTTGGTAGTGAGTTACTACCTGCCAACTGAAGTTTAGTTATTGAAAAGCAAATGTTTGGAGGCTTACGAGCTGATAAGGTCGAGTAGATATTCGCCTTCCACCACTGATTACTAAACGAAAGGTTATAATGGTAGTAAGGTGGACTTGGATAATCAGGTTCCTAAGAAGTGCACTTGTATATCATCTAGGAGGAGTGCACAGTAAATGCTAAGCACTTTAGACCAAGCGATTGCTATTTAATTAGATCGAGTTACGGCACTATTAGGAGATGGTCTCTACAATATATTGTTTACGGGATACAGAGCGTAGGGGAAGATGCTTAACCTCACCTCAAGATGGCAGCGGTTTTAGAGGTACAGCAAGCTGTATCACTTTTGGCCTGCCGCTTCGAGGTGGGTGATGTGTGCTACCCGATGCGTCAGCCATATGCAAGTCTTACTTATGGGTCATCACATTTGGAGATGAATAATGTCGATGTGTCCGTCTCCTAGGGACTCTTAACACGTTCCGAGCGGAATGGATCGATCGATCCAAGGCCTGCCGTTCAATTCGTCCAGCCTGGATCTATCGATCCAGCTACGGGGAGCGTTTCTACGATAAGAGGCCTCTACATTCTGCTCTGAAACTGAACTATCGCGCACTCTAGTGACTGCTGAGTTTAACACCTTTATTCTAGATGATCTGACCTCCGAGAGACTGCGTTCCGTTTCATTATTCCAAGCCGTTTGTTTACCAACATTTTCTCGCCGCGTTTGGATGATGTTTTCGGGTACAATGTTCAGTTTTGTTGTGATTATTGCGTTCCTTTTTTCCTCGAGGAATCTGTTTCAGGTCCCCTTTGGCATCCAACCACGGTAGGTCTTTATTCATGAGTCTAGGCTTCAAAAGACCGCCGATTGTATTGCGGGTTGCCTTACCGCCGAAGTGGATCGATAGATCCAACGTCTGTAAATCAATTATTTTCATCCAATTTTGGTTCCACATTGTAGTTTTCGTTCATAACTAATCATGATAAGCAGTTATCAACAAATAACTCGAAAAAACGGGTGCCGTCACAGGGAGTCTCCACCAAAACCCGCCGATTGTATTGCGGGTTGCCTATTCCATCGAACGTTACCGCCGAAGTGGATAGATAGATCCAACGTCTATAAATCAATGATTTTCATCCAATATTGGTTCCACATTGTAGTTTTCGTTCATAACTAATCATGATAAGCAGTTATCAACAAATAACTCGAAAAAACGGGTGCCGTCACAGGGAGTCTCCACCAAAATCGGCGCTGCTCGGAACGTGTTAAGCTGGGTTCACATTGACGTGTAAAACGTAAAGGCGTAATTGAATTTGATTGGTTGATCAGGTTTACGATCTTTACATGCGTCTTTTGAACCAGACTGTCCAAGATTTAAAAAAACTAGATGTACGGGCTTTATGGATCTGCGCGAAGGGTTCTGTGCAGGCGGAGGCTGGATCAAGGGCTATAATGATCTCGGCGATTACTCCGCTTTACGTATATAACTAGTGACAACACATGGACAACCATGTGAACAGTTGACGTGTTTTACGCGCTTTACACGAACCTTTGCGGCCTATGCATTTTAAGCCGGTTACGCGTCGATTTGAACCCGCTGTTATTCATTACTTGGTATTTATGTAATTGGCGACAACATTTTACTATAACGAAAGTTCAAAATGAGAAACTGCTAGAAGAAGCTTTTGCTTCCGAATCTACCGACCTTAGTTTAACAACCTTCAATCAAGAATTGAGATACCTAGCTGGAATTCACAAATAGATAGAATAAAGCCGAGATAACTGAATTTGATTCTTGAGCAACGCAATATTAATTTGAGTCAACATGATTGTGATATCTTCTAATTAGCGAATTTTCGAAGAAAATGAGTCCACGATGGGTCCAGAATTTTCATAACATTAATTTTTGAAATTTTTGTATAGGCAAATCCCTTTCAGAGCATCGTGAATTCATCCCTAGATTTTAACAAAAATTATGTATACATATTTATGTGTAACTAACTCCAGGTCATATCTGACGTTGGTTGCATGACAAAAATTCCAAATTTCGCCAAAATGTTCGTATTGCCGAACAGAAGGAGGAGTTCGAATATGAGCAATTTTCAAAAATTTTAAGGGGGGCCAAATTTTAGTTTTTAGGGGTCAAAAATTGGAAAAAACGGCTAAAATCGCAAACAGTTGATTAAAACCACTGAGAGTGGTACGAAGGGTGAGTAAAGACAAAAAAACAATTTCAGTAGTTTTCCAGAATAGGGCCATTGTTGCTTTATTTTATTTTAATTTAATTTTTTTATTAAGAGCTAAAATCAATATTCACCTGACGTGTGGATTGGTGATTCACGACAGAAAGAGGGATTATTTCGATGATAAAAATATTTTTCTCAAAAACGTGGGTCAAATGAAGGGTTAAAACCGGTAAAAATGGCTAAAATCACAAAAAAAGTTTACAAGTGGTGTGGTTTCTCGGTATGTCATCTTTTATCTATTTATTTATTGGTTTAATTATTTGACGGCGACGAACGCCGATAACATAGATGAGCAGATACAAGTAAACAATACATATATAAAAATGAAATGAAAAATACATATAGAGCAATGCAATTACAAATACAAATGAAAAATACATACACAGCAATGAAAAAATACATATAAAAATGATGGTGTAATAACAGTTAATATAAGATCTGATAAACTCACAATAACGGTTCAATTCATTTCAATAAATTAACAATTAAAGAGTAACAAGATTTAGTAAAACTGGGAAGAATATAGGTACATTTTTTTAAATTGTGGCAAGTGGGGCAGTAAAGAAGTCCAGCTCTTGAGTGGAATCCAGGAGGGCATTAGCCTCACGTAGCAGTCTTACTAGGGGGCGGTTACACTGATCATTTACGGCTGAGAATGGAACAAAAAATAGAGCAGTGGATCTCGTGGAATACTGGGGGACATTTAGCCTAATGAGGGATGCGCTGTCCAGTCCTGTGGAGGAACAACACATCTGCAGCATACCTCCTGGCCTCGAAGGTGGGTATATTAAAATCCGAGGAGATCCTCCGAAAATCGACCTGATCATACGGGTTGCCTATTTTATAAGCAAGAAATCTCCGTTGGACTCTCTCCAGTTGGACCTTGTGGACGTCATATTATGGAGACCATACAACAAAACCATAATCCATTATTGGTAGCACAAGCGTCTGGTAGAGTAGGGCCAAGGCTTGTGGATTTGAAAAGTCACGAGCATTGTATGACTGCCATGCTGCATGACTGGTTTTTATTAGAAAAATTGTACCATTGAGAATTCAATGCCAGATGTGGTTTGTCTTATTCATCGGTTAAATTCATTCAGATAATTATGGTCTCCTAATGGAATCCACGGAGTGAGTAGGTAGGTAAGGTACCCAGTGAATACTGATTAGTTATAAGCGGTGATCAAGACACAATACCCAGTTGAAAATTCTTATCGCGTTAGTAAGTAGAATAAAATTAATTTGATCTGCCATGGCCAGTCATCGTGATTAGAGATCAACGAATCAGCGTGTGCGAACGGGGCAGTCTGAAGCAGTTGCGTCTCCGCAAGGACGTGTTCTGGCGCCCAGGGACCGGCCGCTTGCTGCCGCCGGCAGGCGTTGGGCCTGTAACGCTGAGCAGACTCTATTCTCGGCCTATCAACCCACCACAGGAGGATTCCCTATTATTGGACCTGAGTCGTAGTGGGGTCAGCCTACTGGTCAGTCCTGGTTCCGTCGAACCCCTCTGTCGTTCGTCTCGTTAAACTCCGATTTTCAGGTAAATCATCAATCCGCCATTCGATTCGGGTTCTCTCGTGGAAACTGGGCAAATCCGAGAACCGCGAACTCGCCTCACTGTCTATCTCATCCAACTCTCGGGAGGGCGCACGTCCTGTTCACATATTCCTCAACGCCTTTTTGAAATCACTGAACCCTTCGTTTCCTTTTCAAATCACGGTAGAACTCATCCCGCAATCTCGCTCATAACTAACACTCGTCATGTCGTCAGGCATACGAAAACTACCTTAACCAAACCACAGAGCATGTCGGCCCTTCAACATAATTATTACCTACTCATGTTTGTTCTATTCTGAGTTTTATAGGCTACAGTTTCATTCTCGAAATATCTATTCATCCTCATTATTATTAGTTTTTGGTTGACCTACATAATGCGTAAATAATAGCAAGTACTTACAATTTTGGGGCATTTTGTAAGAACTTGACTTTTGAACATCATGTGACACAATTTCGACTCAAAATTTGAGACAAATCAGATTTTCTTGTGCCTTAACCTAAAACCTTGAAAATTTGTGACATTAGTAGGTACCTACTTGTTGAACCCCAAGAATCTGATGAGTAAATAATGCTGCCGGTAGAAATGACAAATTATTGTTTTGCCATAGACAATAGTTGTCCTAATACTATAGGGAGGTGGTGTAGTCACGGTACTGGGAAAGGGGTCAAACCAGAAATTTAGGTGGTACGTACTGTCTTATACGCCGAGCTTACTACACTGTTGTCCCAATCAGGGCCTAAAAACAAAGCAGACTTGAAAATATTTGAAAAATATTCAGCTAAAAGGTAGGTAATGTTAGTACATAAATGTGTACCTACTACTACCAACCTGTAGTAATTTAATTTTTATGTGTCATTTTCATTTAGATCAAGCTGATTTTGTTATGGATTATTTATTCATATCAAAAATCAGTTATAGGTAATATATCAATTTCAACTTGACCAAATTCAGATACTATCAATCAAGTGTTATTTTATCACCCAATTTTGTGATACGTACTCATAAACGTCGTCCGCAGTATATTAGGAGAAGACTTAACCAGGGTAAGTATAAGAGATATTTTTTAAGAAGTAGGCAAGTGATATCTTGTAGAACGACGTCTCACTATACGTGAATGTTGGTGAGTTAGGTATCTAAATAACTTCTATTTCAATAAAATGCGTACATTCTACCAATTACTTAACTTTATTAATTAAATGACTTTTCAAACTTGTCAGTCACTAGTAATTTCTAATTAACGGATTAGAGGATAGGTACTCAAAACACGCTCCACTATAAAATAAATTTAATTAATTTGATCTGTAAATTCCAGCAGCCATTGATACACGTACTAGTTAAATATAAGTAGGTATTTCTAAGAAGTCTGCTTGGAATGAAGTTGGACATTGTATTGTCCCCTGGTACAACTCAATTTATCTTGTTAAGACTCCTAGTCAGCGTTGTTTATCAGCGTGATAAAATACAGTAGCGCTATTAGAACATAATAATCACATATACTGGTACAGTATCCTACTGGATTGTTTCCATGAATAAGTAGTTAGGCATCTCTGAGGTAGGTAACCCATAATTGGATTAACGGGCTAATATGAAAATGCTGCTCTAATGTTTTGAAATAGAACTTTTCTCGAACTTAGGAATTACATATTCATTTCAAAAGCTAATTTTTATTTTAGTTCATCTCAGAGGTGTCTAGGTAGGTACAGCAGGACGTTAGAGGGTGGTGAAAATATACCACTTTTACACCACGTGAGGAATCTTGCCAGTTAACTTGCTGTTAGTTGTTTCAATGTGGTAGGTATTCCATGCGCACCCCCTCTAGAAAGAAAAAATACCACATTTCTTTTTAACTTATTCACATTACTTGCTCGAATTGCCGAACACTTCTGGACTCCCGTCAAATAAACCAGATCTTGGCCATGTTTTCTTCAACGTCATCAACCATGATGGCTCATCGGGAAAATCTGCTACTTCTATTCTGGAGGTCTTGGGTTCGTATCTAACTTCTATTTGAAATCTTTTTCCGCCCATATCTCTATCTATTCGTCGGTCCTCTGGGGGCATATTTCCCAGAGGACCGATTAGGGGTTTCTTTTCCGAGCTGCGAGCGTTGGGTACCTCCGTCCAATCTTTTCTGTTGGAGTATAGCTATTCATTCAGAGTAGTCGTATTCCCAAAATCACCTCCACAAGGATTTGGAGCAAACTGAGCCGGATTTACCTATCCAGAACCTGCTCAGTATCTCACAGAAACTCACCCTCGACGACATGAATTTCGCGAACTCTAGTAACAGGTTGGTACCTGCCATCGGGCCGAGTTCTGAGTTACTCTAAATATAGTCCCGCGGATCGTATCGAGCCAACATTTCCTCATCTCAGGCGCGATTCCGAACATACTGGCCGATCAGGGGAGGACCTGATGCTATGTAAACACGAGGCCATTAACCCTTTTATTTCGGCGTGAGCCAGGGGTCTGATATAGGAATTGTTTCAAGCGCCCTTTTTAATTGCTGGCAATCATCAGTGTGGATGATGGAAATAATGCTTTATGGAAATATTCAAGGGTATGTAATTAGTACGTACTTGAGAATATAATTATTGCGTTTGATATGAACACTGAACACCTCCAAATACATACTTATCGCGGATTTAAATTACATTAGTAGGTACCACGTGGGAGTTTGCAAGAAACGTTATAGTGGACACTTCAACGTTGTTCCAATACTTTGACACTTCAAGTACTGAAACAAGCCCAATGTGACAGCAGCATTATCACTATCTCTTATGTGTGTACAAGGGTCGACGTCTGTTATCTATTACTCTAGGTCTAGGGTTCGTCTTATCTACTTAGGAAGTGCAAAACAGAAATAAAAGGAATTCAAGTAAACCGTTGACATTAAAATTAAAAATACTTAATTAGATGGGTGGTGCAGCTGATAGTGCGGAAGTCACATTATTAATAGGGTGAGACCTGTTCTGCTTACAAGCAGGTCGACTTTAAAAACAAAAACCTCACCCTAAAACAGTTAAGTTCAATGTGAAGTTGGAAAAGCCTAATTTTAAATTAGAGAACGTCTAATTCGAAATTAAATAAGTTTAATCTATCGGAATAATGAAATATGTTAGTACCATATTTCTTATGTGGATAAAAGGGTGCGTATTGTACACCTTCCATCTGTTGGCGTCTGTTATCTAGTAGGCTCGTTTTTATCCACTCAAAGTGCAAAATAGGGGGAAAAAAGGAATTCAATAGACAGCTTAAGGATAACTGAGCCTACCTTAAAATAAGAACTCCAAGCACATTCCTTCAGCGGAATGTTCATGAATTGCAATTTTTCATGTGAGCCCATAGGTTATCTTTGGCTAAAGGTTGGAACGTTTATAAATACTGTCCAATCGTAGAACTACTGAAGTGATAGAATTTTTCTGCTTCTCAACTTATTGCGTGTATACCGAGGGACTTGCAAGGAGCCAAGGTAGGCAATTATCTTCAAGACTGCAAGGCCTTGCGGTAGGGTTTCTCCAGGTGCCGTGCCGTTTCACATAAACACTGGTCTGGTAGGTACCTACCTGCGCTAGAATAAGGGATTTGAAATTTAGGCGAATTTCTTCTAAATCCATCGATGGTTTATGTTCAAAGTATGTTTAGAAAGAATACTTATTCCACTAGCAATTTCTCCGAGAACCCACGAATAACGAGCGAGCGAAAGGGCCCCAATTTGTACAGGTACATTCCATAACTCTACCTTTAGCCAACCGAAGCCCTTTGAGCTTAACTTTGAAAATTTTGATTTTAAGGATATTCTATGACGTTCAGGAGTTTCTTCAAACTAAGTTCCTTAGGCTCAAACGACCTAAAACTACCCTTCACTAATTTCTCTCAACTTGGATGCCTCTTGATACGTTATGTGTAACGAAAGTCTTTGCCAGGATGTCCATAATTGACGTTAAGTGAATGCATTTAACTTTTCGAGATTTTGTAATTGCTAACTTGTAACAGCCTTATAAAAGTTAACACTTAATAGTAAATGTTGAGTAAGGTGTCACCGTGAATGTCAGCACCAACGCCTATTATATTCACTGCCAATTTATTGCTTGCAAGGTTGCATTTTTATTTGGCCCCACCTCAATCTGTAATTTTCTTGTAATATAAAATCAAATCCTGCAGGAATTCTGTCTGGTCAGGAGTGAAGGCTAGCATCCTTTTCCTTTCCTCGTCCACTGTTCAACTGTGGCGTACCTACCTACCAAAAACGAACCCGGGAGCAATAGAATGATAACATACACAATATGAAGAAGTTAAATGAATGATGAGAGGTATTTCAATTGACCGTTATACACACACAGGAGTCCTACTTGGATTTTAAAATAAATTCGTAATTTTTAATGTAAAAATTATGAAAATTTTAATTTAAAAATGTGCCAGAAACAGCTGATTTGCTGATGAAAAATACGCGATTTCGTCAAAGGTAACCATATAATTTGAATGTCTCCTTCCGGAAGATTACCCAGAGCGAGTCTCAAAGGAATTTATATAAATACGGCCCTTAATTACTTATTATCAAAAGTAGGGGAAGAGAAAATCTATCGATGTTCTATATTTCACTACACCGACGAAAATCGTGTTTTCCATCGTTTAGCCCTTGTCCGAACTAGAACAAATAGGAATATTCACCTAAACAGCCGTCACAACAGGTTAAATGGCCGAAACCGAGGGATTCCTCAACATTTCTCGTTATCCCGTGGCATTTGGCCAGGAGCTGACAAGCTCAACTAACTCACGCGAAATGGTAGAATTGAGATGTCCACCAAACATAAACACTTGAAGACCTGAATTTGGCATCAACGCCAATACGATATCAAACGCTGGTAGACGCAGGCTAATGGAAATTTTGTGCAAGTTGAGACTTTTTAATGACGTCTGAACCCTATGGACAGAAACCCACGGATTCGCTCAAGTCGTCGACTGACTGGTCATAGATAGTAGAAGCAAGCAGTTTGTTCGAGATCCGCTGCCTTAGACAGTTCTTAAAACTAGTTTGAAGTTAAAATCATAATGATTGGCAAGATGATCAAGGCAGAGATCAGAAAAATAATCAGCATTGATGTCAGGCACTTCAAGATGTGTTTGTTATTAAAAAATTTTACACAGCTACTTGGGTGCCTATGTTACTACATATAATGCTAGTAACGTTCGATATGTTGATACCATATACATAACTACCATACAGTTTTCGTTGACAATACATGGGTTGGTTTCACTTAACCTCGGCAGTGAAGAGAGAAGTTTGGCTCAAGGGATGGTATTTCTGTCCATCGACTTGTGACGCAAGAAGAGCGTGGGCTGAGATTTAAACAAGCTCATCAGACGCTCGGAAAAAATCGTGTTTTTCACGTTGAAAATGCATTTTTGGTTAGTGGTCTATCGTTCGGATGCTTCCAGTAAACAATTCAGATTTTCACTAGTTCTATAGCTGTACGTTTGAAGATTCCATCGCTAGGGGAGTTCCTAGTAGCTAAAAATCAATAGGAAAAATTCGGCATTCACCCAGATCCAAAAGTGCTAAACCTGTGACGTCTGTTCTTCAAAGCATTGACAGCGAGACGAAAAGTACATAGTTTTTACGACTAAAAATATGCTGCTATTCTTCATAATAATAGGGAATTTGGAGCAGATTCTAGGCAAACCCGGTTCCTATACTGCGAAAAACCTCGTAAATTCACTTTTTGAACAATGGAATACATCAAACTGATTTCCACACGGAAAGAAATGCAGTATAAAGTCAAATTCTGCCCGAATGAGACCCATTTCAGCTCTCGAGTTATACTACCTATGTGGCCAAACTTGCTTAATTTCTTGAAGTTTTCTTGCTGTTCACAGAAACTGCTAAGCACACTTCAAAATAATAGAAAACTTCATGGTCGAACAGCCTAGAATACCTATAGTGATACCTATATTACGTGTGAACGATAAATAATAGGAACGACTAAGTAGTTTTTCCGAATAAAATTAGGCTCTTCTCAACAATAATAGACAATTTCGAGCTCATTCTAAATGTACTCGTGTTCCTATACCACCAAAAATCGGTCACTGACTAGGTACGAAAAACACCCCAAGAAAAACCTTGTAAATTCACTTTTTTTGCCATTTGAATGAACCAACTTGGTTTCCACACGAAAAGAAATGCTGTTGAAAGTCAAAATTCTTCGAGGAATGAGACCAATTCCAGCTTTCGGTTATTTGTGTAGCCATAAGTAGGTACCTAATTTCTTGAGGTTTTCTTGATGTTATCACAGAAATTACTAAGAACACTTCAAAATAACAGAAAACTTCATGGTCGAACAGCCTAGAATACCTATAGTGATACCTATATTACGTGTGAACGATAAATAATAGGAACGACTAAGTAGTTTTTCCGAATAAAATTGTGCTCTTCTCAACAATAATAGACAATTTCGAGCTCATTCTAAATGTACTCGTGTTCCTATACCACCAAAAATCGGTCACTGACTAGGTACGAAAAACACCCCAAGAAAAACCTTGTAAATTCACTTTTTTGCCATTTGAATGAACCAACTTGGTTTCCACACGAAAAGAAATGCTGTAGAAAGTCAAAATTCTTCGAGGAATGAGACCAATTCCAGCTTTCGGTTAGTTGTGTAGCCATAAGTAGGTACCTAATTTCTTGAGGTTTTCTTGATGTTATCACAGAAATTACTAAGAACACTTCAAAATAACAGAAAACTTCATGGTCGAACAGGTACCTACCTATAGTGATATATACCTATACGTGTGAACGACGTAGCGATCAGGAAATCTGAGACAACCTGCAATCAACTGCACACCATTCAACACTTTGACCGATATGTAAACTGTAATGTGAAATCGATAGCCAGTTCAATTGACCATCACGGACTCAAGAAAACTACTGACATTTCAACATTATGGGTGCTACAAGAAATTCAAATGGTCACAATAGAAGAAATATATGCATTACTGCCACGTACCACACTCATTTCATAGCATAACTAGATCATGTTGACACGGCCTTGAGGCGCCTTCTAGTTCTGGCCCCTACTAACCGTTTGTAGACCAGTAGAACAAAACAGAAATAAGTCAGGGGCTCCCAAGGATATCTAGCTCGGGACGGCGTACGGGGGCTGTAACAAAAGTTTCGGCGATGCCCCAAAATAGACGTTTCGACCGACTCTTCAGGGAATTGGCAATTGATATCATCAGTTTTATTCGCTTGTAAGTTAGCGTGGCGTACAGAAGATCGAAGGGATCTGGTCTGGAAACTGGATTACGCACACACTTGATTCTGGCGTTCGAATTGGAACAATATTGATAAGCCACAGCCATGAAAACCGCCACCGAAATGTGTGCAAATGACATATGGGAGTTACAATGGGGTTATAATTTCCAATACATGATGTAGGGGGGGGGGGGGGGGGGGTGCCTGTGGGTAGGATTTGTTCATTTTAGACCTCAAAATTGGGTCGAGCATCAAAACCTCCTACTGCCGATTTTCAGTTCCAAATTCCACCAAAATGAGCCAACAAAAGGGTGGGTCAAGAAATATTTTATAAATGGAAACAGCGGGACGGAGGCAAAGCAAAAGGGAATACATCAGAAGAGTTCGAAAGGGTTCTTTTTTCCCTTGCGGAATCCACAGGCTACCTAGGTATACTACACGCTACCTCTGCCTTAAAAATTTGCGCAGAAATTACTAAATTCAACAAATTCCAAAGAGCCCACAATACCCACAATTTGAATGCACACAAGAGCGTCAATACTGCCACTACCACGAATGTTTAATTACATTCTATAAAGCTCGATTCACATTTCAAGGACTGAGACTCAAACAGATAGCAGCAATAATTCTTAGCTATGATGAAAAAAGTTTTATTATTCCTCATCACGCAACCCTAGTGCGATTTGGACGGCGTCCAGTTCCACGGGTTCATTCCAAGTTAGATACGCCGACCGTAAAAGTAAAGGTGTCCGAGCGGGCGGGAAGGGAAGAACCAATTGAGCTATTTTAAAGACTGCGAATTAGCTATACATTCCTCTCGTCATCCGAACAGACAAGACGCGAGAATGCATTTTCCACCTCCCGCCAACCCAACATATTCGTCCACCATTGTTTTGTATCCATGAACAAAACGTATTTTACGCAACATGTTTCTGTCTAAATAAGAATTCTAGCATGGAGTTACACTGGTCTCTCAATTCAATTATGGTAGAGCAACTCTTCAATCCAAATTTCTTTGCAGTGTCAGAATGGCAAGCAGAAGGCTTGGCAGACCTAGGACCAGAGTCTACGACCTCAACTACAATCTGGGGGAGAGCTACTACCGTAACGCCCTTGAAGGTAAAGACTAGAAACGTCCTTAGCTAGATCTCAAGAACCAGGAGCTATAACATTTTAACAGAAGGTAACAGCGACGATTTATGAAAACTTGAGGTCACAGAATAGCAATTAGGTAACTTTGATTGTCCACAGAGGAAAGTAGAGGGGCAGTAATAACTTGGGATTTACGAGGAAGAACTGTTAGGTCACTGGTTAAGAGCCTTGAGTGAGTCTGTTAGTTTGGGGAAAAACTCTTCAATCATTACCAGATATATGTAGTTAGTTCCAGCCCAAGGAAGCAGCTTAAAAGGCTCCACTTTTATCAATGGTGTAATATCCACAACCCATGGAAACACCTAAATTCTCGACACATAAATGGCTTGAAAAAATTAAATTGTTGGTTAGTTTTTGCATATGGCTGCGAATGTCTACCAACCTAGTAACCCATACTAACTGCAGACACAGAACAAGTCTTGCGGAATTTATTAGTATTGTGGGGCGTTTATGCTAATCAGAGACTGCTGCTTCTTTGTGCAGTGGATTCATCATAGTTATAGGAATCAAGATGCAGGTGGTTCATGGACCCTGCAAAATGTATGTACAGTAGAAAGAGTTGCTCATGAAGAAACAAACCATTTCAAACTACCCATACTAGAAGAGCATTCCAGCGATCTATAATTCTGAAACTGCAAATCCTTTTTCAAAAATGTTCTCTTCGTGTACAGGTTTGGACCGAAAATATGGACGTGCTCCAGCTGAAACGATCGAGGCCCCCAAAAGGCCGACTTCAGTGGGTGACTTTGAGTCCATCCTGATGACGGACAGGCGTCCTCCATCGCAATCCAAGGCGATTTCAGATGCCCTTGAAGAGGACCACGAGATGATGGAAACCCTCAAGAGGATACAGAGAGCCAGGAGGACCGTCAGCGCCACGTCTGAGTCTGAGTTTGAAAACTCCTTTTTCAATAGGCAAGAAGAGGCAAGTTAACTCCTACATAGGTATCGAGCAAAATGAAATAGGGAAGAGAAATTCCAGCTCAGGGGTCTTCTCAAAAAAGAACAAGGGAGTCAACAAGGGAAGTAAAATATGTAGGTATTGATAAACAATATTATATTTGCACACAGGTGAAGAACAGATACTCCGAGAAAATGTTGGATGCAGTTGGCCTGAATGGAAGCATGATGGAGGAGGAGTCGAAAAGGAGGAGAGAAAAACAGCGCCAGGCTCTAGATGACGCTACGCCCAAAGTAATATCACTTAAAAACTAATTTTTACAGTTTCGTATTAAATGTAAGGGCCTATTTCCGCTAGTTTTAGAAGTAAAATTACGGGTAGGAGGGTCAGGAGGACTCGACCAGCTAGTGACGACAGATTCCTCAGGAAGGCATAGTAAGTTTATTGTTTTAATTCAACGTTCATAACAATACTGAACTAAAGAACCGCAGAGCTTAGCAGTGCAGAATTATTGTATATTACACAGAACAATAAGGAAGGGGTCTTCAGAGTCACCGTATTTTTCATTTGGGCGATACATATCTAAGTAGTTTTTAATTAATGTGGAAGGTTTGATGACGTTATTGCCGCCTTTGTACATAATCCACGACGTTGAGGTGTGTTGTGACATCAATACTACTGCCCGAGAAGTTTGATACTACAGACCCAGGTGTGCCCATGCATGTGACTATGCTTTAGCATTGAGGAAGAAGTATCGGCGATGATGTCATTGCCGCACTCCACAGAATCTTGGAAATTGAACACGATATTTCAGCGAACCAATTTTTCTCATCAACCCATAACGCAACAAAGCAAATTTGGAAACAAATCAGCAATTCTAGAACCATGGGTATTTCCCATTGCAGCAAAGAGGTCTCGACAACTCATCTCTACGAGAATGAATATAACCTGCCCAACTTTTAATATTACAGCTAACATTAACATTTCTGAAGTCATATGGAAAGTGTAGGTACTTGAGTTTTTCTAACTGTAATTTGTCTCATTCCCCTAAGAAACTCGATTCCGGTCCACCAATTCCGTTGATATGCGCAGAAACGTTACTGGACTATAATCAGGGTTGGGAAGAGAGCTATTCCTAAGCAAACTATTGATGTTCACTTTTTATGGTAGCACCTCAGTTGTTGGTTCGAATACCTGTTGAGGTTTTCCCATCCATAGGTTTGGGCGATAACCTTGTAAACATGGACAACATTGAAGAGAAAGTAACCAGTACAAAAGATTTCTTTGGATCGGAGAACAGTACAACTCAACCTCAAGCACCTTATATGAATAAGAATAAATTCTACAAATGAAATGTTTTTGACACAGATCACAGAGAAGTGGATCGCTCTGAGGGACGCTGCCCAGGACTCCGTGGATGAAGCACAAGCGAGAGCGAGGGCGAGAGCTTCCAAAGCCCGTCTTGCCGACTTGGAGACCGAAATGGACGCTCTGGTCGAGAGAACCGCCGCCCGCGAGAAGCGTCTTGCTGGCCTCAGGTGACTTACTTAAGACACTAAAAAATCACTTGATAGTTACCAATGAAATGAACTGAATCGCGTATCACAGTCTTGCTTCCTTCTCATTCAAGGACTATTACAGATCTATTAATGGAAAGGCAACCTTGATTGAAACACCTGAGGGAACTTGTGTTATTACCTAGTTCTCCTAACACGCTAAAATATGTTGAGTGATTTATTCATCAAACAAGCAGTTACTCGGACTAGTTATCCCGACTAAACCACAAACTGAGTACCAGTAGAAAAAAAAAACAAAAACAAAAACATGAGACAAAAATGGCGTCGCACAACAATTTCGTCACACACACACAGGTGACAAAAAGTGGGTGGGTTTCGGAATGGTTTGCAAGGGGCTTGTGTGGATATTTTTCTCGGGGTTTTGGACTACGAGACTTTTGGAGGCTGTCTGTAGACGGAAATTCAGTTGATAAGTCGTTCAAAGTACTCCTGAAGAATATTATGCTCCATGAGGCAATTTCAAATATAGGACTACAAAATTCTTGTGATTTGATTAATTATAAGTTTTACCAATGGACACAAATCCATATATCGCTACACTACCTTTAAAGGACTGAATAAATATAATTTTTTTATAATACCCAATTATCTTTTAGGAGTATGCTGGACTCTGAGTCATCCCATTCAGCTTCTGATTCCTCCTCAGTGCGACTCCGCAAGAAAGTTACAACTTTAACTTCAACAACTGAAAAACGATCCGTCATGTAGATTTCTACAGAAAATTACGGTCTTGAAGGACAGCTAATTCATTTACAAGCAAGAATTCTATAACAAGACAAATATTACCAATCTGGAGTTACAGAGGTGAAGTTGTCAAATTAAAGTATGCATTTTCCTTTCAAGGCTTTGCCTGATTTACACTTTTTGTATTATTGTCCCAATCAATGAAAATTCCAACACCTTAAAGTTGATCCAAGGTACGAAAGCATTTGCACTCTAAGGATCAAATTTCAACCTGTATAAAGACAATGTATTCAGTAAAATTAATTAGGCAGTTTAAATGTGATTATTAATAAAATGATTGTGGTACTTCAGGCTATATATATACTTTCTCACACTTTGAGCGCTACGTAGTGGTAGGCATCAACGTAAAGATGCAATCTGTTCAGTAAGTTGTGTTTCATCATCTTTCATTTGTAGCATAAAACGCTTGGTTTTGTTGGAGAGTTTAATATACGTACTCAGTAAAAGCTGTGTACACTCCTTCGCGAGTGCATTAAACAACAGGGACAGCATTGCGATACCGTCGTCATCAACAGTTCTGCTCAGCAGGGCTAGGTGGGACATTGATAGGTTATAAGAAGAGGGTTACTATTTTCAGAAGGTGTATAATTTGTAACTTTCATGAGCATTACTATAACTATTAAATTGTAATGACGCGATGAATCAAAGGACAAACTACTCGGGTTATGTGCAGTAGTTTACTTCACATAAAGTTAAGACCGCTAAGACTTGCCGCTTCAACAATTAATATAATAAAATCGAATGAATATACCAAAATTCAATAATTAAACTCGAGTTGGAACAAAACACATCCTGTAAAGCCGAATACAAGATAAGCCTTGGCAAGCTGAATGTCAAATGCAAAAGAACAATTAAGAAATTAGATCGACAGTCAATAACACAGGTCTTGAGGACCAAAATGATGTACAAAGAAAGTACTTGGGTGATCAACACCTTTTAAGCGTAGAATATGTATATACAGATTCAACACGTCAAATTCAAGAACATGAAATCGACTAAAAAAAGGCACCTAGTTCAACTGAAACGTTCTAGGCTATTCTTCTGCAATGGGCAATTTTCGTGTACCAAAAACAAGCACTTTAGGTACTCAATTTCTGCTAGCAGATATTTCAGATTTCAATAAAAATATAAACCCAAACAACGATAAATTGCCCTCCGAGGAATTGCCCAAGGGTTTTGCTCTACAACAAGGAATTGCTCTCAATTTGTGGCACATATTTGCTGTTAACATTTTAGTGGGGAAACATTCAGAGTATGGAATGAATAAAACCCAATTATTACATTCAACTTATGTGCAATGTAGATCATCACGTTTTGTTTTTAAGAGATAAATCATAGTCTCAACAAATGATTGTCTGTTGATGACAATTCACAGTCTCAATCAACAAAAATATAGTTTGCATACTCGTGTAATTACTCTAGTTCTAACAAGATGAAGTGTACTCAAATAACAAGTGCGTTCCGCCTGAGGTTAATGTAATAGTGAATTTCCAAGCAGACAGTAGCAAAGAGAGTTATAATGTTCAAATTGGCAACGGTTGGTTGTATGTTCAATGCATATAACTCGTTCGTATATTTTCAAAGAGTAAACGACTGGGACACAAAGGTACTCGCCACAATCCATAACTATATAGGTACTTACGAAGAGACCATAAATAAAATTCGCTAAAAAAACGAGAAGAGATGACGTCAAGGCCGTCCTGCGACATAACTAACATTACACCTACCGATTTTTTGAGGTAAGTAGTTCACAATATATTTATACATTAAGCCTAGTTTATTCAATCGGAGATATGAAATGAACTTCGTGAACCAAATTTGAGACACATACCACAAATAGATTACCTAGCAATAATAAATTCTTTCACGTCAAGAAACAGGTTTCACGTCAGAAGTGTGTATACTAAATGCATTATTATTTCTTAAAGGAAGGTAGTTCAACAAAAGGGCGACAACAGATTCGGTGAAACAATAAAAAACGAGATAATTCCATCAATTAGCTCACCGAATCAAATCAGGGTTCCAAGAAAGTGCCTGTTTCAAAATACGTATTTATCAAAGATTAAAACGAATATGCGAATAGCTTACGTGGCTGTTAAAACTTTCGGTAAGTGAACATAATATATAACTAAGGGATGTATAATATGAAGCCATGGAAGCCATGTCGGGATCGATTAAGAATAAGCAAGCACCTTGGATGTTGATTTATGCTGTTCGGAGGATGATGTGCACGCCAGAGTCCGTTACAACAGGATCGCTCAATTCTCCAACCTGGTAGAATTGAATTGGTTTTAGAAAACAGATTGTATTAATTATTAAATAAATAAATAATAGTACTTAGTTATTAAAATAAATCAAATATCTTCTCAAGCCTGTCTCAAGGCAAAAAAAAAAAAACCACGATGCCGGTGACGTCGTACAGGGAACCAAAGAAACATCGCCGCTAGTCAACTGGTAGGGCCCAGCCATCATCGCACGTCTACAGTGATTTCACCCTAAAGGTTCTCGCACGCAGCGGGAACAGCACAGGAAACCCTGTGCGCAGGACGCCGGACGGCTGCCGCTGTCCCGTCATGCGCCTATCCGCGACACTAGGCAGGACGTTCCTCAACTCTCTTTCCCCTACCGCTCGCCATGCTCCCCGAAAGAAAGGCAGGGGTGTGAGGGTGAACGTGGGGAACATAAACACTGATAGGTGGAGGGGGAACGTCCCGCGCCAGTCACCACCGTTTTTCGCTTCAAGAGCGATCGCAGTGTAACCCGTCCTGTGCCTACCCCATGCCGTGACCGCTGCGTCCCACCATATCTCCATGATTATCTCTATTCAAATACATAGAAGTGAAAAAATACGACCCGTTTCCCGTCCTGTTCCCCCATACTGTGTGAGAGCCTTAAGGCTGACTTCACACCAAGGACGTCTGGGCACGTCTAGATCCATCAAGATCCCCAGTCAAGTCCTGTGGTTTCAAACCGAACCACCCAGTCCAGTCACGCCCCGGGAGAAAATTCAGTTTCTTTCAGCCTTTAGAAATGAAAGGTGAGGTGATAAAATTTATAGTTCTCTGGGGTGGTCTGTAGAATAAAAATAAAAAATTAAACAAAGACCACAATTGTCGTGTTATTAATTAATTAAGATTAATCTCGGTACATAACACTAATCTCGATTAATTTAAGAGTGATATCTATGGCGCGTTCACTCATTTGTTTCCGGACTTGGTTAACGATTTTTTCAAATTTTATAATTTTTTTTTTGAATGGGATATGTACTTTGAAAGTTTTGTGAAACTAATGACTTGGTTCGACAGGAAAAGCAAAACACGAATTATTCTCTCACTTTTCAATTTAATAAGTTTTTAAAAATATTCACAGTGAACTTTTAAATTAGCAAAAAGAAGGGGGGGGGGGGGAGAGGAAATTGAATAATACATATTTACACTAAGGAAAAACTCAAAACAAACTCGAGAGGGCACAAGGTCACGTCCTCAAGAAAGAAAGGGAACTGGACTGGAATCAGCAAAACTAAGCTCGGTTTGTTTCCTCTTCAACTTGACTGGACTGCTTTGAAACGGATTTGATTGATACTGCCTACGTGAATGGAGTAAACGCGTCTACACCTAAGATCAAAGGGACGGTTGAGTGTTAGATATTTTTACTGACTCACCTGGACGAGCTTGGTGAAATCATTAAACGGCAAAAGGCTTCCCAGCATGACGTGAACCCATTTCATTCAAGAAACCTTGATTTTCTAAAAGCCTCCAAAATAATAAACATTGCGTTTTTCTACGACTAATCCTACTTCTGCCTTTCACATTTTTAAGAAGAAATATAAGCCCAAACCACGATAACTTCCCATTATCGAATGAATACGAACTTTAAGATTGAAAGCAGCTTCTTCAAAAGGCCGCTGCATAGCTCCTCGTCCGAACGGCCCTAGGTCGCCACCACGTTCAGCTGAACTGCAATCCGAATATTTCTGCGCTAGTTCAGCAAAAGATGCTTTGCCCGACGTTATTTGCTCTCGGTAACCTGCAACAAGTTTTTGCATTTGTCAGAACATAAATTCATTCCGCTTCCACAATCAGCCGATAAGGTTAAATTAAAAAAATAAAGTAAACAACCATTCCAGGGTGGGGCTTATGGCCCGACTGCCCTTCCAACGTCGTGGACGTGATCAGCTGTCCTCCAATGAGAGGATCAGAATTCGGTCTGATCACTTCGCTCTTTACTTGGCTACTCATTGACTCGCCACCTTGAGTGGAGAGGAGTTCGCCCAACAGCTGCATGGGTCATACTTGGACGTGTCAACCATCCAAGTACTGACCACGCTCGAGGTATCTTAACTTCGGTGATCTCTCGGGAACCTCAGCCTATAAGAGTCTGACTGTTGAGGTGGCAACACTACTCCACCACTAGTAGATGGAGGGCAAGAAAAAACAAGTAAGGAGGTAGATGTGTTAGATCCCTCACCGATTTACCTAATCTCCCAGACAGTTAATATTATTTGCATCCAAGTCATCCTCTCATCCCTTGCAGTAATCCATTCTCAGGATGCATCAATATTGGTTTAAGATGCAACTAACATAAACTTATGAATAACTTGGAGCATTGGATCCTCCCTAGAGATGTAGCACAACGAACTAATCCAACAATGACTCCTCTAGATTGAACGTTTGCACATGGATACTACAAACGTATTATGTAGTATCAATGTTTGCCACCGTTTCCTGAGGAGTCTTAAGAATAGATTACTTGACAGACAGTGGATGATTTGATCACATCAGTAGAATGAACGGAATTCATTTCAAAAGAACGAACCGTTCATCCTTTGTTTGGCTCTAAATCCTTGTCCAAATGGAACAGAAATCCGACTACAAGTATTGGAAAGGGTATTATAGTGTCCATGATTGTGTTGGCCAATGTGAACCAGGCACTATGGAATCAAAGAACACTAAGAAATGAACCATCTTGAGGAGAGAACTCACGGTTCCACCATAAGATCAACCATCCTAATCACAATAGGTAAGCTTAGGAATAGAAGTCATAATACGTACATGTAATCGCAAGGCACTCTGAATCTAAAATACTACAATTTACCGATGATAAGCGCAGTAGCTTGTTCCTTAGAACGAGTGATATTCGGCTCCCTCCAAGAGCTCGGGCGACGGGAGCCTTCGTGCTTCACCAGCAAGTGACTGCACTGGACTTGCTCTGGCCCGGAGCCGCTTCCGGCACCTTCTGCTGGTTTGTCTGGCTTCTCCCACTGGCTGTACTTGGTGTAGACGTTCAAGTAATAATGTTGGCCTATAACAGGAAGTATATAATTTGAAGCTCATAAAAATAAAAAAAACTGTCGGCACGGGCGTAGGGCAACTGCTATGTCAACTGCGCTTGCTTACTTTTTCCCGTTCACTTTGTCCTGCAGCAATTACGCAGACAACGGTAAAATGCAAGTCTACACAACTCTGTTAATAAATGGATCGAACGTCTGGCATCCTGATACAGGGAAGTTCAAAAACCAGAAAACATTCATTGGGAAGTTAACTGACGACTACACAAGTGGACAACTTGACCAGAAACGTTTTCTTCCAGTTCTAGTAGCTGGACATTATTGCAAAAAGTAACTTTCTTTTTACGTGACAAAAACCGATGAATATTTCGATAGACAAAATTGGCTGGTGTTTAACTTTCTCAAATACAAATTCATCACCAGCTTTTTGTTACTTAACATTTTGGTTACATTGCAATAGCTTACAAGATCGGTGCTGTTGGAATGGGTTCGCCTGTCGGCGCAGTTGGAGTAGGTTTGCCGGTCGGCGCAATAGTAACAAGCGCAGTCGTACCACATTTCGGCGCAGTTACACAAACCTCGTCAGCACAAAACAAATCCAATGCACACGTCTACATTAGGTAAACCGAGCAGCAACCTCTTTCTCCAAGACCACGAATTCTACAGGCTGGATATCTAAGCTTTGTTACAAAAATGTCAACAAAAAAATTCGTTTATTCTACCCTAAAAGACCTCTAGGTACCAAGCTATTAGTTTACAAGACACCTACCTACTTATGATATTTACACAAACATGTTATCTACATAACTCTGCTTCATACAGACCGGTGTCAATAATATGCACCCAAAAGAAGGATCTCTGAAAAATAACCGCACTTGACGTGCTGTGAGCATAATCCGTGGGCGTGACAACAAATAATTATAGCGATTATCGATTAATACTTCAAGACAGCATCGAACATAAGGATTCGGTAAAGCTTTTACTTGCAAACATTCATGATTCGTTCAGCCATTTACTGCTTCATCTACTTTGGTCGCGGACCAAATAATAAGTAAATTATACCTAGCAGCGATTTCAAATCAAATCGACGTCCCAACCCACGACCTCACATGGCAGGTAGCTTAGCTGGGGCCGAAATCATACAAGTACTTTATAAAATAGCCGAAATATAAGCATCGGGAGCTTGGTCTATCTAGGACTGCAGTTAACGCTTGCTTTTCAACGAAATCATTGGATGCACTTGATTTCTTACCAGTAGACCGGCTCAGTCTTTTCTCCCAGCCAGGAGGAAGCTCTTCGTCAGCCATACTTGGAACGACGATGTTTCCCGGGAAAGGAACCGCTGAACAAACCACCAGCTAACTGAATTCGAGCAAGTACTAATCTCCAGCAAAGTGATTCGTTGTCTTATTGTTTAAAAAATGAAAAGTCAAAAAAGGTGAAGCAAAATTCTGGAGAGAACAAACCTCAAAATCTAAAGTACCTAATAGCAATTAGAATAGACTACAACTACAGTACTTGTACAAATGCAGAATGTGCGAATCTGCGAACGTCAATCGCTCGAAAATCAGTGGTACGAATCTACAAAAAACTGATATCCTTGTAACAGATTTGGAAGAAAACTTTAAACTTTCTTTATTAACACTGTTTTAGGGCCGGGCTCCATAATACAACAGTACATTAAAATTAAAAATTAAATGCGATGGCACCACTCAATTAATATTAAAGCTTATAATTACTTTGCATGACATTATAAGAACAAAATTGTAAGTAAAACTTGTACCAAAACAGCGGATTTCCACAGAATGATTTTCAGTAGAAGAAGAATTTCAAAAATACAATAACAGAAATTTTATTTTTCAAAATACATTTTATAATTCAGAGCCGAGAAGGGTGAAATCGGACGAAATAGCTCTGTGCTTTATGGATGCTACATTTCATGATGTATGGATTTTATGATCTATGGAAGCTTGGCTTGGTACAAACAGCTGATTTGACCTTTCATAGTTCAGTTCACACTTTCACTTTCTAGTATTTACCCATATACCTATATCTACCTACCTATTTTATGCTTCGTGCTAGTTAGTGTTTTGAATTTTTATTTACATTCCTAAATACAATTGTTATTACTTGCGGCTTTGTGAAGTATTTGCTCTATATGAGGATTGAAGCTCAAATACTTTTTTGACGGTTTGGTTGGATTGGTTTTTGAGCTTTTCACTCACCTTCTCTGCTGCATACATACTGGTAAGTTTGGAAGGAATTCTACTACCCATTTTAATTTCTTGGATAATTTTCAGTTAACAAATGGAACTACTTAACAGGTACCTGTTCTTACATTGTCACTGTTGAATGACTGATGATGGAGATGCAACCGTAAAGTTATTCTAAGTAAATTGAGGTCTCCTGTCAGACGCAGTACATTGAACGTGGTTTTTTATTGAGTTTCTCTTGCCTATTTTCCTCCATTCTCGTAATCATTTTGGTTTCTTTGACAAGCTGTAAGCTGTGCATTGTCTTCATGTAGGTACCTAGTGATTTCGTTTACATCTTAATTCGTCACCTGTTAGTAGGTAGCTACTACTGTTCTACCTACCTACTATTACGAAATACGGTAATATTACGGTTCTCTCGTTTTGTTTAGACTGGTTGATAAATAAATCCGTCAATTTTAGCAAAATGTCAGTGGAATGGGAACCATTTTAACACAAGTAACGATCACCTGTTGCTTAGAATGAAACTATGATAGTCACACCAAAGTGCTATGTACAGTAAACTTGTGGTAGTGTCATGATAAGTCCCTAATTTTCGCAAAATGTTAGTGGAATGGGAATCATTTTAACGCAAGTAGCGATCACCTGTTGCTTAGAATGAAACTATGATAGTCGTACTAACAAAGTACTACAGTAGGTACAGTAAGTAAATTAACTTGTGGTAGTGTCATGATGAGTCCTTAATTAAACAATTTTAAATTATTGGTACCTACAAGAAATAATTATATAAGTGTATAGAAGTTGGAGGTCCAACTGGGTTTTTCTGATACATGACCTATCGAGTCACGTTACAATTTTTTTTTTAAATTCCTGTCTTGAATTGTTATTAGACCATGTGTCTAGTAAATATACAGTTTTGCATCTCAATAAAACTTACCCACATTTTTTAGTAGGCTCAATAAATATTATTAATCTTCATTTACTGTTCAGCATTATTATTAATCATTTAACTTATTCTCAAGAAATATTATTAATCCTCACTAACTGTTCAGAGGAATTGAAATAATGATCTAGGTAAAGAATTTGGATCAGCCCAGTGCAATTATTATAGAATGCTGTTCGTCTAATCTAAACCAGTATTATGGTGGTATCAACCTCTGTGTGGAGGGTGGAGGGGAGATTTATAAACATAATTGTTTGGAAACCTTTGCTGTATGTAGGTAAGAACTTACAAAAGTATCAAAATGGCCAGGGTCGAATTTCTTGAAATTTCTTTTTTTTTGTCGGATCTAAGTTATTCTATAGTCTATCGCGTTGTTGTGAGTTTACAAATTCGCGTTCCTGTTCCACTTGCACTCGTAATTCTTCGGTTCCCAGGTCGTTAATAGCGACCTGTCATTGTTTCCCACTCATGTGGGATTTCGCCCTCTTGGAGAGCACCCACCGGTACGAGAGTCGAAATATGTCGTTCAACCCGAGAACCCGATGTTGCCATGGAAGTTCTCTCCGTTGTCAGATCGGCCCCTTCCACGTTCCGCCTCCCTCCCGTTGGACGTCCCGTAGGATGTGGGAGAAACCGCTCTTGGAAACGCTATTCGGCTCAGTCAGTGCCGCGAGCCAGTCCGCTGATCTTTGCATTATTGATGGAGTGACGGGTTTTTATTGTGTTTCCCAACCCCTTTCCATCTGTTTTGTCTTCACGGCAGAAAGGATTTTTATTCCCAAGTGGGTGTTTTCGTCCTTCGATCCCACGGATCCCGCGACATCTCCAGGCCGTGTTGCCCCTGCATGGCGTTGCCACTCCGACTATGGTCAGGTCCGTACTGAAACCATCTGCGATATTATACCTATAATTTAATAGACATTGGAGTCCCTGACATATCCATCAATACAAAAAAAAAAAAAAAAAAAAGTGATGGATATGTCAGGGGGCAGCTACTTAGAAAAATACAGTTTATCAGATTTTGAAATTCAGTTACTCACTTCGAGCTGTGTTGTGCCTGCGTTACCACTGCTATGCTATGATAAGATCGGTTCACATCGAGACCTGCAGTCTGCCAGTCATCTGATCAACAAATTATATTATCAACACCACCATGTGGCATTAACATGGTCATTTGATAGAACCATCAATGGTTGCTGCCTGGATCTAGGAATTCATAGGTACCTTACTCATTACTCAAGTTTCATATTTGAAAATTCATTTACCTACTCGCTTTGAGTATGTTTATGTAGGTGATGGTTAGAGACTACTGAAACCGAACGCAACTGAAATTAATACGTACCTACCCACCTGATTCTGAACCTTTGTTCTCGGTACACGATGTTTAGATAGTTGCTATCACAGCTGAAAAAATGTTAACCAGCTTGCTCACAGGTCTCGATGAACGTCTAATGTCAACTGACGTTAGGTATGTCACCACTAATTAAAATATGCTTATTGAAATGTATTAAAATATGCGTAATTATTCCACCACCGGTGACACCATCGGTGCAGTGTGCAGTCATAGCGTCACTCTTTCAGATTGTTCGAGTCCTGTTCCTGTGCTACATGCATATCGATAGTCGTAAATCCTTCAGTATGGATCTTCCCAAAGTTGTGCTCATCAATTGCACAATCAGATAGGTTTCAGACTACTAATTTTTAAATTCTTTATCACAGTTGGACTGGACCTGCTTGATGAAGTTATTCCTACTTATCCCTACCTGTAGTTTTTTGGAGCGGTTGTACCTAGCTCATCGCGGTTTCAGCCGTTCGCCCGACATTATAAATTCATTACTTAATAAAATTATAACTGCGGTAAGCAATCAGAAATGTAGGTCAGGGTAATGTTCCACGCTGTTATTCTCGAGTTTTCTCAATTATTGCAGCTTCTTACTGTTTTTGCTAAAGCTTTATTGCTTGACACAACCAGGTTCCGAGGCTTGGATGAAACAGAAATTTATTGGAAGATGTGAATCATTCCACAGAAAAACTTTTACCAGAAATACCAAGAAACACGAAAAAAGGCTTTGGTGACTATTAGATTCACTTCAGTAGTCCAGACGACACCAAGGCTATTAGCCTTCTGTTCTTCAGGCTTCTTGCTTCGCTAGTTTCTAGGCAATCAATTATTTGAAAAGCGAGCATAATATCTGTCTGATTGTGGGAAGCTTAGCTGGAGACAGTCCCAATTTGGATGTGCCTTGAGGCGCATTCGATGAGGCATCGATACGTGGCCGTTCACTGCTTAGTTCAAAAGCTGCTAGTTCATTAGCCCATTCCCAAATGGTTAAATTTGTTCCTCCGATACCAAGGGAAATCTAACCCATTCACTATCTCGTTCATCTATCGAGCTATCATTCTAAACAATTTGTTACCCAATTACACTCTCCTGCCATCCGCGTCTGAAGATCGAGATGAGTAAAGTGGGTACTGAGTCAGCTAATAGGACCGTCACAATTAAAGAAGTTGGTGGTGGAGATAGGTGGGATTTTGATGATGTTGATAGAATGTCCTGGAGTTGCAGGTTCTATTTTTAAACCCTGCATTGTCCTCTAAAGTCAAGTAGCTACTCGTACGTAGGCACGTCTGTGAGAGTGTGAGATTGAATACGCTTCTTCTGTAACTGTCGATGCTCCTTCATGATCATGAATTACCGTATCTAGATGGATTTTCTCGATAATTATAATGTTGTTTTCCACTACTCCTGCTAGTGTAAATTATAGGTTCAACAGGTGTTCTAAACCCTCAAGTCCGATTTCGTGACTGGCCCTACCTGTACGATTTCATCAAGTTCTTTTGAAGATTCGAGCCTTGCGTGCGAAATAACCCGGAGGCGGCTGGCATTCAATGGAACTCATTTAGGATTATTTTTCTTTATTTACGACGACGGTCACGCGCCCCTCTTTGTTTACTGTTTTTATAATTCACTTGAATGGGTTCACTTGAACTTACCTGACTGCCAAACCTGTTTCACTGAACTGATAAGAAAGGCGTTAATTGATTGCCTCCTGACTATTTACTGCCTACCAACTTGGTATTGATCTGTACCTTCAGCCTATTTCAAGCTTACGAAGTATTTAAAAAAAAATTTCAAGTCTCTAGGACAAATGGTTACTATGTTATGAGGAAAGAAATACCTAATATTTTTATGAATGCCTAATTAAATATTATTTAAATCCAGTTGGAGTTTCACCAGACTGCTACACGAAATTGTTTGTAAACAAACTAACAAGAAACTGAGTTAATTTTAACTACATTTATTCCCATTTCGGACAATTTTATTAACTGAAATTTACCGGAGAAGTAATGGGGTACTCGAGATGTGTACTAAGTTCATTTATTGCGGGGAACATAACAGAAAGTAATCACAACTTCATTTACGTATGGATGTCGGCACTTCTATGAATCAAAATTTTTAGGGGCCAAAATTGGTGGAAACCATCAGAAAATGAAACACAAACGGTGGGTACAGCTTCCGTACAAGTACGCAACCACGAGGGACATTTTATGTCTTAGCGCCCCCTCCCGCACCCACACCAAGTACTTCGTACTTAATTGTTTTGGTCAAGATTTCCAACGAATGGTACCTAGTCCGAACAGCCTTCAGTCCCAATTAGTTCGGATTAGCCGGACTCTACTGTATTATGTACGTAAACATTCATTTAAACAATCACGCTCATACCGCAGCTTGTTGGCCACGCAGTCCGCAGTGGTTAACGTAGTATGGTTAGGTAAATCGAGAGCTATCCAACGAGTGGTGAACGATTTTTGTACGATGATAACTGGCGAAGATAAAGTTCCGTAGCAACGAATCGGTTGTAAGCGAAAATCATCAGAAATATTTTCGTGACGTTGTTTCCGTTGCATGTCTCCGTTGCATGTCCCGCGTTTCATTTTCGAGTTTATGTAGCAAAGTAAAGACATAAAATGTCAAAAAAAGAAAAAAACGCTGCAAAGTCCTTGTCACATGGGTTTATTATTCTATTGGAGTTCTAGAGATTCTTGTTGGCAGTTAAATTTATAGTTTCTTTCATGTGGAATGATTGAAATAGCTATTTCTGATGATTTCCACCAATTTTGGCCCCCAAAACATGAAATAGGTACGCTTTTTTTTTTTTAAGATCATCTTTGATCATTGGTAGTGGCATTTAATGGTCTTGATTCACCTGTTTACACTTTTTCCAATGTTATTGTACAAATTGATGGTGATTTCAGACAGTTTTCCAGGTTTTTGACTAAAAAAAAAACAATTTTGGGAGCTGAACCAATGGTAAAACCTCAATTTCCGCGTCTTTGGCCAAAATCGACTTCATATTCGGTATTCTCGTCCCCAAAAACATGGAAAACGATACCTCAAAAGCTCATTTTACTAACATGTTGCTAAAACGCAAAAAGTACCTATTTTTACACACATTTTCACTCATAACACCCCTGGGTATATTCCGATCGGGCTGAAAAGTTTCGGGACACAACTAGGGCCCAAATGGAGCATGTGTGCGAAAGAACGACTTTTTTAGATCTAAAATGAAGCCTGTACACTTGATACGGCGTACGGCGGACGGCGTACGGCGTACGGCGGACGGCGGACGGACATTGCATTTTTCGAATCTACGCACCTTGAAACGGAAAAGAAAAAAGTTTGAGGGGGTGTTATAAAAATTTTTTGCTGAGCGAATACATAGGTGTATTATTCACAGAATAATAAACCAAAAGAGAGATGTAACTGCTTGGTTGTCGCTGTATAATGTATAATAAATTATGTACTTGTTTGAGCACCGTTATTGCTTGCTTAGCGTTCATTCTTACTTGAAATGTCTTATTACCTACTGTACCTAATCGATAAGATTCATACTGATATCCAAACAGTGGAGGCCACTATTGTGCCCCAGTCCGATCTAGTTATCCTCGATCTACCAACTTGCCTGTTTCAATCGTTAACCTTTACTAACTTCCACTGCGCAACCGGAAACCTACCAGGAATTCCGTTTTCTGCACCAGTACCTACTATAATGCCCCATGCCGTGCAGTGATGAAATTTAAAAAAAAAATTATCCATCTGATAATAAGGACTCCGCTTTCTTTTACAAAAATATCACCTAGCTCTTCTCTGATTTACGTAACGTCGCAATTCTTTGCCCGAATCTGTTGTCAGGAAAAGGTGTTAAGGTTGCCATATTTTATCAACTGTTCAGCTGGTGTCATAATGTTGGTGGAAAAACCGCTTTGCCATCATTTCCTTTTGGCATTCATATCAGTATAGCTTTGTTCCGTTTGTTTTCATGTTCCCAGTGGGAAGTTTGAGGTTTATGAAACGTACCAAAGCATTGTTGTTCACAGTTTATTTTTCCTGGTCTGCCACAGGTCACTGAACTAAGGGAATATGTTTGAAAATGCACTATACTTTTTTACGGGATATATTTAACTGCACGGCAAAAAAAGTATTTTCCCTTCTGCGAATCTCCATCTAAAAAGATTATCTTCACTTCAGAAAAAGTAAAACTCCCAGCATAAAGTAAACGTCAATATCGACTCCAATCACGGCTAAATAGGCGATCAATACCAGCGTATTATTCAATCACACATCAGAAAAGGGGTTGGCACAGCAAAAAAGGGGTTTGCACAGCAAAAAAGGGGTTTTGCACAGCTATTTCAAGTTGTTCTCACATTTCTACTGTGAGAATCCTTCTTCTGCCGTTATAATCAATTTCTGGAAGGGCAATAACAAATTTGAACGTTGAATCACCTTATTAGACGGGCGTTTCCCAAATTAGCCGTGCGATTCCCTTTTTTGATGTGCGAAGTATTTTTTGGACGTGTGTTTGAATTAAAAGCTGTTATGCCCGCCTTTTATGTAGGGAGTAACCTCTATTTTGCCGGGCCGATAAATCACACCCCTGTTTTACTGTAAATACCATCTTGGTTCTCTCGAACAACGTTAACAATTTAATATTGACAATTCACACGTTTGTCGAGATCACGCTTTACTATATTGTTTCAAAGCACTCACATTGCTTAAGCAATAAATGTGTTGTTAAGATTATTGAAGCTTATTTATCCAAATGTATCATGTACTTGTATAATTCATAAATGAAATGAGGTAATTAGCTACGAGTACACACGACTATTCGGAACCTCGACGTGGTCGAGAACTGGCAGTTGCAGATTACCATCTCTTCATCACATTTCGATCCCTATTGGTTTGAAAGGTTTCATCTACCTAATCGGTTTAGTGGTAATCTTGCCTCCCCCTCACTAGTCTCCTTGCCTTTGCAGTTCCATACCCATGGCTATCGTATAAAATCAGGCGAAACATGTTTGTAGTGTCACCCGGACGCCATAACTTGGTTTCATTTCTTTCAAGTGCTTCCAGGTTCTCAGAGTACCCATGTAGGTACCTCATCTTTTTCCTTGAATTTGAAACCTTGGATTTGTTTCGGAAAACTTGACTTCAACTTGAAATGCTATAGTGGACCTTCAAATTTGCTAATGGACGGTATTCGAACTACCAAGTTCGTTCATCAGTTACCGGTTTGTATATGGCAGCCGTAATAATAATCGACGAAGTGAAAGCAGGGATATCGGACCTAGTAGGTCAGTCGACTCTCGTCAGACGTGCGGAGGACTGGCGTTTTCATGGCCTTTCACTGAAGGTCCGAAAAGGCCGATCGGCGGTCTCTCTGCAGAAACTGCCTTGTTCTGCCGTTTTGAGTACTTTCTCATCTTAGCAGTGGGAACTGGGGCTGCGATGGGGGTTTATCGAGATATATTCCAAACCGTCCGCTGGTTTTTTTTTGCGAAGGAAATTCGGCTCTTTTCGTCCAATCACCGAAAACATTAAGCAAGTAAAGAACTTACTGAGCTCTCTTGTCTGACTTGTGCGATCAATGATTTAATTAAATTACGATTAAGAACATTCTTGCAGTACAGATTTTGTCTTGCCATCCAGGCCAGGTTTTTTATAATAAGAATAACAGTAACGTAACTCTTGTACACCGATTTGGCTCGTATGGACATTTTCTAGGTTATCCAATAATGACGCGTTTTGAAGTCGTCCCTCTGTTTACATTTTCTTTCGTGTCCAACCAGTCTTCCGTTATCATCACGTACTTTCCCTCAGTCGCTCTTCAACAAAAATGAAAATGAAAGAAAACGCAGTTTTCATTCTAAGTTGAAGTCTAAACGGACTATGAAGAATTGAAATCCCTACAAAAACCTTCCCCTTGGTACCTATCTTATGCTATCGTACATGTTATTATGTAGCAGCTGTCATTTTATCAGCAACAGCCTCTGTTGGAATATCAGTTTCTACTACTGATCCCCATCTGTTTTAGGTGGATGAAAGTCAAACGTTTATTTTCCCCCACGCATTCACAAACGTTCAAATATACGGAACTTAACTCAGGAAAATCCAGCTTGTTTCAACTAGTGGTTACTAAATTGATTTTGGGCTCACTATAGAGATTGCCTTGTGAATTCTCAATGGAATTTAATTCAGAGTTGATTGGGACTGGTTTATAGCTTCTCGTAAAACTCCCGATACAAATGCAGACCACGTTGAAATTCTTGCGGATTATAAAGGTTATGGTGTTGTTTATTAGCTATTCCCAATCCGCTGATCTGCTGTTTTGAATTTGTAGAAATTTAGGGTCTTGTACTTGCTATGAAGCCACCCCTAAATGTTTGTAGCTCGTTTCTTCATAAAAAACATAGCAGTCATACGAACCTAGACTTTGATTATTGCCAAGTACATCGTGCAAGACATAGACTGGGGGGAATTTAGTGACGCTTGCTTAATATATTTTGACGAATTTTGGGACTAGTGTAGGTGGGTATACAATGCATAACCCACTTTTGTAAACTGTCTACTAACTGCTAATGTTCATGATGAAATTGGAATTCAAGAATTTTAGCATTCTTGTTTTTCTGATTCTTTATTCCTCTTGCATTGAGGTCCTTCAAATTCCTCCAGTATAATATCATTCTATTATTCAATTTGAGTCGTTTCTGCTTTTTCTTATATAGCTATATTCTATATACATATTGGTATATGTCGGTATACGCTTTTTCTCCCTTCAGTTAATTGCAAAGTTCTCGGGTTAAAAGGCCTGTAAACCTAAGTATAACGTTTAAACCCCATTTTCGGGTTCAAAAATCCTCAAACCACCCATTTCTAAACAATTTTGTTGTAGGAATACGTAATAAGTTGTTCATTTAGTTCAAAAGAACGTCAGATTTGATTGATCACCCCAATAAATTGTTTAGACATGGGTACCTACTGAATGAATTTTTAAATATATTTTTCTAGTCATGTTTCATGAGTATAGGTACATTTTTCGTATTTAGATGAGTCGAACTGATGGTTAGATATTGTACAGGTATGTAATTCAATTTGGTGATCTCATAATTTACTAATTCATCGTTCCGATACGTACTTGCCACCTGTATCCCCACGTGATTGTCGCAAGACCTGATGCTGTCTTGATGACTCCCATCCCCGCTAATCTACCTCAGGTTAATTGTCGACCATCAGATCCCCTCGACTCTTTTCCCAGCAGCTCGTGGTATTTTCCCTGCCCTTGTCTGGTAGATCAAGGCAGCTACCCATACCGAAAGAATTCCTGGACTTATGACCGTGGAACGGTGGCTCGCCGAAGGAAAAAAAAATCAGAAATGACACCGCACGAGCGATCATTGAGAAGCAGTTGCTCAACGTTTGGCTCAATTACTGCCTCATGCTTGATCGCCCGTCTGAGAAGAATGAGTGATATTTACTCTGGAACCCCGCGGTCTGTCCCATATAATTTTCGTTTGACCTCTCAAATTCCTTTCTCTTGTTTCTTCCCTTAATGTCATTAATTGTCATGATTAACCATCTCCTTCCTCCCCTTGAACGGGGTAGCATTTTCTGAAGACCTGCGTGGAGTTGGGCAGAGCTGTAGAGACTGCAGTAAGATTAAGTCACCGAAGAGTTGTCTAAATACGAGTACACGCTATAGGCGTTCCTACCTTGAAAGATTCCTCTAATCACATATCGGTCGATTTTTCCACCATATTTGTAAGTTTGGAAAGTTCTTATTTGTAGGGCTATTGTGATATCTCACAACAACAATACAGCTAACTTCTTTACAAATAACATACTAATGTTTAATGTTTACGTCATTGGTAAATTGAGAATCTCCCTACTTTTCCACCAGGGCCCAATTAGGGGTTCTTAATTTGTTTGGGAAATGCCTTATTTGTCGTCAATGTTCCGATTAGAATGTTGAAAGGCCCGACCATGATGGCTTCGATTTGGTCGGGAAAACGTTTTATTGGAAGAGTAATAGTTTCAAAGTCTAAATGACGAACATGATGATTTCTCTACATATTGTACGGTTGTTATGAAGTAGGTAGGTATATTGGTAGTGTATATAGGTGAGGTAGGTATGTAAATAGGTGTGGTGGGGCATATATTTGATTACTCAATACTAATATAATGAGATGCACTTTGGATATAATAATCTTTATTCGTCTTTCTGTTTAATTTTCCAATCCCATCAAGAATGTTCTAGAAACAAATTTCTGTGGTAATCTGCCTACTGTGTAATCAAAACATGAAAAAAGGAAGAGTTGGCTTTTCATGTTTTCAATGACGTACCTACTTTGTCTATTGGCTGCATGTGAAGTCACAATAGAGAGGAATGAATGATCGTTTTTACCTGTTATCCAATATCCAGATCTACTCTATATCAGGTGCACAATCGATCGAACTGCATTGTCCTGTAGCGAGTTTTCCCTCCCATTGCTAAGCAGCTGAAAGGAAAACCATTATTCGCACGTGAATCAACGGTTTGATTGGAAAATTGCATTCTACTGTCTTCAACGGCAATTTTCTTACTACGGTCAACAATAGCTACCTGTGACTTACATAAGGAAAGCGGGGCCCATGTAAGACCCCTCGGGATTCCGCGTCGGTGGAGCAACTCTGGTACTGGAGTAATCTTGTAACAACAATGAAGGCAACAGTTTTGAGATGTTGTCACGTAACTTTGAAGCGGTGCCAAGCTCTTTTTTCTCCGTGTGATAACATTTCGCCTTTTCGGGCTTTTCTACGTGTCGCTGGACACGGCTTTTTCCAGGCCAACAAAAAACTCTTCTCTTATCTTTTAGTGAGGAATTTGGAGTTCCCTGCAGTTACTTACACTAAAAGTACAACGACCTTCCAATAAACCTAATGAAAGTACTAAGCAATTCCTTAAGTGTCTGTCGATTATTCGGTACAATATTTCGATTAGTCCCTTTGAGAATTGGTCCTTGACATTTCCTGCCTATTTTGTAAGGTTGGTACCATATTATATACCTACAGAATTATTGTAATAAGGGATACATTTTGAGCCTAGTTACGTCTTTTTACAGAAGACCTTATATCATTACTGCCACGAACTCCATCCAACACGTACATAGTTTAGATTATTGAGATGTGTAGAACTCCAGAACCATCTCTCTCACTATGTTAACTTACGCTAGTACACAGGACACTTTCAACTCTACTACTCAGTATCAAAAATGTAAGTGGACAAACTGAAGACTACGTAAGTTGATGTAAAATTCGTTCCATTCGCAAGGAGCTGTTTTCCATCCGTTCAAACAACATTCAGTCAACGTTCATTCCTTGAGTGTGCACTTTTGTGCGACCTGAAAAGTTTCAGATTCCTTTCACACTGCCGTTGATGACGTTTCTTCTGAAGAGGGAAGCTCTTATTTACCCTTTCATTCCACTTTCGACTCTAAGCGAATATGATGCCGCACATCAAAGGAGTGCGTCTTTACCGAAGGGTAACTTGGTGGATTGAAAGCTTCTTTCAGTGAGACATGGCAAAAAAGTTGTTGAACGAAGGATTCTTTTAAATCTGCTAACTGAACTGATTTTGCGAGTGTTGGATAAAAATTTTTGTTTTGTTAAATAAAAAAGTTTGAGTTGAGTTACTGTACAACGTGCTACGACAGTCGTATTGAATTACATCTTCTGTGTGTTTTGTTCGTTGGTAGTGTCACTGCAAGATAGAACAAAAATACTATTTTCATAACAACTGTTGTTGAAATGTTCCATGTTGGTCATACTCAGTTCAGAGCCATAATAATTATAATGGGCTATGGTGCTCTTGATCCTTCACGATAATATTAAGTTGATGAAGTAATAGAAATTATAGGGTTGTTCGCAGTGATCATCTGACGGTTATGTGACCGTCAGAAAGGCGTTGGGCCGTTCGCAGTGTTTTCCCGACTGTCCAATGCCAGTTTTCTGATCGTCATTCCAGTGCACAGGAAGTAGGGTGGACGATAATCCCTTCTCGATTCCCAAACATTGTCAAACTCCAACCCTTCTCAAACGCTTGCCAAGATGTTATTGGATCATGAATCGTTTCTTACGGTTTTCTAGGAGTCAGCTAACCGTCAGAAAAGCCAGTTTTAACAAACCTTAAAAAAAAATTCCTCCTGAGCCACACTTCCCATGGTTATCTTGCAGTGGTTTTCTGAATTTCATCCTTTGAGTATCAAGTGGTGTCTCCAAATTCTGACCATCGGAAGGTCACAGCAATATTTGGCCACGTCACAGCAATGAGCCAGCAGAGGGTCATTAATTGCGGACGTGAGTCAACGCAATCTGCATGGTCGGTTTTGGTCCTGTCTATACCCGACCTACTCCATGTGATTTGCCCCACTGAATTTCAAAAACAAAGTTCAACTCAAAAGTGGCTTATGAAATTGGAATAAATTCTGTCTAAGAACAACATGAATAAGGAAAGGTGGCAATTGTGTACAATTCTTTCTAACAAAAATAAATAGGGAAGGGTGGCATTTGTATACAATAAACAACTATTCGAATAATAAAGCCTGTAAGCAAACGAGGACAATTTTAATTATTGTATATATTTGACTTCGTTATTTAGAATTCGCTCATTAGGTACTCATGTTTCATCACTGTTATGACTTTATTTAATATGCAGTCCTCATGTTTATGCAGAGACATAATTATGATGGTTAACTCAATATGTACAATATTACTTTGTATTGCAATAATTTATGATCCATGTTGGCATCCGTCGTAATGAACGATTGATTGGGTCGTGTGTCTATATGTGTGTTTAATAAGCTCACCTCTAATTTGTTGCAATCATACCACTGTAGAAGAAACATTTGTAGTCAAAAAATAAAATAAATTCTACTACTTCGTATGCACCTTCTAATGCCCTTTCTGTTACTCGTCGGTAGTGGTTGACCAAAGTCAGCCACCTGGCTCTAGAAACGTGGAGTTGAAGGTTAAGTCTGAAATTGGGGACGCAGTAAATTGCGGACGTAAGTTGTTAATCCCTGAAAGTAAACATTAAAAAGCGGATGGTGTTTTTGAAACATGTACGTTAAAATGCGGACGAGTCTGTCCTGTCAGTTTCCCACACTTGTTCAAACAACCTGACTCCCTCGATGATATTCCTGCTCTACTTGTCTTTTTTTCTGGTATTTTCGAAGGCATTAAACAGTCTTGTTACATACCTAACATTACATTCCACTAATCTATTCAGAAGTCCCAAACAACCTGCTCATTCACGGGATAGTTTCTGGGATTGTTTATCGTTTTTGAGATGCGAGCGCTAGCGAGCATCCAGATGGCTTGACAATGCATTCCACTAAAATCTATTCAGAAGTCCCAAACAACCTGCTCATTCACGGGATAGTTTCTGGGATTGTTTATCTTTTTTGAGATGCGAGCGCTAGCGAGCATCCAGATCGCTTGACAATGCATTCCACTAATCTATTCAGAAGTCCCAAACAACCTGCTCCTTCACGGGATAGTTTCTGGGATTGTTTATCTTTTTTGAGATGCGAGCGCTAGCGAGCATCCAGATCGCTTGACAATGCATTTTACTAGTACAGAATTGTCCGCATTTCACCTATGCGAAACCAACCTCCAGCGAGCTCAACGGATTAACTTGTCCGCATTTTACCTACGCTCCTGAAATTGAATACCTTACCTATTTTTTGTTGGCCACCACCAATGCAAACCCAACATAAAACCCCAAAATAATGAATAAAACCCTACGGGTTTTATGCGTATTGGGACCTCCTTTGAAATTGCCTCCTCACGGTATTCCTTCTGTTGAAAAACGATCGCTACTTCATAACGCCAAGCAAATAAATAAAATCCATGGGTTAAAATTGCATTCGTTCCCAGCTCCCTCTCCCATTTATCGTCTTGGACGTCATATCAGACGGCGGAGGAGGAAATAATCTGGTTTCCGTTTTCGAAGCAAATCACGTACTGGAGAACCCCAAGGAAAGTGATATACTACAGCCTGCGATACCCCTTCCACTCTTGGGCAAAAAGGTCGATATGGAAAGGGACCTAGGGGTCAGCTTAGCCCGCAGGGATACGCATAATGCTGCCAACAACAAACTTCCAATTCAGTGATCCCTACGAGTTGGAAAAAAATAAAGATTTATTGATATTACAACAATATTGATTCATCTTACAAATAGGTATTTGCAACATATTCACATTAACTTGAATAATAAACCTTTTTGATTGTTTGGAATTATAAAATTAAATTAAGAGATAAATGACTTTCTTACCTACTCAATCTTGAACGGTTGATCAGCGTATATCGCAATCGTCTTGAATAACGTCCTGCTCTTCGATGTAAATGTTGGGCACTTCGAGATCCTGCGCTCTGCGTTGACTTCTTCGTGAAAAAATCGCGTAAGTAATATTATCTTGGAGGATTGAGTTCTTATCAAGATGATCCTTTGTGAGGCAGTGACCACTCCTCAGTCGTGACAGGGTTTTCACTTTTCACCAACCGTTTGGATGATGGATTGCCAATCCGCGAAAACGAGGGAGTACGGCACCCCCTTCGGAATTCGATCACGTACTGTCATTTTGACATTCTTTTAAAATGTTGGTCTCCTAGTTTTCCAAATGTTTGTCTTTGTGGTGATCATCCGTGTTGGGGAATATGGCTTCGGCTTCGGTGTCGTTCTTTGTTGTTCCTCGCTTGGTGGCTGCGGAAGTGATATGTGATACATACACCTGGTGTGTATTAGATTTAAAAGTTAACGGATGTTTAGTCCGAATGTGTTTCGTTTGTTGAGTGTTCATTTCACTGTATAATTTGAAAGCAGCTTATTAAGCAACTTAAGATTTGGTCAATAATACCTTACCTACTTCTGTCTTAGTTTGCATAGAAAACCCTCACGCGGACTCTATCTATTATTTATTCAAGCGACTAGTTAACGAACGCTGATCTTCAGTAACTATTTTCACTTACGTAAACATTTCCTGTTGGACGTCTATAACACGGTGGTGAATCACTTCACTTTTCTTATTTATAGTTGCTTTTCAGTGATCTATCAACTCTCTGTCTGGAAATTTGCATTCAACTCCTTCCATGTAATCGATATGATATCGTAATATGATCAATATTGGTGGTCATTTGCTGCGAACCGAATTATTTGCTGGAACCCATATTTGCAGTCGTTCTCAAATAGACGACTAAGTACTATATTTATGCAGTTAGAGTATTTTCCATGCAAAAAGCAATTAAATACCACCATGGTATTCAATGAAAATGGTTTAATATCGTAATGAGGCCTCAGTATCTGACAATTCCGTTGAACCACCCCAAATTTACAGTAGGTACCTACCTACCTTCCGGATTAGAAACTGATGTCGTAATGCCCCAGTAACAACTAGAACCGTGCAATGAGAAAACCTTCATTAAGGGAAATAAGGAAGTAATAATGTGGTGCTTTGGCGAACCAGTAATGTCAGTCGGATTCCGTGAGTGATTCGTCATGTTCTAAGGTTGGAGCGTGGCCAGCACACATTGTGACGGTGCAACCTTGGTGATTTTTGTACGCGTGTAAGGTCTTTGGTCCAGCTTTTGACTGATGGCAGTATGGATTGGTACTTCTGCCGGTACCGTGAATTTCCGTTGTGCCCGCCAATAGAGTTTCACTGTGGACGAGAACCCTGAGCCATGGAGCTATTTTTCGATGCTCCTGGAGGAGTGGAAGTGTTCCTTTTCACCCTTTCCAACATTCTTATCCACTTCAGTCGGGACGTCGGGGTAGATTTTGCATCCCGTCATTATTTCTTCGTTGATATTTCATAAGAGGTACCAAAGAAATACGAGCTGGGTGACCGCCGTATTATGACACTGTCTGTCATTAAGATACCTTATCCTTCATTATTAAAGATTGCAAACGAGCCTTTGAAAGCACCCGCGGGCATTCGCGAATCTCTCCATCCTGCCTCGCCAAACTTCTGTGGGAGGGCACTGCGAGGTAGGGGCTACGGTTGCTACATCAGCTGGTGGAGGTTAATCAACTCTTGGCCTACCTTTTGACAATCCTCAGGAAGCGTGGCATATCGTGATTACACACCCCTCCCGCCCCTAGCAAAAATGTCCCTCTCCAGGACATTTTTTCGCCTCGGTGTCCCTGACGAGATAAAACCTCGGTGGCTCTATTTTAAAATGCATGGCGGATAATTATTCATCCTTCACCGCATTTTAGATAATAGGGTCAACAAATTAATGACTGGTGCTTTAGCTTCTCTTTCGTGAATTCTGCTTTTTGTGAGTTTTTAACCAACAGACTCACCTTTAGCTCAACTTCACTTCGCCCCTCGACATACTTATACGAAAGAAGTTGGTTTGTTTATGAATAAAAGGTTGCTACAGCAACCATCAGTATGAAAAAATGTCTCAAACTGTCAATTTTAGCTTAGTTGAGGTATCATCTAATTTTGAGGTAGGTAATTAGATTTCTGTTTCGGTATGCTATTTATTATCATTATACAGTGGTACCCAGTTCCTCGTTTTATGTGAACTCATTCGAGAATTACCTCCTTTTTTGTTTGGAAATGTATAAAATATTTATTATTATTATTATTTCAGGGTAATTAATAAGTTTACGAAATACAAATGGTTTAATGGAGTTGAAAGGAGAAAAGGCCGTTAAAACAAGCTGAAAGTTATGTTGCGTCCAACATCTAAACTTAGGCGTTGAGGAGGATCCAGGTGTCCCTGGATGCCAGTAGATAATGTTGGAAATCCAGTAAATATTGTTATTCCTCCCGACTAATTGGAATTTACTCATCAGTAACAGCGTAAATACCGATTCGAGGAGAACATCAGCCAATATCAGACCCATAAGCAGTCGTCAAGGTACGATTCAATTTTTGAGAAGGAGCCATAAGGGTAGCGTGAACCCTCAAGTTAGACCTTGACTTATCCGCATTCGAAGAGCGATGAAAATAATTTATGCGAAATAGAACCACGGGTGTTGGTCATGTTTAGGTTGGTTTATATATTTGATCTGGTCAGAAAAGGACAGCACTCAGCCGAGAATGAAAGGAACCACATTCGAATCCGTTTCAGACCATCCTGAATACAAATCCATGAAAATTATTCACCTATTAGTTATTATTTACCTATATAGATGCCCCTTATGCGTAGATCACTGTTTTCTGTGGTCAGTACCCTCGAGCTCCCCCCCCCCCCTCCCAGGAAGCCCTAAATCGAATACTGGTGCCGGCCCCGGAATTACATAAGTTTCATACAAATGCGCGGGATTCAATAATTCAGTCATTAATTATTTTTAGTTAAGGCAAATAATAAACCGTTGTGTAATAATTTACCCAATAATTCTTCTACGTTTGTTCAAGTTGCAAAAGTACGGTCTATCAACAAAATCCAAAAGAGCCATCATTTTTCAAATGAAATAATATCACAGAACAACCAACTCGACTTCATACAGCCATCCGTGATTATAATCAGGTGCTCCCTAGCAATGATATATGGGCCGGATTTATACCGTTTGATTCACGATCGTGTCGACGAAGCTTTTCGGTGCAAACGCACGGCTGGTCGTACAATGCGCTCCGGATGGTCTCAACAAATTCTTTAGTTCAAGATCAATTTAAAAACGTAAAAAAACCGTACCCTTCTATTGAATTTTCGAGCTACGGCGTTTTGAAAATGTCAGCCCTTATTTTTCACCCCTTGGAGATGACTGACAGTAACGCCGAACTTTGAGGACCAACTAGCCAAGTAGACCGCAAACGGGACCTACAAACCAAATTTCATTAATTTTGGTTCATGGAAACTAGGAAAGTGGGAAGTACGGCTCACGGCGGACAGACAGAAATGTTTTATTGCATTTTCGGATTCTGCGTACCTTGAAACGTAAACCATAAAATTTTGAGGGGGGGGGGGGTTTCATGCTCGATTCCAAAGGTTCATTATTGAAAATAATAAACCAAAAACCGTAGTTGTGTCTGTATGTGACACAGAATCTTGTGTGCGTTGCCCAAGCCGCAATTCTCAGTCGATTTGCATGGTTCTTTTTTTTTTTGACGCAAAATTCAGTCTAGTTGTGCACTACGTCGCCGGAATTTCGATATTTATTTCTATTGGGGAGGGGGGGGGGGGGGGTATTTTCTGTGTCCTCTGCCCGAATTCTCAACCTGTACGGATTGTTTATTAGTTTGATTCAGAAATCTTACTGGTTATCCGGGGGGGGGGGGTGGTTAAAGATCCAGACGATTTGCAATGAATGAGACTGATATTATATACACCACCATAAGGGACGTCCACTGGAGCATGCACTAGTAGAGTGGTCACAAAAAGTCAACTTTCGAAATTCAATCGTGGCAACCCCCTAAAAGGTGCCATTTGACTAGAAAATGAGATTCCCAAAGTTTTAGGTCGATCGGATAACATTAACCCGTGCCGCATCGAGGTTGAAGTTTAGAAAAATTCACTTTTTTTCATAAAAATATTATTTCTTTCCTCATAACATAGTAACCATTTGTCCTAGAGACTTGAAATTGGTCTTATTTTATTTGAAATGTTATCTTCTTCAACTTTTACTCCAATAATGTTTTCGCTAGATCCTATAGATTTTATGTTATTCAGCTTTTCCCATCTCAAAACGTGGTCCGTTTCAGCAAATGTGCCTTTTTACGCATACCCCTAAAAACCACACTCCAGTCAATGAAATCGACCTCTAGGCAATTTGATACTTCTTTATCACTCTGGTATATTGAAAATTGATACATTTGAATCTAATATATAATATATGGAGGGGGTAGGGGGAAGATGGGTGGGTGGTGGGTGCTATGAAATGCACAAAAAACGATAAAAATTATGTAAAAAGTGTTTTAATAATACAAATTGAAAGTTTTTTGTATAACAAATAATAGCCTGGAACTTATTTTACAACACAACATATCTATTCCAACACCACTGAATTTAGAACTACATTAATGGCTTAGATAGTGAGGCTTTATCGACATCAGGGTAAATTTTCCTACATTCTGACACAACTTGTAATAAAAATTGGCGCTGTTCTTCGTCTTTTGTCAAGCAAGAGTTGAAGTCTTGTATCAATTTCACTCTTCTTTCAACAGTGTCGTTGACTACCCTTAAACCGTTCACTATTTTTTTAGCATGCAAATAATGAGGATTTTTGTTCCATAAGCGTGTATCGGTGTTTAAAAAATCTGTCTCTATGGAAAACCGCTTGAAAAAATTCAAGGTTTGAGAGGTGACAAAAAAATCAAGTTGCTTATCCAAAATTTGCTCTACATGTGCAAAATCTAAAATCGCTTTTCTATCCCTACCATCAATTTCACTATCGGGTTCACCTAGGGAAAATAGCCTTATCTGCTATTTCTGTGTCAATTTTCCTATACTCTACTAATGCTTTCAACATTTCCAGATCTTGTTTAGGGGCCAAAGCAGGTTTGGGGGCATTGAACCATGCCTTGGCGTAAATATTTATTATAAAAACACAAATTTCTTCTATTCCTTTCATTTCTTTTTGAGTTAATAACAATTGATCTCTAAAAAGATAAATTTTGAGGCAGTAAATTGCTTTGGCCATCCACCTGGCGTGATAAATTGCACCAGGTGCTTTAAAGAAAAGTTTTGGGGAGGAAGCCCTATAAACACTAAACAAAGTTGAAGAAACTCTTTGTAATCCTCTCTGGGCTGCAGGGTTTCCAAATGTTCCATTAAAAAAAGTGAAACTTGATTAATGTTACTAATTTTGCATCTAATACTCTTAATACCCTTCATTACCTAGATCCCCCCCCCCCCCCCCCTTGTTACAGCCTCAACCTTTACATTTATACCTGAAACATACTCATTTTCAATAAACCAGAGTGATAAAGAAGTGTCAAATCGCCTGGAGGTCGATTTCATTGACTGGAGTGTGGTTTTTAGGGGTACCTATGCGTAAAAAGGCACATTTGCTGAAACGGACCACGTTTTGAGATGGGAAAAGGTGAATAACATAAAATCTACAGGATGTAGCAAAAAAATTATGAAAGTAAAAGTTGAAGAAGATAACATTTTAAATAAAATGAGACCAATTTCAAGTCTCTAGGACAAATGGTTACTATGTTAGAGGAAAAAAAGAGTATTTTTATGAAACAAAGTGAGTTTTTCTGATCTTCAACCTCAATGCGGCACGGGTTAACGTTATCCGATCGACCTAAAACTTTGCGAATCTCATTTTCTAGTCAAATGGCACCTTTTAGGGGGTTGCCAGAAGTGATTTTCTCAAAAAAAATTTGCCTATTGCCTTGTGACCACTCTAATGCACTAGTCTAGGGGATGTTTTTATACCTGCCGACGCAACTTCATTAAGGTTTTCTAGTCAGTGTGCTGTTTTTTATACTATTAAGTGCTTATATGATATGGTCCTTCAGATGGATGCCTTCATTAGCTATGAGGCCTTTGTAGACCTAAGAAATCTAGACATGGAAACAACTAACTACTTGAAAAAGTCATCACCATAATAATTTCTCTCTCTCTGTCTCTCTCTCTGTCGACTTGCTGACTATATAAATAACCATACGTCATGTTAGCCCTCAAAGTTCTTTATATGAAAACTATAACTTACTTCAACTGTTTATTTAGAGCGGAGCAGTACCTAGAACAAGACAAGGTTGCAGCACTGACCTTCCAATCTGGAAGGTCTAGGCAACGTGCTACACCTGATTTTGCCATGTTGAAAGATTCTTCAATCCAATGCCACATGATTTTCCACACCGAAGATTTCCCTATCGAATCCCACATCTTCGTTACTGTTCCTTCGAATTCACCAGCCCGTTAATTCAATTAGCCCTTGATACCCGCTGCGCCGTGTCATTATTTATGGTTTGCTGAGAACTTTCTTCGCCAGGTGGAAAATGAGAAAAAACTGTGGAGGGAGATTACGGGAGAGAGTTTTGAACCAGCCTGGCCGCGGGTGACTCAGGTCTTCCCCGAGCGGTGTCACCTTCTTCTAACGGACTCCCCAAGGCCTCTCTTTGCCTTCTGCCCCTCCTACTGCCTGCTGGTAGGCGAAGCCGATATGAGATCACCAGACTTACAAGCTACAGTATGGGCCGCCTCTTTTTCTCTCTCTTTTTTGTGACATTATATCTCATCAAAATAATCCTTCCAGAGACGGAGAGTCGTTACCATATTCATCGTCTTGTGGGCTTGTGATTGAGCGCACTTTGGTTGCGGCTGTTGGGCGTACATAATGCATTGGACTATTCGTGGGTAATATGCTATTTCTACGCCCTTTCCTTTACGGAGGAGTAAGTTACCTGATGGTTTCCGTGCTTTTTCGTGGATCCATCGACGTTTTTGTGATGAAATTTGCATCATATTCTAGCTTGGCAAACGAGCCCTGTGTGGATGAACTGTCGTCAGTTCATTGTAAGAAGGTACTTGGAAATGTCGCTTTTGATTGTGTAGAAGGCATGAACTGTGAAATATAAACTGAAAATCCACATTCCTGTGGAAGAGTGCAGCGTTTTGCAACATTTAATGCAGAATTCAGATAATACACCACTCAAACTTCAGCAGATACATTTCGGCTCCTAACACCTTCCTAAAATAGACTGTAAGCAAATTGAACCTGTTCCGTTTCTTACATTACTGACGTCACATGCGGTTCAACTTTTTACCTTCCATGCACACCGATATGTTGAAGACTGAATCTGGAAGCCTGTCTTACTACTTCAGTAGTAAGTTTGAGAACAATGCAAGTTTGAGAACTACTACTTGCATTGGTGCAGAGAGCCAACGGTGTCTATTTTGCGATTAATTAATGGGTTTATATCGTGGGAAGTTGACATGGTCCTCAGTTTAGCCGGTAAAGCGGATTAACAGACTATTTAATTTTTTGGGATAAACATACACAGCTGAAAGTGAGTTAGAAAGTTGTATCTGCAATAATTATGTATATATTACTGCTGAACGGCATTGAGCCCCACTGATATTACAAATCGATTTATTTATTAGCTGGCTGCATTCGATAAAACTCATTACATGGACATGTTTTACTCACTGAGTGTTGTTCCAGTGCTTTCAAATCTGTTTGGGCTTATAGTGTATTTGGTAGGATTTCTGATGTACGGATGTCTCATTAATTTCTGGTTCAGGTTACCACTTGTCACTAGGATGAGCTACGATGTGATTAATAGTACCTATCTGCATATATCACAATTCGACTTCAGAGCCGTTTGATTGAGGATGTCTAGTGTTATCGCATGGGCAGCTGTGAATCGACGGCTCACGATCGTAAATCACCGGATTATCTCTCGGTTCTTGGTCAATCAGTACGCACGAATTTCTATGGCTGAGCATTCGCCTAGGTGGATTGGGCACCTATTCTGTCAGTTAATTGAGAAACTCATTGCATTACAGGATTATAATGAAGCAAGCAACACATTGCTAAATCATTCTCAAAATCCGACTGCAAATTTTGTCTGCGTATGCGTAAAATTAAACCTCTTGCTATTCACCTAAGTCATGACCGCGGTTCTAGCTAACAATTTTTGTTAAATTTGCTAAAAACAACTGTTATAACCATCGCGGATTCTTTTTAACCAGTGTGGATAGTTTGTCATCTGACTATCTACCTACGTGAAGCCACGCCTTGGCAGACGTTTTCATTCTGTTGTCAATGTTGAGATGGAATACATTTAGTACAGACAAATGTACAATTCTCCCCCCTAATCAACCCATATTACATCAGTAAACTTGTATGTTGATAATTAGGGAATAAATAGTTCGTTTTCTATGCGTTTTTGAAGTAGCAGCATCCAATTCCTGTGCCACAACCATTGGCTTTTGGTTGAAGCTAAAATAGTTGGTATATATACTTGGTCATTATAGTCATTAGCTTTCAGATTTCACTTAACTCTTCACCTCTTTGGGAGTTGGATGGTCTACTTCCTTTATTCAGAACCGAAAAAATAATTACCGGCCCAAAGTTAAATGTCTTAATCCATTACATGTGCCCCAGAACCCCCCGAGTACTGGCCTTTCAAGCCCTGGGGCGGTATCCATCTTAATTAACAAAGTTTCGCGAGGTTTTCCAGCAGACGACCCTCGTGTTGTGTCTACGTGTTAATAATGGATTAGCCCCCAACCCATAGTGGGCGAGATGGGATGAGCGATTGTGCGATGTATCGTAAAATCCGTTCGATGCATCGAATCGTCGTCTCGACCCCCCCCCCCCTCCCCCTCCCCTTAGTTTTCCTCTATTGATCTGGAGCCCAGGATGTGCCGTCGGCAGGGAAGCTGCTACATTCCCCGCTCATTTTCTTGGTTCGACCTACTTCCCTACCGACCTTTTTCATGGTAGACGGAACTGTCAATTTCCCATCAGACTAACCAGACTGCGATACCTCCTTTTTTAAATCTCTACCCGAAGGAAGTCCAATCGGATTTTTATGCTCGGATTTTCTCAATATCCCCACTCTCATTATATTCCAATCATATCTTCTCAACCTAATGCCATCCTTACTCCCGTTTTTCTATACATGATTCAACTTGTTATTGAATGTGCCGCAATTCATCAAAAAGTACCTATTATATTCAATTTAATTTTTTCTGCAGACTTTCGAGGTGCCCGCAATCCCAAAATTGATATGAAGTTACTTCCAGATTATGAACTATAGTCATTGTTTGATTGCATAGCTGTAATTATTATGCGCTTGTGAAACCTAGGCTTCATTTAGTTTTCCATTCCCCGTTTCATCAAGGATTTCATAAGTGTTGGTTTATTATTTTCAATAATGAACGTTTGGAATCGAGCATGAAAAAAAAATTAATCCCCCTCAAAATTTGATGGTTTCCGTTTTTTTCTCCCGAGAGGTTAGGTAATATACCATAATCAACGTCAGAATCATCTGTACTACAGGTAATATTATCTGATAATGTCGAGGGTCCTACTTAGCTTCAGCGACCATAAGATTCGTGGGGCCGAAATGGCGCGTTACAGGAATTAGGGGGAGTTGGACAAATGCATTTTTATGTAACTGTATTTTGCCGAACGTTAGAGAGCTTATACTGCAACTCGGGTGGAATTTTAGTTGTGTCTGTGTGTGTATGTATGTATATTAGGGTGGTCACAAGAAGTCAACTTTCGAAATTCAATCGTGGCAACCCCCTAAAAGGTGCCATTTGACTAGAAAATGAGATTCCCAAAGTTTTAGGTCGATCGGATAACATTAACCCGTGCCGCATCGAGGTTGAAGTTTAGAAAAACTCACTTTTTTTCATAAAAATATTATTTCTTTCCTCATAACTAGGGCTAGGATTTTGCATGTTTTGCATATTTTTTTCAGAAGCCCCAAACCTTCATGGAAGTTCGTTTTGATCGTTGTCAGACCATTTGCAACCAAAAAAATCAAAATTTATTTTGCATGTTTAGCATGTTTTGGTTTTTTCCAAATTTTTGCATGTTTTGTGCATGTTTCGTGTATTCTTAGCAGTTTTATAGAAAAAATTGACCAAAAATGGATTTTTTAGCTAATTTTTAGGTACAAATCAATTTTTTTTTAAAAATAACCAACTAAAACGAGTGGTAGTTTGTTTTCTATAGCATTTTTCAAACTAAAATGGGGTGATTGGCCTCACTCAAGATTCAAAGGCAAAAGAATGCAGGAAACCAGGCTGCCTGGAAAGGCCCGATTTACCTGTGTATATAATGCAAACAGTTTTTCAATCTTCTAACCCGTTATTCATTTTTGTAGAGTTTTATAGTATAGTTTGACAATAAAATTTTTACCAATTTGTGAAATACTGTTCTTTCCTTACAACCCATCCCTTTGCTTGAGAGATTTTTGATGAAAAGCAATTGATGACTGCAAATTTATTTATACACGCATGATATAAAATTTTCAATTTAAAAAAATTAATTAATTAATTATTAGTTTGATACATTTCATCAACTTTTTTTCATGGTTTTTCAAATATTCTTAACATTTTACGTACTTATTCGTTAAAACGGGGTTCCACAAGCATTCATAGCCTAAAATTAATTTTTCTTTGAATTATTTTTTTAAAAAATATGCTTTTGCATGTTTTGGCATTTTTCAGTGCATGTTTCGCCTCAAATTTTTGCATGTTGATCCGAGCCCTACTCATAACATACCTAGTAACCATTTGTCCTAGAGACTTGAAATTGGTCTTATTTTATTTGAAATGTTATCTTCTTCAACTTTTACTCCAATAATTTTTTCGCTAGATCCTATAGATTTTATGTTATTCAGCTTTTCCCATCTCAAAACGTGGTCCGTTTCAGCAAATGTGCCTTTTTACGCATACCCCTAAAAATCACACTCCAGTCAATGAAATCGACCTCTAGGCAATTTGATACTTCTTTATCACTCTGGTATATTGAAAATTGATACATTTGAATCTAATATATAATATATGGAGGTGTATATACCTATCCGTGCTTAGCTAGTTATTCACCGCAAAAATGACCCTGCTAATACAGGGTCTCGCAGAAGGGTATCTATTATACTGGAAAATAATAAATCGTTATGTAATAATTTTCAGCGTTTTGTTGGTAGGTGCATTTTTTATAAACGAAGTAGATGAAACTAATTCAGCACAATCCAGAGTAAACCTCGAAGTTGATCAGAAATTAGATCAAAGTAGGTTTGTCACATACTGTAACAATATAATGAATATAATGAAGAGGAATAATGTGAACCGTTCGGCAGTCCAATATTTGAGCCTATCTCAGATTACATCACCGACTCTCGTAGGCTCTACCTTTTCTGACTTGAAGGTATGCCATTGTATTTTCGTGCTTTAAAATCCATAATATTAAATCGTGGTGTTGCGAATGCCAAGTCTGAATATGCAGTATTTCTCCTCTTAAATGTATGACCAGAGCTCTGTTTTGAAAAATAATGAACTCGTTTCTGAATAGTTCATCAGTGGGGTGAGTAATAGCGGCAGCGAGTCAAGAAAAAGTCGTACTGCATGTGACGTTCGTCGTCACTCGGGAATACTTCGGTCATCTGTCTTATTACTAAACACCAGGGTTTCAACACGGTCCGATCAATACCTTCATCAATTTGTTTGAGACAAAGGTGGCGAATGAACTAGGACACCTATAAACTTCTGCCCATGTTTCGTTAGTTAGTCGAGGATTTCATTGGCACTTTAGGCCTCTACGTTCAGTTGGCTTGGACTCATGACCTGGTTGTCAAAATAAGCGTTTAAATAATCAACTGGACTTCTGTTTACTCAAACTCATAACCCGGATCGTATTTTTATCCTAAACTCATCAGACCATCAATAAATGTTCATCTCAGCATCAGAACGAAGAAAGCAACGAAGCGGCAGTTTGACATAGTAGCTGACTCTAGGGATCGTCGAATCGCTTGACTCGTTTCCCTCGCAGACAGATCGCCTTCCATTAGCTCATAGTAGCAGCATTTACGAGGATTCTCGAGCATCTGTGTATTGCTCTTGGCCAGAACAGCTAAACTTTGATGGATTTATCTTGGCGTACGATTTTCAAGAATGTTTAGCTGTTTAGCTACATGAACTTGCTGCATGAACTCCATGACTGAAACCTCATATTTTATTCAGCAACGGCTCCACCGTTATGTTGTTAATTCTTCAGTCGAGGTACCCTCGGCTCACCATTTTCTCTTTTTTTCTGTGTCTCTTATTCTACGTCTACGTGTCCCAATTTATTCGTGCAGACAGGAAAGTCAATGGGTCATCCAGAGACAACTTCCACATGTTTTTCCATTGTGGAAAGTCGTTCTAAACATTATTTGAAGAAGGGACAGTACCTGAATTGGACAGTAGCTGCGTCTCACGCTCTATAATTTCATCATTCATGTTTCTTTCGTCAGGATGATATATTATTTATTATGTTTGAATTTAGGTAGGCACATTAAAATTTATTTTTATTTCAGATAAGTTTTATATGAGTTTTTTTACGATACCCTAATTTGATAAACCCCAAAATTAAAATTAAAAGTAAACTAAACTCAGTTAAAAGGAAGCCATATGTATTCATTTTAAAAAAATGGACGGTAGACCTACGGTTCTACAGTCAGATCATTTAATAAAGATTAACGTTTGTTTCGCCAAAATTTCCGTCAATGGAAACTTTGCAGCTCATTAATGCATCAAAAGTTGAAAACGTTTTTGTTTCACCTCCCGTCAATTTCCTAATGTTATTATGGACCGAATGAAATTTATATCTATTTATATCGATTTATTTATATTGTTTTGTGACGCTCGCAACCAACATAGTAACGTGATGTAATTTCGATGGTGCAATTTCTTGTGCCATGAAGTGACGCTCGATCGTGACGTGACGCTCGTGACGTTCGGAAAATAAATGGAAACGTCCTGTTAATCATTATTAAATGATAAAAAAAATGCTGTTGTATTTCTCCATCGATCTCTGCGTATATTCTGAGGTGCTCCATGAACCAACTCCATATTCTCATAGTTCTTTGTTGATGCATATCCACCTACCTCGCTTACAATTTGCATCAATTTTCAAATTACCATGAGACAGCTTGGCCCGAAATGACCCGTCTACTTATAGTTGCTTACTTGTTCGCTGTGTGAATCATGCTGTCGGTGGAGGAACTGGTTTTGTGACTGGCTCTTGACTCACTCCTTCCCTTTTAGTTCTGGCTAAGGCAATCTGGCGTCGGACACTTGAAAGCCGAGATGCTCTGCTCTTTCATGATGTTTTCAAAGGGTTTGACTTCCGAAAGCACCCTGATGGTGCAGACTCAAAAGCTTCGATGAGGAAGTGTAGAGAAGGGTCGTGTTTCGTATACTCTAACAGCCTGAAGGCAGGCTATTGTGAGCTCAATCTTCTAAGTCGTCCATTTTTGCTACTCGAGAATTGATAGACAGCAGCTTACAATGTTTAGTTTTTCGTACCACCATATATGCTACCTCCTTTTGTCAACCGTCGAAAGAAACAGTTTATACCCCTTTGATAATATCGGATAGTCTTGGTATTGTAAAAATTCGAAGATTTCTCCCAAAAAATATGTTTAATGGTTTTTAGTTGGTCGGATGATGGTTGACTTGTGATTATTGCCAAACTTTTAATTAGTGAATAATTGTAATCAGTTCAGTGGCAGACACCATAGCTCTGAACGTTGACTTGCCTAGTTACAATCTTGTTAGGTTCCTACTTATTCCTTGACCCACGAAATCATTTTAGTGCTGAAGTTCTTTCTACTGCTTTCCACGTGACACTTACGCGCCTACCATTTGCGTTCGTAGTTAGACTGGTTATAGGCGATCTTGAAGTATATATGCCAGAAGAAGTGTATATAGGTATATGCCAGTTATCGTATCAGCATTTGATTTTTTTCTAATTTATTAGACCTTGAGTAGAGGTATCGAGGCGTAGGTAGCCTATGACACAAACTTTTGGCAAATTTGAAATTTAAGTAAGTATGTGAGTCTAAACCCTGAACAGGTGGCAAGTCGAACTTGTTATTATAACCCTTATCGAGAAGGTATTCCCGGAATGGGCTGGTTTTTCACCCCATGTGAGCCTACAATCTTGATATAATATTTATATACTTCAAATAAAACTTCACCTTCGTTCTGGTCTATAGAATTTTCACATCGGATTAAACCTTTTTCACTTCCAATTAAACCCTATTCACTTTCAGTTAAACCTTTAAACGTTTCTTTGGTAAGTTTGACAGATTTTTATGGACACAAATTATAACAATTTATGTAGGTAGCTAATTCGCAGATTTATGTCCACAATTTTTATATTAACAAGCAAACCAAAAAACGGAAGGAATATATTATAAAATTCAAATGGGAGGAACCCATCTTACTGCGGATCCCTACCTGCTTTACGTTCATTTTCTTTCCATATCTTTTATGACTTGAGTTTAATTGAAAATTGAAAATGAAAAAGTTTTAATTCAATGTGAAAAAGTTCAAGTCGATGTGAAAATAGTAGGTATATAAATAAAAATGTAGGTACTTCCTAGTTCATTACCTTACATTGATTAGTTACAATCATACGTGTTAACATTATATGTTAACTTTACATCTAGTAATTATACAAACATGTACCTATCAACTTTGTCGACCTTGGGTGTCGAATGAGGGAAAATATGGCTGGCTCACTACTAATGTGGTCATTGGTTCTACAAACATTATACCCATACTTTTTTCTCAATACACGCATGCTAAATAACTAATACTTATGTAATAAACCATATCTTGTTATAGGTAAGTTAGGTATTTTGTTGTTTACTACCTGCTGAAGTACTAATTCACTCAGTACCCTGGATAACCTTGTTGCTGACGTTTACTAGATTAAATGGCCTTTTGGTTCAAGCTAGGCTACTTTCATGGCATATACTCATGCACTCCGTCCTTTGAAATATGACTAAATATTACTATTCGTATACAACACCAGAAAAGTCTGTTACGCCGCGGCGCGCCGTTTACGTAGGTGATACCTACCTACTTTTTTGAGGGCGAAACAATGACGTTACTCGTTTTCGATAACAAAGTTATTGTATTCAGATCAATATCTAAGATAGCATTTTTCTGTATTCGGCCAGGGCTTTACATTTCTTCCTTCCGCTCCGGTTTTTATTGTGTTGCGCTTGCGAAGTCTTGGTTGGAATCTCGTGACGATAGCTGTAAAATGCGTCGGACTCGCTTGGTCTTCCAAATTTTTCGTTATGTTTAAACACAGGTCAGGTTGAACTAAACGCGTTTTTAGTCCGTAGTAACGGCTTACTTACCATTGATGGTTGTCGCATAGTCTTCTCCACTTTTTATTTTAATTTTATTTTTTATTGTTTTTAGCCACACAAGTGAAGAATTAAATTGGTTGGATGTTACTGAATTCAGTTGCCTGTGCACAATGACTTTCATCCATATTTGAACCAGTTGTGGAGCAATTCGTGGAAATTCGTTGTAACGTGTATTGTGGTTAAACGTTGGTGGTCAGTTTACCTATACAAGTTAATTAAAAGATAAAACCTACAAACAGCAGGACCTCCTATGGCAGAAGTGTTGTTGCTGTTATCGCTGGCTAATTTTAGAGGAGTTATAAAATTTTATTTTTATTTACTTTTTTACCGACTACAACCAATACTGTTATCTGCGGCGTCTTCAAATGTAGGAAATATTACTTCTACGAAGTTATTTGTAGCAACGGTGTTTTCGTTGATGCAATAGCTGAGCGGGGCTACAAATATTTCGATACAGCCGTCCTCAGTATATTGGTATCTCCAAACTTACGTTGCAGGAAAAGGCTGACCAATGAAAAATAAAATAAATTACAATTCTTCACTTCACAGGCAATTTTTAAACGGCGGGTGTATTAAATATGGTTTTGGACTAGAATAGGATGCTTCGCTTACGTTTATGATTTCCAGATTTCTGGCCTTTAGAATAATGTATGTACATATTTTGGCACTTATCGCATTGTAGAGTAGAGCTAGTTGTAGAGGAAAAAGTTTGGTGAAAAATTGGTGAAACTCATTATCTTCTTTCAAACTGCAGCAGCTGTTGAATAGCAGGGTCCACTCCTTGTTGTTCTGCCCAGAGCTATGGGGAAAAAAACAAATCGAAGGAAAAGCGTCACAATAAAATGGCGTTAGCCTTGTATTTCCTAATCTGTTATATTTTTATCGTCACAGAAAACCATCACAGAAAACAAGATGCCTACCGCCAGCCCAAATATAATATCCATGTTAGTTATCCAAATTCTGTTTATCGCATGCTGTCCCTGAGTACCACTTGTTGTCTGTATTGTTCATTCTAGAGATCACATCTGTCGGTAAGCACTATACCAGCGTATACCTGTCTACTCTTAGAACAGTTTGCATTCCTAGATATCCTGTATCTCTAAGTGGAAGACCAGTCTTCTGATAAATCGGTCGAACCACCAGAATCCGCGGGGGATCCCCGCTTCCTCCTGTTTTGCCAGAATCGCTCAAGATTTTCTCATCAACCTTGTGATTCTTAACCTTTCTCACGTCCTTATTGTTCATGTAATTATCCTTGGACGTAATAGTTTTCGAAGCCTCGTCACATCTGGAGGGGAAGGAGTTGCTGTTGGAAAGTACCGAAGATTTTTCAAGTTTGTAGAGCGTTGCATGCAGCGGAGTAGCGTGATGGGGACCGCGCCTTGGCTATTTTAGAGAATGCAATCAAGTTGAGTTTCATTTACCGTGACTCATCCTCATCGTGGATCTTAATTCGACCTCGCGACTGAGCTGACCGTTTGATTTCTTTTGGACGGAAATTTCAAAGCACATGATACCTAAACTATGCCGACTTTTTCAAGTAGGTACATAAATATTGTGATCAAAATATTGGAGTACCTATTAATTTAGCGGGCACTTGTCTACTTTCCTTAGAGAGTCCTTAGCAGAGTCCTTTATCCCCATCCCTTGCAATCGTTCCCCACAATTCATTCAATGAAGAAATCGACTTCTTTACATTGCATGTTGAAATTTGTTAGAAAAAAACGCTGCAAAGTCCTTGTCACATGGGTTTATTATTCTATTGGACATACCTACAGAAATGCTGGCTGTGTTCGTTCTTTAACCAATTTTCTGTACAATTTATTGCCTAGCTGGCCTGTTTGTTGATTATTTTGCAGTAGCTCTGAACTGTATCCATCATTTTCAGAACATGAATTTTTGAAATTTTTTCATAGGCAAATCCGTTTCAGAGCAAAATTAATATTAATTCATTTGTGTGATGATTCACGACTGAAAGAGGGACTATTTCGATGATAAAAATATTTTTTTCAAAAAATAGTGGGTCAAATTTGACTTTGTAATGGTCAAAAATGGCTCAAATCACGAAAAAAATTATATAATTTCACGAAAAGTGGTATGGTTTCTCGCTACATCATCTTTTTATATAATAGCACGAATATTTCTTTGAAAATTCGCTCTTGTAGCCATGCTGCATGACTGGAACATTCTCATCGCAGCCAGTTTGCTCATCACTGCTTCCAAATGTGCATAATTTTGATGGTTTCTCGAGCGTTTTCCTAGGATATGTTGCTTTTCAAATGAGTTGCGCAAGCTGAATATGAAGTTGTTGCAACGTTCAGTGCTTAACGTGGGCGGCGAATGTTTTACAAATCGTCGAATGGTTGGAACTTCGCTGAGGTAAATTGAGCGGGTGAAACCGCTAATGAAAGCGACCCCTCTCGCTAAACATTTGCGGCGAGCAAGTTGGGAGTCGGTCCGTCTCTGGGCCGTGGCGCGAACAGACTGCACCTCAGGGAAATGAGCTTAGCTCGGTGAATTTCTGAACACCCGCCCCAGTCCACGGAGCCTTTGGGGTTTTTATGGGAGAATTGGGAATTCGCGCGGTTGAGTTGGCAACAGTGCGTGCGGGGGCGGTTGGTTCGGGGGTGGGAAGAACGTCATTAGGGGAGGACTCACTCGCTTCCTCGCCTGGAACGTGTGCCAGGAACGGCTCTTCCCTGAACAATCGTTCGTTTGAACTACCTGCTAAACTTACTGTTCGTTTTCAGCAGTCTGCTATGTATTGTAGATATCATCCGACGTATAAGCAGTGGCAAATTTACCATTAGGCCGCGGCCTAGGCCCGCAAGGAATCTGATGAATAAATGTTATTGTTAATAGTATGTTTTAGTTTTTACTTAAATTTACGTCATTCAAAACATTAATCGTTCTTACGGAAAAGATGATGCTGTTCTTATTACATTTTTCTCAACATGACTATAGGTAATGTTATACCTGTCTACATTTATTTCGATATTTTTATTACTTCTCATTTATTTACTTGAATCCTAACGCAAAAAATTTCATCATTTGCTCATTCATACACTTACACTTCATACACTTATTACACAAGATAATCTGAAAACCTACAACAAATTCTGATGGCAGCGATATCTCGAGGGAATATGTCAGAACTCTTCGAAGAATTCTGGCAGCTCGTTTTGATGCAACAACCCTACCTACCTTTGGGAGAAATCAAAAAATAAATTGCATTATTATTTTAATTACCTTATTTATAAAATACCTCTAAGCTGAGTGTATTTTAATTACATTATTTATAAAATATCTCTAAGCTCGTTATTTATAAAATGAATTTATAAAATAATAAGGAAATTTATAAAATTTCTTTATTTTAATTACCTTATTTATGTAATACCTCTAAGCTGAGCTTATTTATAAATTACCTTATTTATAAAATACCTCTAAGCTCGTTATTTATAAAATACCCCTAAGTTGAGCGTAAGATAGTTCATAACATCCTGAGTTATTGAGGTCCTTATAAAAGTGCACCATTATGTTTTGACAACGCGATGCTGAATATGCTATTACTGCAGGTATCTCTAATGTAGGTGATACAGTCGCACACTTGTACACATTTTTCGCTGCGTCTGTCTTCATATTCGCTGCGCTATGCCTGATAGTATGCTTCTAACTGTGCCTGACATTGGGTGATTATATTTTTCGTAGGTACCGACATTTTACGCAAGAGTAGTGTGAGACTTAAAATTATGGCGTTACCTATTTCCATATTATGGAAAGGTCTAAGGACATAATATGTACTAGTTTTCGCTCCTGTCGTCGCGGCACGGTGGGACGAAACGGGAATCTAGCGGTTCAAAAGTCGAAAAATTAAGAATTTTTTTGGCAGGAGGAAACCTGTTCTCCTATCAGAGGTGACCTCAGAGAGATCAAAACAAAACATAATAACTCGGGAAGTTCCCGTTGTACCGTCTGAGTAAACAAAGACGATTTGACAACCAAAGCCGATGAGAATGATAGTGCATTCAGTTGTTGTTCATGCGAGTGAGAAGAAGCTGTGGTTCTGTTTTTAAAGTACATCCAGTTGTATTTTATGCGAGTGAGAAGAAGCTGAGGTCCTGTTTTTACACATTTTTTCCGATGGAAATCTTGGAGAGAGGTATGTAGAAATTTTTTTTGCACATTACTTTTTCGCCTTTTTGCATAGAGTTGTTTTACCGTCCGTTTATGGACTACCGTTTCCACAGAACCTAATGGAGCCTGGAAACTGAAATAGTTTTGCGTTCTCGGGACCTTACTGAAGGGCTAAAAAAAAAACCAATTTGTTTGTTTGAGCCCTTCAGAAAGGTCCCGAGAACGCAAAACTATTTCTGTTTCCAGGCTCCATTAGGTTCTGTGGAAATGGTAGTCCATAAACGGACGGTAAAACAACTCTATGCAAAAAGGCGAAAAAGTAATGTGCAAAAAAAATTTCTACATGCCTCTCTCCAAGATTTCCATCGGAAAAAATGTGTAAAAACAGGACCACAGCTTCTTCTCACTCGCATAAAATACAACTGGATGCACTTTAAAAACGCTGCAAAGTCCTTGTCACATGCGTTTATTATTCTATTGGACATACCTACAGAAATTCTGGCTGTTCATTTATTGTTGCTTTCATGTAAAATAATTGAAATAGCTATTTCTGATGGTTTCCACCAATTTTGGCCCCCAAAACTTAAATTAGGTGGTACGCTCTTTTTTTTTTTTTTTTTTAAATTATCGTTGATCATTGGTAGTGCCATTTAATCATCTTGATCCACGTTTTGACACTTTTTCTAGTGTTATTATACAAATTGATGGTGATTTCAGACGATTTCGCAGGATTTTGACTCATAAAAAATCAATTTTGGGAGCTGAACATCTGGTACAACCTCAATTTTCCACTCGTTGTTCAAAATCGACTTCATATTCGGTCTTCTCGTCCAAAAAAACATGGAAACCGATACCTCAAAAGCTCATGTTACCAACATGCTGACAAAACGCAAAAAGTACCTATTTTTACACACATTTTCACTCATAACACCCCTGGGTATATTCCGATCGGGCTGAAAAGTTTCGGGACACAACTAGGGCCCAAATGGAGCATGTGTGCGAAAGCACGACTTTTTTAGACCGAATGAAGCCTGTACACGTGATACGGCGGACGGCGTACGGCGGACGGACATTGCATTTTGGTTTATTATTCTGTGAATAATACACCTATGTAATCGCTCAGCAAAAAATTTTTATAACACCCCCTCAAACTTTTTTCTTTTCCGTTTCAAGGTGTGTAGATTCAAAAAATGCAATGTCCGTCCGCCGTACGCCGTACGCCGTCCGCCGTATCACGTGTACAGGCTTCATTTTCGAACTAAAAAAGTCGTTCTTTCGCACACATGCTCCATTTGGGCCCTAGTTGTGTCCCGAAACTTTTCAGCCCGATCGGAATATACCCAGGGGTGTTATGAGTGAAAATGTGTGTGAAAATAGGTACTTTTTGCGTTTTAGCAACATGTTGGTAACATGAGCTTTTGAGGTATCGTTTTCCATGTTTTTGGGGACGAGAAGATCGAATATGAAGTCGATTTTGGCCAAGGAGTGGAAAATTGAGGTTGTATCAGATGTTCAGCTCCCAAAATTGATTTTTTATGAGTCAAATACCTGCGAAATCACCATCAATTTGTAGAATAACACTAGAAAAAGTGTCAACACGTGGATCAAGACGATTAAATGGCACTACCAATGATCAAAGATAATTTGAAAAAAAAAAAAAAAATCGTACCTACCTAATTTGTGTTTTGGGGGCCAAAATTGGTGGAAACCATCAGAAATAGCTATTTCAATTATTTCACATGATACAAACAATAAATGTACAGCCAACATTTCTGTAGAATAATAAACCCCATGTGACAAGGACTTTGCAGCGTTTTTGGAATCTACGCACCTTGAAACGGAAAAGAAAAAAGTTTGAGGGGGTGTTATAAAAATTTTTTGCTGAGCGATTACATAGGTGTATTATTCACAGAATAATAAACCAAAACAGAACCACAGCTTCTACTCACTCGCATGAACTACAACTGAATGCACTATCATTCTCATCGGCTTTGGTTGTCAAATCGTCTTTGTTTACTCAGACGGTACAACGAGAACTTCCGGAGTTATTATGTTTCCTCCTGCCAAAAAAATGCTTAATTTTTCGACTTTTGAACCGCTAGATACGCGTTTCGTCCCACCGCGCGCCGGGTAACAAGTTCGTGTAACAGTGCTTTGCGGCAACGACTCCTTCTGCCCCCGTCCCGTCAGTCTCGTTGCTCCAGAATATCCTCCCGTCGGGAACCGCCTTATCCCCTCAGTTGCATCCGTGTCCTGGCTCTCCTCGTCGTACCTCCCGCCCGGGTGACGGTCTCCCGTACAATGTAACTGCCCGAGTGACATGGTCTTCGGTGGTATCTCTTTGCGCTGGAGTCGGTTCAAATGCAGGTACTTTGCTATTCTAATTCGTAAGGTTGCCCTTTTCGCTCCTCTTCCTCGCCACGAATAAATTTAGCGAGTCTCGTATAAAAATGTCGTTGCTACCCTCTCCTGTCAAGCCCACCCCGTAAACAAGACCCATATCGATCTCAACCTCCGTGATCATCTCTACCTCTGAGTTACCCAATTTACTGTTCTCGAAAAAGTGCAATCCGCCCCAGTTCATCACATTTTCTCCTATGCGGTACATGCGTTCCTTGGATGGCCATGTTCAAATCCGTTGGTACTAGAAAATCCATTACAAAATGCTCTGTAGAAATAACAACTTTTTCAATTCGTGTTTAATAAAAATCGTAAAATAATTATTAAAGGTATACGAAATATCATTATAATCTAAAAATATTATAATTATAAAATAATATTTCCTATAATAATTTTGCGACCCATGTGACAACCAATATATTTATGTATCTCTGCCTACGCATTAAACATAAACTATTTAAGTCAATGTTTCTATGCTTGATCATGCTATATTATAACACGAACGTATTCCTAAATGATAAGAAAATGGTTACGTCAGAATTAACTTCTTATCAATTTTGGGTGATTTATTATATCTATTACGCATTAAATTTCCAAACCTTCAACCAGATTTCCAGGGAATCCCATGATTTATTGCTCTTGCGTTCCTCAATAGAGATCGGAACGGAAGTCCGACCCAATAGTAATATAATATCTCCCCACAATCGGCTATATTACGATTGATACATACAGTTGACAGTTTTGATCAGATTTATATCCTATTGTGATATTCGTTCATCATTCGTATTTCAAATGTTTTCTTTCAATGTATTTCAAAAAAAGCATATTCTTTGACAAATACCTTGATGGATAGTTAAACTAGCCCCATTTGGGGCTGTCACCACTGGTATATTAATTTATTCATAATATTACTCAGTTTATTACAGTTAGGCAGTTATTGCTATTAAGAAATCGATAGTAGGATTATGTTTCTTTTTTAGGACTGATTATCTTATTTAATTCCAATTTGAATCAAATTTCCACAATAATAATAAGAATAATATTGCCGTGGGTAGGGCTTACTAATCCATGAGATTACTTCAGCGGGTCCATTATTATTCATGCATACTGACTAAATATACTCATTTAATTAAGTTCAAGTCGTTCCTCAAACATTATACGACATCTTGAAAATTGTTCGCATGATGGATGAGCTGAAGAATGTGCGGTCCTAGACCGTCTTCCACATTGCCTTTTTTGTGTTGTAGCATTGTACAAGTTCGTCTAGCACGCTAAAGAACTGATGATCGATTGGAACTTAATCTCACATGAACATAGTATCACATTCCTATCTGTGATTCTTTAAAAGGCCCCTTAAAAGGCCTTTAAAGGGACACTGTATGATAATGCTAAATTTGAAAATTTAATAATAAGGTGTTGAAAATCCTAATCTTCCATGTCTGCCGTAGTCCATGTCCCGTCTTATTCTGAAATTCCAGCAACATCAGATATATTGTGCAACATCTCACTAACCAGCCCTGTTCTACGTCGGATTACCTGTCTGCAACAGATAAATATAAGCTGTATAACGAACGTGATGGTCGTCCGTTTGTTTCGATTCAATTAATTTTCATACGCAGCTTTAATGAGAAAAATATGTAGAGTCATGTTGATTTTGGTAGTAGTTATGTTGAGGCGAGCACATTCCAGCTCGATATTGGCTCCGTTGGAGCCATTTATACCATTTGATTTGAAAGCATTTCTGCAGCATTAACGAAAAAACATTAGATTGTGAGTCCGGAAGTGAAAAAATAACATTGATAAGGACGAGGGTTACAACGGAATATATGGATAGGAAAAGTAGACGAATTCATCACTGTAATAATCAATAATGTAAGTATAGGAAGTTATCGGTGTATAGGTACCTATTTCTGTTGCTAAGCAATGAAAAAAGGAGTGAGTAAAGCTAAAGTAGTTCAGAAACTTCAACTCCGGGAAGTTTCTGCCTGGTTAATGGGGGTGAGTGCTTATTTTGTTAGCCCTCGAGCGGACCCTAACTTTGGATTCGTGAAAGTTTCAGCAGGATTTTTCTCGAAAGTAAACGTCACCAAAAAAGGGGGTAATTAACAATAAAGATTTCCTCCCTGTGATACATGATGGGAGTTTACGAGCCATATTTCTCGGAGAGACAGCGAATGAGTTTGATATCAGGAATTGAATAGGAAAAGAAGGGGAATGAGGCAAATGGCATAATCATTTGTGTTATCCTTTTCGGTTCTTCGTGAATCATTTCACCTTGCTCTAAAGCCGTAACTGTAACTTAAACCTGTATGAGGCTATTTAGTGACATGTGCCTACCTACATCTAAAAGACATGATTTCCTTAGGTGCTACGAGAAAGAGTTTTATTCGTACCTTACACGTACAGTACGTTTAGGCACTCCTCAATCTCATACAAGTAAATCATGAAGGTGGGATCATTTTTGTGTGGCCGTGTCTTCTAGTGTCAAAATTTGCTCTTGGATTTTAAATTGGAAACCTTTGAAATTTTTTGCTTCTTTTTCTGTTGCAGATACGAGTAGTTAGGCACTATGTAGTTAAAACGAATCTGGTTAGTGAGATAAGTAAACTTAGGATTATGTTCCATATTGTAGCTGCTGCTGTTCGTACATGCGTACATGGGACTCTTGGTGCATGGAAGATTATGATCATCAACACCCTATTATATTTTTTGTATTATAGGTAGCTTTACAGCTTAAAAAAAACCCGAATTTTATCAATTTTTTTTTTCATGGTAACTAAGAAAAATGGCCAGTACGGCGTGCGGCGGACAGACAGAAATTTTTTTATTGCATTTTCGGATTTTACATACCTTGACAATGTAAACCATCAAATTTTGAGGGGAGGTTAGAATTTTTTTTTCTTGCTCGATTCCAATGGTTCATTATTGAAAATAATAAACCAAAATCACCACAGGTAGGAAGCTTTATGTTTGTGATGAAGTTACAATCCATCTTCAGTTTAATTGTACTTCAAACGACGTTATTTATTTGAAATGAAATAGGCACCCCTACGTACGGGGTACGGTAATTCGAGACAAAGAGAAAAGATTATTGTGGAAATAGAAATGTTTGTAGATGGAGCTTCGGAAATTTCGCCTTTTCGCCTCACTTCGGCGGATACCTCCTTGTTGAAAACATCGTTCTTGTGACAGCCGTATGTAACAGTAAAATAGAGAAGACATCCAAGAAAAGCTTGGGTTTGGAAAGAACTAACAATAGGGAATCTGAATCGAACGTTCCTGCTGTGAAAATTGAACGACTACCTATTAGTGTAATAGTCCAATTTCCCAACACGATGTTCGTAGTAGGTGTGTATCTCGTTTTACTTTACCTCACAGATTCGTAGAATTCATAGAGAAGATATCAGGTAACGTTTGTGTTTGGATTAGGTTTAGTATCCGTGTGTCCAACTATACATACTTCTTGTATTGAGCGACAGCAACACTGTCTCGAACGGGAAGTATCTATCCGAATGCCGTCGTCGTCACTTCAATATTTTTTTCTATTTATATTTAGTTGTTTTCTATATATTTTTCCTTCTTTCTATGTGACATGACTACGAAAGCATTACACATTACAAGCATCATACAATAGCGATTCTGAAGTAAAGTTAAATCACGTTGTGGCCTCAGCAAACGCTGCGAAACGGCCCAAGAATGAATAGGAGCCCCTAATTAGTCGGCGGACCCCGCGAAATATGCAAATAAATCCGACCCTATAGCAACCGCGGAAGCTGGAGACAAAAGGGAAAGCCCTCGATTTGTTGGGACGTTTCGTGACTTTTTGTGAGCATGCAAATGCGGAAAGGTCAGATGCGATATGATATAATTCAAACCAGAAGCACTCGAGTCTTTCGAGTGGGACTAACGGGGATTGAGTAAACGTTTGTTCAGATGTAGTGTATTGAATGTGGACCTTTGGAAAAAGACCTGGGCGGCGGAGTAGGAAAAACAATTATTCCTCGTCTCGACTCACCTACTTTTTCTATTCAGTTCTAACAAACCGTTCCGAGCACTGCCTTGTTCATTTTTGAGTCTGTTATCCATATAGGTAAATTATCAAGAAGTACTACTGGTTTATTATTGAATGAGTTGTGAGTTTGAATTTCTGATACCTACTTGTTTTGTTAATCATGTACCAGTTTCAAATTAAAGTAGTTCCTATCAGGAATGATGTTTTTTGGGTACCTAATAGTGAATGCCCATGAAACCTGACAATGGGTTGGAACATTTAAACATCATTCTACCAGTTCAGCTCAACCCTCTTGTTTCTGGAAGGTTGCTTCGTTTTTTTGTAGGTATAGTGAATATCCATAAAAGCTGACAATGTGTTGGACCTTTTAACCTTATTCTATGTACCTGCCCAGCTCAATCCCTGCTGGAAAGTTCATGGGTAAAAACATTTTTGGACTGGTCATTCTTCCATGATTGCCTTTTTCTGTGTAAAGAGTAGGTGTATTATATAACCCAATATTATGATTCTACTCTTTCTCGGAAGTGTAGAAACCGTTGGTTAAAGTCAATCCCCTAGCGGGTAGTTTCAAATTTTTATTCAGTTACGTAGGTTGAATATTTTATCAAATATTGTAACGTACTGTATGCACTCTAAATCCCACTAGCCTGCCTCAGCGTGCAAAAAAAATATTGTTTGCTTCGAGTTCCTTGAGATCGACAAGGCCCGAACAAATATGCACGTTCTGAAACGATGATGAGCAAGCCCGGTTCGAATCATAGATAGGTAGCGAACAGTCATCACCAGGCGTGGGCAAGAAGTGTTTGAAGGTCACCTAACAATGCACATAGATTAAGATTAACATTATGTAGGGCTTGTACTTGCAGATTTATGGACCTGGGCTTATTTCGGGCCCATACTTCAGCTCTAAAGCTCGTTAGTGGACTGTATAAGTGTGTATTATGTCCATATAAGATAACATGTTACCTACTCAGTAATGATATACCTGATGAAAGCATAGAGAACCAAAGCCATCTTGACCTCCATACTAAAAGGAATTGAATAAGCTGGTCTGTCCAGGAATTGAATGTGCTAATGGTCCAGGACACTTCAGATTCTAGTCGTGGCGGTTTAGCGATATGTAGTAACAGCATAAAATATCGTTTGTGAGTGTGATTTATCCTAGATTTAGGTACCAAAAGCTCTAGGTTACCGCATCATAAGTATATCTTTCAACCCGGAAGAATACCAAGAAATCCGTTGAAATTAGGTACAAATTCAGTGGGATATAGTAGTCTAATCCACAAACCTTGTGCAGACCGGAAATTCCTTTGAACTGACTGATTAGTGATTATAGGCAGCTGATTACTGATAGTTAACCAAGTGAAATACAAAAAGTTAACGGCTTAAATCACTTTAGTTAACTGCAGCAGTGCATCTTAAATGTTCTGTAGAACCTTGGAAAGTGCCTGGAAGTATTTTTAGAACCTAAGGTACAGGATCGAAGAAGACCCGATTTCTTGCATTTTTCATCTTGCAGGGTCGAAGAAGACCTGATTTCTTGCATTTTTCATCTTCTCTGCACATTCAGGTATTTTTGAACTGTTCTTTTGTTCCAGAGGGGATCGGGAGTGGGAGGGGAATGAAGGTGTCGGGGTGAAGTCCGCTATGGTGGCATCGGGTTCCGGCGAATGCAATAATAACACGAGCAGCGCGTGCAGTCCCCCAGCCGGCAGCGAGGTAGCTGCCCCCACGACACCCTTCGCCGCCCCCAGTCAAGCGTCCGCCGAAGAGCTGGCTCTCTTGGCCAAACTGGAAGAAGCCAATAGGTATTCGAATACTACTTAATACTAATTCTTAACCATAATAAGACTAAACGTGTGTTAGCGTTTAGATCAGTGGTTCTTAACCTATGGTCCGTGGACCACCAGTGGTCCGCGAGGTACCCAGCAGTGATCCGCGAGACTTTTCAGAAAGCTGAATATCTTACGTAAAAATATAAGTAGGTGAGAGAGGAGGAAGAAAGAAAAGAGTCGGTACGTACCTGGATTTGCTTGCACAGTTTGAAGACCATACCAAGCACAGTTAGCCTACCTTGTCGACACTTTAAACCATCTGAATAAGGTGAATTTGCAACTTCAAGGATCTGGGAATAAAATTTTAAAGATACGGCAAACATATTTGTATTTAAAGATAAAATGCACGCTTTTCTTTGTAAAATCGAATTGTGGCTCACTAAATTGAAAGATAGAAACTTTTCAGGGTTTACGACTCCCGAAAGATTTTATTCATGATAAGTGCACTGAGTTTGATGAGAATTATGATACTGCATCATTCAGGAAAACACTAGTGCACATTTGTAATCGTTTAAGAGTGAATTCGCGCGTTATTTCCCTGAACACGCGGTCGGTGACACGTATCCTATCCGAAAAATGGTACGTAATCCCTTTAATATTGACCATCTCAGTACCTGATGATGTGCACGAAGAACAAACGATAGGAGTTACAAAACGATAGGAACTGCAAAGATAACTTCACAAATCAAAAACTGGAAGAGTTCTGGTGCAAAAATGCTCTGTACTTCGTGATATTGCGCTGAAACTTCTCGCGATCAAAACCACGCAACTTTCAAAGCTTGTGAATCCTGAGTGTTACCTACGACTGGCAGTGGCGAAAAGTGTTACATCGATAAACTGCTCAAAAACATGCACGCGTAACCATCACATTAAAAAGTTATTGTCGAAGATGTTAAATATCTTTGAATGAAATTGTCGAACTAAATCATCTTGAAACTTGTTTGATTGCGTTATTAATTAAAAAAATTTCACTAATAACGAAGAGTAAATATCAAGTAGGTTTGTCACTATTTACTTTTTTTTTTTAAATCAAGTGGTCCGCGGAAACTTCAGGTCCTTGTTAGTGGTCCGCCACTTCAAAAAGGTTAAGAACCCCTGCTTTAAATAGACATTGCGGATGGCTCTCTAGACCACCTGATACACGAGCACCAGGGAAAACAAAGAAAGATACAAGCGGGAGAGGAGAAAATGGTAGTACTGATTACTCGTAGCTGGACAATGGAGCAATATAATTATGTTCTGCTTGCTGTCTATTGAGTTCGCCGTGCAATTGTTGTCGAGTGAGGTGTGGGCAAAATAAGGAGAAGCGATTGAACGACATTGCAATGGGATTTTGAGATTGAAAAGATAAGGACCTACCTACCTGTTCTCTGTACTGCACTCAGAGATGTTGCTTCTTCTACTATGGAGTATGTAATCAAGATAATAGTTAGGTGCTAAGCAAAGAAGATATTTCTTCGTCTTTTTGTGGATAGTAGTGATGTGTATAATTATTTTTCGACTTCTTCAATCGTACTGGCACATAGTTTGCTATTAAAGTTAAGATAGGATGAAGAAAATGAGATAGGTTCTCAGTTTCAGATAGGTTTTGAAGCCCGGTTGAAGGAAGAATGTTTGAAGTCTTGAGGTAGTAAAGTGTTGGGTGTAGGAAGTAGGTACGTAGGTATGTAGTCGAAGTATGATCGATGGGGTGAATGGGCCTCACCCTCCCAGATTCGAACTAAGTCTCTCGCGATGAAATCGTGGAAACCCATTTCAAAAAATAAAAACGGAATTATTGAAAGGTTGTCTGTTTTTACTAATACACGAAAAATACACCGTTATACCGGTCAAGCCATCGTCAGTAACAAACAGTAACTTGTTATTTTTATTGTTTGATGGTTTGATCACCGAAACCGGTATAATAGTGTGTTTTTCGTGTATTAGTGGAAATAGACAACCTTTCAACAACTCCGTTTTTATTATTTTTCTCCCGGATTCCTCCGTACTGGATGCAGAAAAGAGCGGATCGAGAGCGACTCGTGCCAAACTCCAGAGGCGCGTCTGAGGACAGGATGAGTCGAATTTGAGCAGAATCGATCTCGCGTGCAATAAAATGTTGATATTGTAGATGTTTGGTTTTGGGAGATAAATCCACGAAAATTTGGACTTTCGAAATCGTAACAGATCGGAGGGATTTATAGAGAAGCTTTGACTTCGGGCTGCTTTGTTGCTTCTGGTCTTCGCTACTTGCCGGTCATCGTCATGAATAGCATTTGAAGGGCGACTATCACGTTTAACATCTAGGTAATAATCCAACTTCACCTATTAAGATAGTGCTGTTGGATTGTAGTGTACGAGGCTGGAATGTCTCTTCCAAAGCCCCTGCCTCATCATCATTTCCCGTCTACTTACCCGTCTTTCACGGTCGACCAGTATTAGCAGTAGGTCAATGGGGCGTTGTGAGCCAGGACTGATGATGTCATAGGTCGTGCAAAGTCACTCTGTCTAGGAGAGGCAATCTGCGAGTGAGGTTCAAGTGCTCAATAACGACGGACCTTCTGTAGCTTGCTACCTGGCTGATTTGATTAGCATCCTTTGAAATTTCCTCTCCGCCTGAAGGGTAAGTAATAGAGAAAAAAGCAATCGCCCTGATTTCTTATTGGTGAGAATAGAGACAAATGCCATTGGCGTGACTAAAGAAGGTTTAGTGAGGGCTTTTGCCACCCATCTTGGATCCCGTTTTCTTACTGTTAATCGGTAATAACGCCTAAGTCAACATAGATATAGTTTTGAAATCCATCAGCATTTTTAAGCTTGTTTTACATGCCCAAATCCCATCTTTGGTTCAGAGTGTTGTGAATGTATATCTTCCAAAAGTCGGAGTTTCGTTGTGTTGTAGACCTTTAATTGTGTTGTTTATTTCGTGTTGACCTTTTTAATAATATTTTAATCGAGGAAGCGTACAAGAAGAAGAAGAAGAAACAACTCACAACAAGTGCACAATAATGCCTTGGTATGTGTATGCTCACTATATATATGTTTCTTTCGAGTGTTATATTAGATAAATGGTTGCGGTAGATATGTGCAACGATTTTTTTTTCTCGGAATTATTAACCCTGGTTCCCTCGGTCGACGACGTTTTTGTGTGATCGATTAGCAAAGCATGTTTGAACAGCAAGGGTGGAGACCGTCCCTCTTCCAATCGATTCACTTGCCATTTTTGCGAGGAAAAAGAAGATGAAATAAGAATAATGTGGATGATGTGATATCAGATTTCATTCTTTGTGCTCAATATAATCTGACCTACATAATCTTGTTAGTGAGATCATCTTGGGGTTTTCTACCTGTAACCAATCTAAGTCCTGCTTACGGTTTTATGAGCTTCTCGTTTCACCAATCCGTGCAACATAACTTTAAACTCTTTGAATCCAATTTTCACTCATTTTTTTCATTACAAAGGTTTAAGCTATTATTTGAGTCAATGTCAGTGGTTTGTATGCGAAATAGTTTTGTTTGAAATGATCCTTGGTGCGTTTATAACAGTAGATGACGGAGATTGATGATTTCCGCTTCCTTCGTTGGCCCCTGCTGCAATTGTTCAATTAAAACGGCAAATTATTTGCTCAGCGGGCTCTGTTCAAATCTATTCATAGGTACCGTTTTTATGGACTGTATCGTTATTGAGGAATTCTGACAGTCTCCTTACCAGGTATCATGTATAAAGGTAGATAGCTAGGTTCCTGAAACCCGACATACATGGTGGTATTGTGTGTAGAATATTATATAGGTACATATATATTATATACCTACATGTAGGTCATATAAATATGAACCTTATTTATATTATTTTTTTTTTCAGGCTGATCGAGACTGACGCAAAAAGTCTCAACTCGATATCAAACAACAGTGGACACTCGCGGAAGAGCTCAGACACTTCCCAGATCTCGTTGACGTCAGGTCAGTGGAAATTCGATTAAGAAAAATTCTATCGATCCACAAACGGTACCATGGAAACTCATATATCAGTTGGAGGTTGGGTTCTGGTCTACTGGATATGGTTAGAGGTTTAGTCTCCATAACTGATTAACTTCCACGGCTTGTTTCTCAATTTTCCTTTCTTCTAGGGATGTGAGTTCACATTTCACTTAGAAGTTCAGTCGACCAGCGCCATTCGGACAAATCCTCGTCTGCCATGGTCTCTAGGGGATTATTATCTTTCTGGTTTTCTTTAGTGGAGTTGCTTGGTAACAGAGTTTGTGACTGGGCTAATCGATATTTATTACAAAAGAAAAGAACGTCGGTATTCGTCAATGCTTGGCTTAGGTACTATCGGAGTTTTTGAAGGACTTTTCTCTACTTGAATAAATCTGGAAATCTTATCTCTTGTGCAACATTCCAGTGTCTGTTGGAACATTAGTGCCTTTCGACAGGGTAGTACACTTCAACATAGTCATGGCCATTCTACTTCCGTTTAGATGGGCATATGATGTTTCGGTTTGCGCCCAAGTTCAACAGGGAGTTCTGAATTAGTTTGAAGAACATTCGTCAGTGTCCATTACTGGCGCCATAATTGCCGACCGAAATGGGTTTGTAGTGAAAGTGTGCCACTGCGAGGTCATTTCCGTCCTCTCCACTGTCTGTTCACCATTGTCGTCTCTACAAATGTACTTCTGACAGTCTCATGCCGTCCAGTTCAGTACCGTTTACATTGGCCTTTTCCTAGTGAACTTATATGGAAACAGGTGATACCTCACGTGCTGTCCGTCTGTTTACAAACTCGGCGAAGGTGTGTCACTCCCTCCGCGATCCTCGCGGGTCCTCCAGCGGAGGAGGGGAACAGTGACCTTGCCGTCTGATGTCACACGCACCTCGTATCTGCCCAGTTCAGTTCTAAAAGGTACTACTGATGCCCAGCCGTCGAAATTTTTCACAAATTATTCGCGAATGTAGCCGAATCGTTGCAGGATAATGTTTCACGTTTTCCTCGACCACAGAAACATCAGTACACCTATGGATGACACCGGCACGTCCCTGAACACTGTACAGGGACTCAGCCCAGATTACGAGGTCACTTGGGCGTACCATGAGCGCCCGTCCAACATTTTCATTTCAGCAGGTATCTATTCTCGCATTTGTTGCTGAATAGCTTTGAACTAGAATAATGGTATTTTATAATCTACAGTTTCACATAATTTTCGTCTCTGCACGCCAACATTTCACATGGAAGCTTGCACAGTTCCATTGATAACCCGAGGTAGATAAACTTGATGTCACTGACTGCAGTAGCACGCCAAGATTTGTTTGAACTCGTAAATTATGGTAATGGATATTTACAAAAGAGAATCCCAGGGTGCATACCACTCGCTTCTCCAATAATTCATCTAGCCTTCGCAGTTTTTTCCTGGTATCTGGAAATGTTCAGGTCTCTTCATGTTGATGTTGTTTTCCCAGGAACGAGCTCTCTGCAGGAGAGGGAGCGTTGTGAAGACGGAGAAGAAGACAACTGGACTGTCTGGGGTAAGATAGCCAACGATTGGGATGCATACAAGAAGAAATCAAACTACATCAAGGTAAATAACATTGCCTGGTATTGTTAGATAGTCAATGGAATAATGTAGCAAACTCGTGTCACTCTAAAGATACAGCTATCTGTTTCTACTCACCTTTATTTTATTTGGCCTTTTGAATAATTCTAAGTCATCTGCCCAGTAAATTCAAGTACCTTTAGTCGTAAAACAAGTTAGTTGTAGCTCTGCAAGTTATGCTGGCATAATGAAAAGGTCCAATAGCTCCCACCCCTTTTATTCAACCTCATTGGCACATGAAAACAAATTCAGTCTTACCATTACCACATACGGTCTCAAGCCTGTAATATTATTATTCATCTGAGCAGATATATGTCCATGTGTTCCTGGACTTATTTTCCATTGAATAACTCATTGTTTTCAAAATACTTTTACAGGACATGGTGCGGAAGGGCATTCCCCACCATTTCCGAGGCATTATCTGGCAGCTGCTCTGCGATGCCCACAATTCTCCAGAGAAAGACCAGTTCGCAGAGTACATCAAGGCGACTTCCGCCTGTGAAAAGGTAACTGAGGTACTGAGTCCAAAATTTATCTGGGATGCTGCTACCCCTCGAACCCTAATCACAACGGCATCCCTCGTACACTTGACTTGCTGGGAGAAGCCTGCGCCTTGTTACAATGCTTGCTATGCATTGACTTGCTTGATTCGGCATTACTTCAAAATTTTGTCTTCCATTGTACTATTTGTACTATTTGTATAATTTTTATATTATTACCAGAATGTTTCCAAAAGTGTTCATCTGTAAATAATATTTACTTCTGCTCCATTTCACCTCATTGGGTTTGGTCATCCTTCCAACCAATAAGAGTAGACTTCAGTTTAGTCCCCCCTCATTCATCTTGCAACCTAATGATAGTTGATGTTTTAATTATTGTGTTCCTATAAATATGTCTCGACGACCAAACTTTCCGACTGTAGAACTAGACAGTCCAAGTCCGGTACCACTTAACGATTTCTTCGATTGGACAACGAAAAGCTTTGCGCATTAAGGTATAGGTTGCTACCTTTACTTACAATTAGTGACCAGCATTGCATGTTAGAAACTGCCTCAAAAGAAGCAGACTTCTTTCATTATTCATCTCATCATTGAATTAGAGATTCTTAAACAAATTCTTGTTGATTTTTGGCATTCAAAAACGTATGAATATTGTACTCGTCATTATAAGGTTAGGGGTTGTAGTAAAGTGGCTGGTAAACCAAAATTCAGATAAAGCTAAGAGAGAAGCAATGAAATTCATTTCAAAAAGTTAATCTCTTAGAAAGTTTAATGTTGTCAAGCTCATGCCGCTACTTGATTAAATTAATTAGTCATAAACATGCTTTTTAATCTTCGTTCTGTGCTTTCCATTGAAGCCAAACTAGGATTTGCACCCACATTTTAACAAAAAAAGTTCCTACCTATAATGAATAAACTAAATTCACCTGTTTTTACCAATATACTCTCGCTAATCATCGTCATTTTCTACGTAAAATAAGCATGTTTCACCCTCTTATTTTTATATTTAGGTAATGTAATGTGCATAGCTACCTACCTGACATTTTTGTGAGTATACTTCTGTTCGCCCAGTTTACCCGCTAGCTTTTTCCATGCTAGATAACTATGCTTAATCATTGCTTCGTTCTACTCCATCTTTTGACTGCTATTTTTTATCAGGGTTTCCATCATTCATTTCTAGGTATATGATAAATTGGAAATAAGATATACTAGCGTCGAAATAATTGGCTCAACTGGTTAGTAGGATTTTTATGTGCTGATTTTTCAGATTGTTTCTAAAATGTTTTCTTTTTTGGGGTTCAGATATTGATTGAATACGAGGGTTGAAAACTTTCATCTTCCATGAGAGTAAGATTTTCTCAAGTAATGTTGAAGACGGTATTGAGTTCCAAACTCAGCAAGGGTTATTTCGCACATTTCATTTTTCCCTGTTGTCAAGATGTGCAATGGCAAATGTACGATATTTCTGTCTCAGGTGATAAGGAGGGATATCGCTCGGACATATCCTGAACATGATCTCTTCAAAGAGAAGGACGGCGTGGGGCAGGAGAGCCTCTTCAACGTGATGAAGGCGTACAGCCTCCATGATCGGGAAGTCGGCTATTGCCAGGGTTCTGGATTCATCGTAGGGCTACTTCTCATGCTGGTAAGAACATTTCTTATAAATCAGGGATAATAATGATCAAATGCCGTATGTATGATAACTTGGTATTGCTACTTAACTTTGTCCTATAGATGGTGAGATGTAACAGAATCATAGGGCCTTTATAATGAAGTCTCATAAATCTGTGGAAGAATGATAATTCGACACCTCATAATTTGATCAATGTGTTCATAAAGTGTCATAAATCAGAACAACGTGGTTTTTCAGTTGTTTCGATATCAGCATGAACACTTGAACATTCGACCGTCATAACTGAATGATAGTGAGTTGGTGAGTGAATTGTACATTTGCGATGGGACAATGCAGTTAAATGAAGTAATAGATTGAAATAGGTACATGGGATGCGTGGTTCTTACATTGCCATTTCGAAGGATTTTGGGAGAGAAGCGGGATTTCATAATGCTTAAAAGGAAAAGAAGAATATATGGATCATCAACCCGTTTCGTAGTTCTTCGAGGTTTTACCAGGGGTACTTTAAGACTGATGCAGTGGGGTCTTGTGGTGCGCAGTGGGTTGACGACTTGAGGGTGCGGAGAAAAGAGATTTCTGAATGCGGTAAATGATTTAAAAAGTCAGATTAAAAGCGAAAATTGCGTATATGTAAAGGGGCTGCTGTATGCAAGAAAAGCATGCATATTAAGAGTGAGATGGGAATCATTGTTGCCCTAGGATGTTTGCAGTGACCATCAGAAAGGCGTTGGGCTGTTTGCAGTGATTCTCACTCTTTTCTGACTGTATAGTATCCATGATTGGCTGATTGCAGTATTTTCCTGATTATCCATAGCCAATTTTCTCATCTTCATTCCAGGCCACAGAAAATCAGGCAGACACGAACTGGCCATGCACTGCCTTCTCGATTCCCAGCCATTAACAAACCTTTCTCGAATGCTTCCCAAGATGGCATTGGATCATGGATGGTTTCATACGGGTTTCTAGTCAGCTAACTGTCAGAAAAAGCCAGTACAAGCAAATCTCCTGACAGTGGCCATTTCTCAAATCTATATGCTCAGTATTCGATGAAATGGTCAATGATGCCGATTCATTTATGTACTTACATGTTTTCTCAAAGAAGAAGGCGCAGCAATGAAATAAATTCAGATGAGTTGCTGATTGGCCAGTGTCTCCAGGTTTGCCAATATTTTCAAATGAGCCCCATATGGTGGTGTTATGCATTTTTGCGAATATCCTCATCAAGAAATCAATTCAAACTGTCTCCTGCCTACTATTATTGATTTGATCTTGTGAAGTCCCGTACTGGGACATATTAAGTAAATCGATTTTTTGTGCAACTTCGGTCCGAACCGGAAGATTAATGTTGGTTGGAAGATGATGTGTAATTCTCAACTGTTTGAGCTATTACCCACATTTTTCATTAGTTTTGATACAGTTGTTCGCGTCAGTTCTAATTTTTAAGCGATCCAGGTTGACCCATTTTCAGTTATGAGTAATTTTCAATTGAATTGTGTAGATTAGGCTCAATGTGTCACAGATTCTTCAGTTTTATTATTAATATAATGAAGTGATCATTTTCTGTCGACTAGATGCCAGAAGAAGAAGCATTTGCTGTATTTGTGAAGCTCATGAAAGACTACAGAATGCGAGACATGTTCAAGCCCAGCATGGCAGAGCTTGGCCTTTGCATGTACCAGCTAGAAAATCTCGTACAGGTAACTTGAAGCATTAAAAAAAAAAGATCACAACAGTCAGATTAACGTGTCTATTCATTATTTGTAATGTTGCCTTCGTATTTGCGCTATAACCAGCTGACTGGTACATATCAAGTATTACTTAGGCACAAAACCAAGTAGTATCTACTGCATCTTGGCGTTGCGTAATTTCATACAGTTGGGCCTTCTGTTGTACTTTACTCAAATTGGAACTTCGAACGTTTCTCAGGAACTGATGCCAGATCTGCACAACCACTTCAATTCGCAAAGTTTCCATACGTCAATGTATGCAAGCTCGTGGTTCCTCACCCTTTTCACCACAGCGCTCGCCTTACCTACCGCCTGCCGTATCATAGACGTCTTCCTTTCTGAAGGCATGGACATCATTTTCAAGGTATGTCAGTTTCACCTCCAACTCATCAATTTATTCTCAAGTGGTATCGATTGTCCTCCTCCATGACTCAGAAGAGCTGTGGTTTTGAGTTGTCTTCCTTTCTTGGCAAACCATCCACTCACGCATTAGTGCTCGAACACTTGGCGTTGAACGTATTCTGAATTGTCCGAGAATAAACTATTAAATACCTAATCCTCAAATTGTTCCAGGTGGCTTTAGCGCTCCTTCAGATGGGTAAAGAAGACCTTCTTTGCCTCGACATGGAGGGCATGCTGAAGGTAAAAACACTTCCAGTGTTATTGGTCCAGAATAGCTAATACCGACTTGCTATGGAGAATGCGTGTTGTATGTAGTATGCGTGATGTACGAGGCTTGTGTGGCTAGTTTTAAATGAATATGGGAAGTTTTGATAACGTCAGTGTTACCTTGAGGCCGCTCTATACCTACTTAGAGTATACCGGTCCCATGACAGAATCAGGGTATCCATGTTTTGTAACAGTATATAGGATATCTATTTTTTCAAGTGGCTGTATACGAATCTGGAAAAAAGTATACCTACCTCGCAGTATGAAGTAGTGCTACTCCTAGGTAGTTGATCTTGGTGAATATAATTTCTGAAGACCTAAACTATTATGATGAAAAATCAACCCACTCCTGATCTACCAACAATTCTCTGAAATTTGACATTTTACTAATGTGTAACTATTACATAATTTGGTAGTAAATGGAACTAGTTCATCTCATACCTTGTTCCTTTGATGTCCTCGATGAATGACTCCGACTCTAGTTGATATTTGATTGTTATGCTGGAGTGTACATCAAGCTTGCTGCTAATTTATCACACATTTCGTTTTCGTTCAGTATTTTCAAAAAGAACTTCCAGTCCGAGCTGACAGCGACCCCGAAGCCGTAATGAACATTGCGTACAACGTCAAATTCAACGCTAAGCGAATGCAGAAACTCAAGAAGGAGTACACCGTTATGAAGACGAAGGAGCAGGAAGACATGGTGGAGCTCAGGGTAATTGAAATCCTTGCGTTCATTCGTTCACTCTACGTTTACTTACAGTTTCGCCAGAATTTTTTTACTTAAATGAATAACCAATTGGATTTATTTTGTTGCGAAGTAGGTACCTACCTATGCTTTTTCTTAGTTCTAAATAATTTGGTATTTTTCACATTTCTGAGGTGCCGAACTGGGTCGGATCCAGAGATGTGTTATGGGGAGTTAGACCCTAATATTGGAGATACAACCTAGGGCAGATTTCCGAAAAATCAGGCCAAAGGTATGATCTCTGGGGTAAACCTTTCCTCACGCCATGGATGTGCTTATTATAGTGTAGATAGGTATGTCTTCAAATCAACGGTGCGCTGTTGATAATAGAAACCATTCACCCGAATAAGGTTGGAAATCGCTGCTTTTTATCGGTGTTGTAGTGTAGAGTCGTAAAAATCTATCGGAGGATAAGACACGTCCAAGGTCTTACGGATGGCAACGCTACTTTACGACGTTCCCGATTAGCTCGTGTTCAGCTTAATGCAACCAATAAAATATATATTGTCCAAGACGCTGTTCCTCCAGCTCAGTTCGCATTTGCCTCTCGGTTTGAATATTTTCCCTCTTCAAAATCCTATATAGAAGTACATGTATAGAGCGTTTCCCAATTCAAATCAATCATCTTCAATGTAAAATTCTATAACTGGGGTTCTAAATGGTTTTTACGTGACTGGAAAAAGCTAACAATAAATTGCTATAATCACAGAAAAAAACCCCATTAGTTGGCCTTGATTTATTTCCTCCAGCGGTCCGTGTTTACACAGTTGTCTCGTTGTCAGTCTCCCGAGAGATTCGGCAGTTCCTCATTTTCCTGCAATGGACAACATCTGTTTCATCGGCAGTTTCACAAACAAGGGCCTTTACAAATGGAAACGACAGTTGGTAGATCGTAAACAATCAGTAAGTTGTTTTATATGAATGAAGTTCAATCGATTTCAACCAGCCGGACTTTGACCATTAATCCGCTAGTTTACGTATAGTACAACACAACTACGTTTTAATAAATTTTGTAGATATTTATTTTTGAAACAATTTTCTCCACTTCTGGAATTGCCTCGAAACAAATTCAACAGTGAACCTATATTGTTGAAATAATCAAGACTGACTATAGTTAGTATCAGGGGATCCATAAACATTGTATTGGCTCATGCTTCCGGTATATAAGGTTCATGCAAACGTGTTAAATACCCCGATATTTCTACTTTTTAATAGCCTTGTTCTTCCTATGGTTCCTGTCCATTTGGTTCTATGTGGGTGGATGATGTTTCTTATCGATGTTCACCTTCATGAACTTTTGCTTACAGACCAGCTGTTGCTGTTTACTTCCCCCTAAGGGCATAGCAGTTGAATAGCGCAGTTGCCATTGGTGCTACATTCTTGTCATGTGTTCAAGTGGAGACTGTCTTCTGTAATTGATTATCCACAACAGCTTACAATAGTTCATAAAGTTATACCATATTCCCTAATTTCCACCTTTCTTAACAAATAGAACTTGCTCATATATTGGTAAGGCTTCAGCCTAAGGGGTGATGGTGATGTGTACAAATGATGAATGGACTCTCTAAAGGAAGGAAATATATGAAGAAGGGGTGGGGGGAGGAGACGGATTATGAGTAATTGGGTTGGTACCTAACCAGTTTGCTGACTTGGTGATGCATTTTCGCAGGCCTGGGGTGGGAGATCCAGGACTGGAGGCGGCAAAGAAGGGCAATAGCAATCGCGAATTATATTCAGATTCATGTTATAGGGGTTGTAATACTTGATTTACAGGATGAAAACAACTTGTGATAATCGATCATTTGAAATGGAAGGTAAATGTTATCAGGTGTAGAGCCCAACGGCCTTATCAGTTGGAATAAACCAGTTCCCGTGAGATCACCGAAGTTGAGAAACCTCGAGAATGGTTAGTAGTTAGTACTTGGATGGGTGACCGCCGTGACACGTGTCCAAGCAGCTGTTGGAGGCGAGGCAATGAGTAGCCAAGTAAAGAGTGAAATGATCAGGTCAAATTCTGATCCTCTCATTGGAGGACAGCTGATCACGTCTGCGACGCTGGCAGGGCAGTCGGACAAAAAGCCCCAGCCTGAAATGGCTGTTTACTTATGTTACTTATCAGGTGTAGATTGGGAGACACACTAATTGGTTGGTTTTCGTGAGATGCGAGGAAGGACTAGTGAACGGTGGGTGGGGGGGGGGGGGCACCTGATTGCCTAGATAGTTGGGCCGATCCCAATTATTATCAGGTCGCAGCAGCTGATGGGCGGTGCTTCCCTTTGCACGAATCACACTCCTGCCGGACTACGGGACTATTAGGCTTGAACGTATTATGAAGATTGCAGCCATTATTTGGACGTAACATATTCGAAATGAGTCTGCCTTGACCTACTTCGGAGTTGATTGAACTTGGGGCGTTCCTCGAGAGCGCCTCTTCCTTGTCTCCCCTGAGTTTAGCAAATCCAAAATTATCTTCTACAATCTGGTATCCCTTTGAAATTGCAGAGGTTGCGACAAGAAAATAGGCTGTTGAAGCAGCGTGTTGAGCTGTTGGAAGCGGAGTCATCTGAACTAGCGCAACGGCTGGTCCGTGGGCAAGTCTCTAGAGCGGAAGAGGAGGAAACAACATTTGTGGTGCAGCGGGAACTACAAGCACTGCGGATGGTTCATCTTCAAACAAATCACCAACTGGAAGTTGCTCAAGAAGAGATCAAAAGCTTATCTTTGATAATAGAGCAAAATGTAAGTTTAATCAAAGCTGTTCTCTCTAAATTGCTGTTATTAACCATAGGCAAATTATTCCTACTACTACATTTTCCCAAAACTTTGGCCTAGCAGTTTTTTCGCTGTTGTGTGATTAACAGCCAACCCATCCGTTTTGATTGATGAAGTTAGAAATTATTATTACGTGACAATTCTCTTCCTTAGCACAATTCGAGTCAGAACTCTTTAGAGGAAATCTCTGCTAAGAAAGAACAGCTCACCATGAAAGAAGAAATGGTCAAATGCCTTCAAGAAGAGCTGTTCAAAGTTCGACTCAGAGAGGCTGAAAACGACGCGACCATACGAGATTTGAGGTCCAAAATTCAGGACTTGGAAGTGGTAAGCATCATTCTTCCTTATTTGCTTGGTTTTATGTTAATATGACGTAATATAAATTTATGAGGGCTGATTTCTTGACCAATAATGAATATAACCAGGTGATTGGATCTTGGGAGGCGATCAGAGTAAAAACATGTTGACGTAGTATACGTATGTGTATCTTATTAAAGTAAATACTTTGGAGTGTCAATTTGGAATATCTGTTTGACGCCAGGACAAGAAAACCTTGCGAGAAAGCACTGTAGATAATACTACAGCGCATTTGCAAGAGGAGCTTCTTGCTGTGAAAATGCGCGAAGCTGAAGCTAACCTTAGTTTGAAAGATCTGAGGCAGCGGGTTACGGAAATCAGCGCTCAGTGGCAGCGACATCTCCAGGTAAGTGTTTTCCTACCTGTCAATTGAGGTATAATATCAATTCATTCATAACTGCGCTTGCCCCGTTACTGAACTTCAGTACATCTATTGAATAATGGTGTAGATGACCCCAGTCATGTTCTGACAAGATCCCCTTTGAAACCTCCCGAGTATAAATAAGATGGAGGGGTTTTGTCCATCCTTTCAGCATTGTTGAGTAGGTACTGCCGCCTTTTGGTGGTGGTCCCTCGATCAAGATGCAGAAATTCGGAACTTCAAAAATGGCGCCTGAAGAAGGCCATTGATACAGGAGTTAATTTTTTGTAAAGTTCACAGATTTACTGACGAATCCTCAATAGTCTGTGGAGAAGATCTACAGACAAATGTGCGAGGTCCTTGTAACGGGGATCAAAATCAGCAAAAGGCGTCTGTTGTGGCATTTCTCTCCATATTAATTATACTCAATGAAACTAATGAGGAGTAGGTTTTTTATTTATTTACTTGTTTTTAAAAAACATTTTTATTTGAAAGTTTTATTTGATGTTCAGTTACTGTATCCATGACCTTGTTTCAAGTTTATTATCAACGATAACCACTTGTAGAGCGTTGTATCAAGGTGGATATCAGTAAAACCAGTTTATAATTCTCTCGACTAATCGGAATTTCCTCATCAGTTAACAACATTAAAAAATACGCAAAATTAGGTCTGACCCCATGAAAAAAGATTCAGCCAATTTTAGGCTCATGGTTATTCTTCTTTTTGAAAATAATATGATTTCCGCAACATTCATTTTGTTTTTTCGTTTGGGCTGAGTAGTTAAATGCAGTGGTTTTTACTCTTTTGACCCCCTGTGGCTCTACATTCAGGAGCACAAACCTGACCCCCCTCCAGGACCTGAATCCACTCCTAAGAAATTGGTTGGTGGACTCTTCCGAGGAAGCGGTGAAGTTCAGCGGCTAGAGGAAGAGTTGATGGCGTCCAGGCTCAAGGAAATGGAAGCCGTCATGGAACTGAAGGAAGCCAAGCTCAAGGTGAGGATGGACACCAGTCGGTTTGTCTGTGATAATGACGTGATAGTCGCTGACCTCGAGCAGGGTTGGCAAAAAACTGGATTACAAAAAAACAGATTTTTGAAAAACAATGCACCCCATTAAAATTGGCCGGCTGCTTATTGCCAGGTCACAAAAGTGCTGACTTGGTTCTTTATCACCTGACAGCAATCGTGTTTATCAACAGGTGATGGAGTTGGAAACGCAGAATCAAGTAAGCGGTAATCAGCTGAAGAGGCAAGAAGAAGAGATCAAGAGACTGACTGAGCAGCTTGAAGGGATGGATATGAAGATAAAAGAAATGACAGCTAAATGCCGTGACCACGTTAACAAATACACGGATCTAGAATCTAAGGTGATCCAATTGGACATGGAATTGCACAGAAAATATTGACTTAATATTATAAAATTCAGTTGCATAAGACGTATTACTATTCAGTTGCTTTCATAATCATGAAATAGTGTTACTTTGGTCGTTTTGCAGATGAAAGATGAACTCATGATGGCCCGTATTAGGGACGCTGAAAGTTCTCAACTTGTAGCCGAGCTCACTCAAAAAATATCTCGGCTGGAAACTAAGGTAATTTTGCATTCATCTGTCATAAAGCCCGAATGCAGTGTCCCATCCAACATTCCAGTCCAATAATTATCATCTTCCAATGGCGGCATTATGGTCCTTCAAAGAACCTGAGACCTCCTATCCATAGTTTCTATAAAAAGCACATTAGGTAATGTTGATTTTGGTATACTATGGTTACAATAATTTTATGTCTCGTACATCATGAAAAGTTTATCTAACTACAACGAAGCACATGGAAAATATATTTTTCATTATTACCCATTTTAAATAATAATTATGAATGGGCAAATTATGAACACTGTTCTACAGAATAAGATGAGGCGACTAATGATCCTACAGAATAAGATGAGGCAACAACTTGTGATGCAGGTACCTACTCGTAACTGGGCAGTTTTGGTTGGAGACTGCGACTTACGTCAGTGTTTTCCAGTGGAAAAAAGAGATGTTTTGTGGGCATTGGAAAACTGTTTTTCACTAATAACTGATGAAAATTTTGATAAGCTCAAAAATTAAGGAAAGTAATGCAGTAAAAATGGCGGGATCGCTCTTAGCTTGTAGACTGGAGAGTAAACATTGTATTTTCATTTCAGTTTAGTTTCTGCAATAGGTGTTTGTTTTGAATTGCCTCGTTTTTCCCCCAGCTGACTACAGAGCAAAAGAACTATTTACCGGAAGAGTGGAAGTAGTCAAATGTGATGTGCCCAGCCAAAAACATTCAACTATCTTTAATTATTCTCAATAAATGTTCCATCAGCTAACTGTAAATTGACGATCATGTCCACAGAATTCCGAAATGGCGGCTGAAGGCGAGCTCCGCAGCCACATAGACGATAGCGAAAAAGTACGCGAGCTCCAAGAGAAACTTGGTGACATGAAAGCCGAAGTAAGTCGTGCACTGAGTGACTGGTGTGTACTAATATTTTCATCACTGTGGTGGTTGTCACGCTGCAAACGAGATACCGTGAGTTTTGCTTATCACTGCGGGCCAAAGCTGTTCACAATTGAATAAGCACTGCATAGTGCACGCTTTTGATCTGATGACCAAATTCTGACTATTTTATTACAACTCGTGAGCACTAGGGGAAGCAGTAGGTACCTGGTTTTTGTGATGTCAGTGGTTAATTACTGAAAGATCTTGATTTTTGAGAGTTTCAAAAAAATTTAGATTTCATAAAAAAAAGCAGTTGTTTCTACGTGTGGAGGAATAAAAATGGTAATTGAGAGTGGTTGGCTGTTTAGTTGTAAGAAAAGGTCCTCTGTAACCTTGCTTCACAATAAGTTTGAAATTGATACTAAAACTTGGATTGATTTTCTTTCAACAATGGTTTACTTCTTCTTGTTGAATCCCACTGTAGAACCCATAAAAGAAAATATTGAAGCGGGAGAAACCAGTCTGGTCGTATTGTTATGGTTTAAAAACTGAAGATACGGATGCAGGGAGAGCAAGCCAACCTCGCTTGCTGCTATACTAACGGCCACCAAAATCGTGCCATAGGAAACAGGTTAACCTTTTCTCCCCGAAGGGTTTGCCTCCCACCGCAAGGGTTTGCCTCCCACCGCAAGGGTTTGCCTCCCGCCGCCCGCTCACTCCCATATTCTTCCTCTTTTATTTTTGCCCACTTTCACTCAACATTATTTCTCAACTGAATGATTTTTGAGTTTGTTACATACCATGATATTACACGAGAGAAAATAGATACCAAAAACAACGGGAAGAAAAAACGCTGACACCTTGAAAGGCACAAAACGACAAACTGAAGGGCGGAAAGGAGGGCTGACGTGAGAGAGCCTCCATCCTCCCTCCATCCCACCACCCCAAAAAAAAAAAAAGAAATCCTCCTTGAATGAAAAAAAAGAAGAAAACCACAAAAAAAATCATCCTTCAATGAAAAAACAAAGAAGAGGCTTCCAGCGAGGGTGAAAATGAAATGTGTACTTCTCCCCTACACGATGGTAACAGAATGGAAGTAATTAGTTCAGACTAGGCCCACAGATCGCATCAGAATGTCGGGCGGCGAAAGGCGTCTGTCGGGACCGTCCAAGCAGTGGGAGGCAGACGCCTAATGCCGTCTGTAGGGCCCTCAAAACGTTGCTCCCCACACGCCTTTAAGCGTCTGTCGGGGGGAAAAGGTTAAGGGGGTCACGTAGGTGGCAAGGTGTCAAAGGAGGGGAGGGGATAGACAGCCACTGCGTCCAAGTTATGGGGCGGGGTAGAACGTCTAGGAATGAAAAGGTAGTTGAGTTCACTAAGTCTCTAGGATAGCAGTGGTTGATGGGTTGGTCGTGGATAAGGTCAAGTGTACTATGGAGTTCGTATAGTCGGGCCATATGGATGTGCCCCTCTTCATATCCTTTCCACGCAGGAAAGCCGCCCAGCCATCGTGACACGACTCGACTCCTTTTAATGAGAAGTCCCTCATAGAGCACACATATTGAATGTTAAAGACAGCAATCAATGAAATCCGTAGATGCAGAATGAGACCAGGGGAAACAGAGGTACCTAATTACAAAAAGTACGCTGGTTTACAGTGAAGCAATATCTCCATCTTATTTATATTCAAATTTTGCTAACAATTCCGTTCATTCATCACTAATTCCGTACCAGTATTACCTACCATTTTACACATTGAGACACTGCTGCGGTGAATATTACAGTGTAGGTACAATCACTTTTGATTGGTAGAAGTTGTTTCATATTCTTTCAGGATCCTTTAGTTACGACTTGTCTCCAAGAGGCTCGCCGAACTCAAGTTACTCTTCAAAGTTCTGTTGCTTTGGCCCAAAGCGACCTCTGGAGGGCTTAACGCTCGCTATCATTTGTTCACTTTGTAAGAGAGACACCTGTTTTGCATGGGTTTACTTGATTTTGATCAATGAAATTTATCCAAACCCATCACCATTAAACGGGGAAGTGACACCCTGTCCCTACTACAAAAACAGTTTCAAAAGAAACTAAAGCTGAAGTTTGATTCTTAGTGATTATAACGTATCTGCTTCAATAAAGGTTGATTCCATGAACTTTTACGTATTGGAATTTCTGACATAGATGTTGATGTCCGGTATCATGCTGAACTAACCTCAACCCCCGTATAAATCTTTGTAAATTTAAGCCTCATACTTTTTTTTTAAATAGGACGTTTTTGGGTTTGTAACATATTGATCCTTTTGTTTAGCTTATGACACCTTCCACACCGGACATTGAGGCCTGGAAATTAATTGTTTGAGTAAGTGGTGGCCTATCACGCTTGATAACCCAAAATGCACTTTTGGCACCGTTGCATGATCTGTGTGTATTACCGTTATGACCTATGTCCGTTTCCCAGTTGATTTATTAGTTCTGTTGAGTAATGTGGACATTTTGTAGAGACCAAGTTGAACAATTTGTTGGTTTCAAGTCAGTTGATGAAGGTTAAATCGCTATTTGCTTGGGTTGCTTCAATTATTTGATTTTTTGTTCGTTTTGTTGGTTATCTTCTTGTACGTAGAGCATTATACTGTTTCATATGTAGCTACTACAACTTCTACTGATCTTCTGTTTTTTAGACAGCGGGTTTGTACATTGACAAGGTCAGGCTTTTTCTTGAAATCATTTATATTCATGTTGGTATTAAATCTAATGGGTTATTTCCGCTATTGTAAGAAGTAATATTACCATACCTTCCAGAGGAGTCCTTCGTCTCTAGCTGCTTGAGTACTGGAGGCGAGCGCTTCTCACGTCTCGATTATTCTCTCGAGGGCCTGATGATGATGTCCTTACGTCGAAAGCTCTCGCCTCCAGTACTGAACCAGCTAGTGACGACGGATTCCTCCGGGAGGTATGGTAATATTATATTCAAGTTGTTCGCTAGCGCTTTCAGGAATACTCGTTATCTTCCTCAGGCATAGTGAGGCAAAGAAATTTACTATTTTTCAACACTGACGACTGTGTGATCCTCACTCATAAATTTTTCATCTTGTAAGTAGAGTGAAATTTTCCTATAAGATGTTTCACCATGTTTACGATATGACTTGATGCTATGTGGGGAGTTCAAGAGGAAGCAGGACTCATGTTTAACTAAGTTTCTTTGTTTTCCTTTGCCTCACTAGGCCTGAGGAAGGGAACAAGCATTCCCGAAAGCTGTAGCGAACAACATGAATATATGATGATTTGAAGAAAAAACCTGACTGCGTTATTGAGCCCCCTTCACGTCAATGAACTTCTACTGATTGTCTGATCCCCGGTCATTCAGTTCTACTGATGGCTCTAATCAATTGTTCTGGTGTATTAGGTATTCCTTGAGCCGGCTATGAGAGGAGTTATTAACTTTTTGTCTTGACGATGCCTCGATTTTCCGTTATACATATTCACAAGATGGTTGCACACCATGGTACGTACGTTTGCTCAGAGATCCCTGCTGGTTCCACAACTCTGTTACCGCACAACTACAGTATTGTAGTTATTGTTAATGGTCAGCTGTTTGACATAGCATTCTTATGTGCCAAGTCTGTGGACCGTAGATACAATTCTGAAGTCCATTGCTAGTTCCCACCTGTCGAGTGCCATGCTCCAACTGGTTTGTAGCTAACTTTCTCGCTCCCCCGCTCTTACTAAAATTGTAACTGCTATTACCTATACGACAAATGAGCCATCTTTCGTTCAATTTGTTTCATAGAATACATTTTTTCCGTGTTTTTGTATCTGGCTGATTTGATTCTATGTTTTAGTTTGCCGCTGTTTCAATATTGGTTCCATCTTCAAATAGCTTACCAGGATCGCCCTTGCCTTGTAGTCAATATAACTTTGTCCCGTTATTCCGCTTTTTTTCACACTACAGTGTGTATTTCTTCTTGTTTCATTAGTGATTCAGTTGTGTTTAATGATTGATTTCCTTAAAAAGCAGCTTCGTCGTCTCAATAAAGTTATAGATAGGATAGATTGAATCCAGTTTTTGTTTTAGGTAGTTCGTAATGTCATCTAAGAGTTAATTACATTTTTCTTCTACACATCTTCACATCACTACTAACAATGTGAGGCTCTAAACCCAGCCACCACCCACGAACTTCAAATTAATGTTACCTATGTATCTACTCGTTGAAATGGATTGTTAAAAGTGACTCAGCCACTTGTCTCCTTTTTTGTCACACTCATTCTTTCTGGAGAATTTTTCGATTGGTCAGGGAAAAATCGTTGAAGTCGCGAAATGTTGAAACCTGATTTAGCGGCCATCCTGTAGCAGTCACCTTGGACCTTATGTAGGATATCAGTGTTTGTGCACCCTTACACACAGAAGCAATACCATAGGTTCTGATTCTTTGAGGAACCATTCAGTGGGTAGGTGCGGAGATCAGGAAACATTACAGGCAAACTACTATGGCACTGTTATTGCAGGAAGAGCATAGCAGTGACATATTGCTACGCCAGATTACATGACACGTCGCTGCTGCACCGACACACCTCTTGAGGTTTAAAGGTAACCAATGAGGAAGTATCAGCCAGAACAGGCAGTGAACGCAAGTTGATGCCCAAACCTGTGGGCCCACCCCATTGTTGGTTGTGAATGACGTCTGTTATTATTCAGTATTACATCCACTGATTGGCTTACCAATCCATTTCAACTTTCTGACTTGTAACACTCTTTCCATAGGTACAGGAACATTCGAACATTGTGGCCTTACATCCTATATTTCCCAATTTTGAAAACCCACTAATTCCTCCCCTCCTAGGTTAATTTAAATGAGAAATTTTACAAACTAGATAAGGATGGTGCCAGTCTGTTTATAAACATTCCTCTGAGATAACCTTCTGAAAGACAGTCAAAGGATAGGTTAAGGTACTGTTACAATAGTGACGTCATAATGACTTAGGGCACATTAGTTTATGGGCCACCTCTAGGTCATTAATGCCGTTATAATTAACATATTTTCTCTAAGTTAACCTCTGATTCAGAATGAGACCTATTGAATTTTAAATCACACCTTTTTTAATATTGAAATTGAACGATTTTATTTGGAAATGGCTAATTTCTCCAACGCTTTATTTTAATATAATAACATTGCCACAGTAAAAACACTTAACTATCTAATTGATTAAACGTTAATTTGAAATTGAATCTAATTGATCCAATATGGCAAATACTTCCTGTCACTTACCTATGTGTGTACAAGTGTCGCTTTGTATCTACTATTGTCAATGTTCTTCTCTTTGGTGTGTCTTTTATTCTGTCAGGTAATCCAGGTTTTAAGTAATTTCGTACTGCGGAGAGAAATGAGTGAAGGGCGACTAAAGGACTGCCAAAGTTGGCTGAGGTTGCCTTATGATTAAAGGAATCTTTCCTCATTTCTCTCCTTAATGTAAAGCAATGTTCATAAAATTAAATTATCTACATATGAGCTCGAAGTTTCGCTCAAAGGGCAGAATGTTTATAAATACGGCCCTTTGTGTTTCCCAGGTCTAATGTTCCCCCACCTGCATATTTCTCACTGTTGATGCATTGTCTCGACAGCAGGTACCTTTATAAGCATCGCGCCGCTAACCTCATCTCCCCTCATTTCAGATCATGAGACTGGAAGCGGTCAACCGCCGGTACTGCATCAGCCGGGCTGCGTCAGTCGACACGGAGAGCGAACACGACAACGATACTGACCTCCATCTTAGGATAGAGTCCTAACCCCTCCCCCGTAGGCTCCCCCTCCCCATAACCAGAGGCATTTAGGTGAAACTCCAAGGACTTACGTGATCGGACCGTTGATTGCAAACTGATCAGCTCGTGACATCAAGAGCTGTACTGAACGCTGAGCGTCATCAGGTAATTGACCGATTAACCTTTCTGAAGTTATTATACTCACTTCAGATTACTGTTTTACTTTTACCCCACTCTTGGACGGCAAAAACAACTTTGTAAATAACGTCATCACCACTCGGTAACAATAATTACACCCAATTATTGTTCTAAAATCAATACAAGAAGAATATGAAAATTCGTAATTGAATTTTCTCAATTGATCACTGGTGTTCAAAACATTTCTATATAATTATTTAGAAACACGTGCGATCCCATTTATATTTTCTTTATATCGAATAGTGAAGTTGCCTGGGTTAGAGATGACTCAAAAACGCCTTTGACTACACACAAATCCCCAACTAAAAGGTTCATTTCAAGATAAGTGTATGCGTAAGGAAACAACGCGTGCTTCTTACTGAAAAAATTTACTTTGAAGCTGGCCAACCATCTTATCAGCATATTCCATTCCATATTCGCTGTTTAAGGCTCATTTTCGCCCTCCTCTAACCCATATAACCTCTTAAACCTTCAAAGCTTGGAGCTTTTCTCCATCTAATTAAAACTTTTCCAGCGTTCAATTACCCTGGAACTGTTAGAATATAAAAAGGTTTAATTCGAAATTTACAAAGGTTAATTTGGTGTACAAAAGGTAAAGAAGGTATAATTTTGATCATTGCTAATTTTTTTTTTATACCTAATTTCTACTGGCTTTCTAAAATTCATAAATCGGAATGGCCTGTACATTATTTCATGCTCAACTCACAACAGAACATGATATTTATTACTAAAATTAACATGTTCTCACATAAATTCGTGGTCAGATCAGGTTCGTTATGAATTTCAACTCATTCCCCCGTCTAGTTATACCTGTAATTACTATCGATTGTTTATTTACGTTTTCCTGTTCACATCTGTGATTTTAATTTTTTATTTATTCTCGTATCGGGTTGTGCATTACTCATCTAGCTCACTAAAGCCCGTAGGGCATGGAATTCCCTAACTAAACATCTTGCATTACTTGTTGTAACAATAATATAAACATTATGAACTAAGTGATCGTTGATAAACAAACTCCTATAAAACCCTGTACATTTATTTTTTATAAATCGTCGAATGTTTTCAGTCTTTCCCCTCATTGTACTTTTGGCTGTTCCTAGTTGATTTGTAATCACGTATCGTGTATCATTTCCTAATTTATACTTATCTTGTGTAGTTTGGTAGCACTAAGTGCAATATTTATCTACGTGGCATTAGTTTGCTTCTCCTTCCATTCGCATGAGTTGTACCTCTTTTCGATAAGTAGCAGTTTAGAATTCGTAAAGCGTAATTTATTTAGGTACGGTTAAACTAGAAAGTCCTAATTTATGCGCTCTGTGGTAACTTTTTGTTGTATAATTGTTTGAAATTATTTTTATCAAAAATATTGCAGATATTTATATTTTGTTGTCTTCTTAACTGATTTATTGGAGTATTTTTATTTTTCCGTCCGTTTATTTGCATTAAACAAATATTTTTATTTTACATTTATACCTACTTATATTTATTTCATTTTTTTGAAAGCCCCCTCCCCCTCGCGTATTTATTCTACAAGAGATTCTGTGTATATTTGTACCATCATTTTTTGTAAACGTCGTAGGCAGTAAGTCATGTTTTAGTTCAAGTAGGTTCATCAAACTTCTATTTCTGCATACTTTTATTGTATGCCGTAAAGAGTAAGTAAATAATGGCAGTGAGAAGCGGGTACAGTCGAGGCATATTGTTTCGTTGGGATATTTACAGAAGAGGCTGACCTGTGTCAGATAATGTTTCCGGTTTTTTTTTAAACAGAAATATTGTAAACCTATTTGTCATAGCTGCTTTTACATACGAAGTTCATGAAACTTACAGTTCTTTACACGTTTTACCTGAATAGTGTTACCTGATGTGCACTTTTATTTTGAAAGGATTTCGACTATGTGTTATATCTCTTGCCAATTACATCTTTGTAACGGGAGTGAAGATCCGTGTATTTATTCCACCCGACTTCATTATTTCTTGTCGTGTGCACAATGACAGTACAGTTCGTACAAAAATACCCCTGGGATAAAAGTAGGCTTCGCAGTAAGGCAACCTTATTGTTATTTCTCTCTTAAATTATTCAAAAGAGTGTTGCAACTACCTTCGTAACGAGCTGACTCAAGGGATGGGATACTGAAAGAAAATATCGGTATTCTTATCAATTATTATTGACATATCGGGCAAAACTGTTGATATCAAACTGAATGAAAAATAGTGATGTTTGATATTTTCAAACTGAAATATCAGATGGTAGAATTTACTCAATCTGTTTACTTAGGAAATGGTCAGCTTTTAGGACCATTCCAAATTCTGTAAAGTGCATCAACTTTTTTGTGGTACAATGGTAAGCAAGTAGCCAATGAACCACGGTGGTAGAGTGTAGAGGTGGCTTTCTACCTCCATCGCTAGATATGCTACCTCGAAGCTCTTCCTCCATGGCTGACCCAGGAAGATACAAATACCAACAAGCATGAGGTACCTGTTAGTATTTTGAGCGTTATTATTATTATAGCATTTTTCATTATTTTTGGTTCATTTCTTCTAAAACCTAATTATTAAGGCTTTTACTGGTTTAGAAACCCAGTAATATCGGAAGTGCAATATCGATATCAAAGACACCCGTTCCAAACCTAACCTAATTAACCAGTTTCGGAGCAACACACAGCTTGGTAAGCTTCTCAAAGTCACTCATCGTACATCGAAAGCTGTTTTTGGACAAGCGACGTCGTCAGATTTGGAACTGACGGCATATCGAACTGCGCCAAACTGACGTGATGAATTCAAGAATCTTCAGAATGGAGAATTTTTCATCCCTCCTATTCAACATGAATTTCCTCTTCGAGACGTTTTGAGGCTGTTTTGTGTTCATCCAAGAGTCAGATTCCACAGAAGTCGATTCTACATAAATATCGACAACCTGTAACTCCACAAATGCTAGGTACTCATCAGGAGAGCAAAAACACTAATATGACCAACTGAGTGCGTCAGATTCGTACAAATATTAGTCCTGATTGTTATACATCCAATTACTTTCTAGCTTGGTTTATCACATGATTCAATAAATTATGCTTCATTCACAATTTTCATTTTGAGAAGCATAAATGAAGCATAATTTATTGAATCACATGATGATCCAAGCCAGAAAGTAATGCTGATGTATCGACGTGATAAAAATTTCAAATTATTGATCGAAATGGGCATGAAAACCCCGCTGAAAATCACAGTGACATAATTACGGCACCTTCAGGTATATCATATTATTATGGCTTATTGAGAGACAAACCCTATCTCTGACCTCAGGTTCAATACACAACGAACGAGGAATGGACCTGGGTCGGAATTTCTGCTTTTGACATCAGAATCGGATTCAGCACCCCCAAAAACCCCTGTACCCAAATTTTCAACTCCGGAATCCGAGTAGTTTGGCGGGAATAAGCTAAAGAAAAACCGCGTGACGTCATTCGGTACCTACGCATCCCTCTCACCTGGTTCCCGTGTGCAAGAGTGAGAGGAGAGGGCAATTCATCCCAGATGGCGTCACACGCTTTTTCCTTCCCCTTTTGGTTTATTATTCCGTGACCTTATTATTTGGTTTATTACTTATACCTACCCAAGGGGTGAAAAATGGGAGTAAAAATAGGGGGTTTTGGTGTTGTAGTAACATGAGCTTGTGAGGTACCGATTTCCATGTTTTTTAGGGCAAGGAGACCGAATACGAAGTCGATTTCGACCAATGAGCGAATAATTGAGGTTCTAACGAAGTTTCAGCCTTAAAGTTTGGTCTAAAATTGTCGTTCTTTCACACACAGGCTCCATTTGGTCCCTAGTTGTGCTCCAAAGCTCGACAGCCCGATCGGAATACATCCAGGGGTTATGAGTGAAAAATGGGTGAAAAAATAGAGGTTTTCGAGGTTTCAGTGAATATGAAATTGATTTTGGCCAAAGAGTGAAGAACTGAGGTTCTAACGAAAGTTCAGCTCCTAAAATTCATGTTTTAGTGATCCAAAAACCTGTGAAATTGTCTGAAATCACCATAAATTTGTATAATAATATAACACTAGAAGTAGTGTTAACAGGTTAAATCAAAATTAGCTATTTCAATTATTGCACATGAAAGAAACAATAAATGAACAGCCCACATTTCTGTAGGTGTGTCCTGCACAACAATAAATCCATGTGACAAGGACTTTGCAGCGTTGTTCACCCACTTCCATTCCGACACATCAAACAGCACCTTTCTGGAAAGCCCTCCGTTAGGCATACAATTTGAAAGAATAAAAGAAATGCACGCCCATTCCTCGTTACACCCAAATGATTGTTCCTGTTGGCACGGGATCCGCCCTATTGTATGCTCAAATATCTGCTGAACGTAAGACGGGGGACGTCTTGCTAGGGGTATCCAACCATTTTGGTCCACCTTTGGGGGATGTGGAAAAACTAAATACTTGAAAAAAAATTTTTAGTTCACTTTTCACCGCTATGAGCGTCAGAATCGCTAGAAAACCCAAACGAGAAACAATCCATTGGTAGAAAAACCTCATTTGGCAAAAATGGAGTTGCGGGTGGTCTCTCGCCCACCGTCGACATGTCTAGTTCAAATCAGCTTTTGTCAAGAATAACGGCAAAATGTTGTATAGCTCTAAGAACATTAGGGGGAGTTGGGGGCCTCAATATACTAAATTGAACTGAATTTAAAAATGTGGTTTGCTTTATTTATCCACACTTAAGAATTAGATAACATTGCAAGCATTGGTACACACTGAGTGAGATGATCAGTTTCGCGAAGATGTTCTTCATTGAAGTACAAGGTAAGTTCATAATTAGTGCAAGCTGCAAGTAGTCTCCAATATTATTGACAAGGATACTGCGTACAATTATGTAAGACTGTGGCTTTAATTTTGATAGGTACCTATATAAAACAGGATTGGACTCAGTCTCAAGGTTGCTTCTAACCACACTACATTATACAGTTACAATACATAAGACTCGTCGGCTGGTCGAACGTCTAATATCACAATTTACCATCTTATCCGCAACAGCGTACCTATGTACTCAAGTTGGGTTTGAAATGGTGGACGCCTGTTACCAGCCAGCTGCTTTCCTTGTCTCGGACGTAAGTCCGAGAGAACTGGTAGTTGAGGAACTGCACTTTCCTTCTCATTTCTTCAGAGTCTTGAAGTTCAACGACCACATCTGGGTTCTCTCTGGTGACGCCCCAACCCTTCAGGACGTGGCACACGACGAGAACGTCTATGCGTTTTTGCAATTCGTCACCTGGAAATTCATATTTAAACGTGTGACGCTGCCTGCATCTACAGGAGTCCCAAGTTTAGTTAATGCTGAGACTCCCACTCTGCACGTGGGAAGACTATTTTTCCAACCAGGGTAAAGACCCCTACAGATGTTCCTTACCTTCTGAACTCTCTCAGGAGGTTTGCTACAGACGTTCCTTCCTCGAGGAACGTGTTTAGCTACTCGCCCTTTCCTCACTTCCTCTTTTCCCCTCTATCATACACTGTTGCCTATCGTGGGGAATTTCTCCTGGTAACAGGGAAATCCAATCACGAGAACATCGAGAGTGAACTACACCAAGATTTAAAAACCACCTGTGCGTTTTTTATGACTGTCGAGGGCAACAGCAATGAGAAACACACACACCAACAACAAATTAAAGGGGAGCAAAGCATGGAAACAATGAAGCGAGGGCGGCAAAGTAATGAAAAAAAAGGAAGCGAGGAAAGGAAGAGTGGCTACAGACACTCCTTCCTCCTGAAGCCCGAGATTTGGGAGGACTCGGAAGGAAAGTGAGAACCTTCTTAGCTCATCCTCTCTTCCTTCAGGAGGAAGAGTGGCTACAGACGTTCCTTCCCTCTCTAAAAGTGGGTGTCTCTCATCCAGGAAGAAGAAAGGGAAGGATCGTCCAAAGGGGCCTTTAAGCAACTGATTTGTGATGTGATTATGGTTGTAGATGCGCTGCTGACATCTGCACACGTGCAGGACTGACGTTGAGTTGATGGGTAAGTTTATGGCTCCAGGCGGTGGGATATTCCTGCAAATTCTTCATTTTTTTTTCATATTACAGGTTTGCTTCAAAAATTGTCACATTATTGTAATTATCTGAATTTTTTAAAGCATTTTTCAGACCCCCCCCCCCCTCCCAAGCACTGAAAAATGCTAAAAAGAAAAAGAAAAAAGTTTATTATTTATGTGCATCTATTACAATCAAATCAACTACACAATGCATGTCAATCAGTTTCATATTGTTAAATCACTCATTAAAAAAAAAAAAAACTGAACAACATACAACAACAGTGAACAAGCTGATCAACAATGGAAATCGAGACGCGACCGGCATGCTCCATTGCCAGTGACTGGTTCTCAACGTATTGCGTCAGGGTTGCACCATGTGTGGAGTCTCGCCTGACTACTGTTTGTTTGGGCATACAGTCCTTGCGTTCTGAAAATAAGGGGACAGAACCACCTAGGATTCAGTCTAGTCCGGTGTCTGTAAGAACACCCGCAGAAGATTCCGAACAGATAACCTGAAGCTTGTAAACTTCCACATAAGCTGACAGTAGAAGCACCGAGTGCGCATGTGCAGGATCAACAGCCCTAAAAAAAATCCAGGACTGTTAGAACTAGTTTTGTCCACGCAGTCCCTCAGAGGTTGTTCAGAGCAACCTGGGCAGCGCGCAGTAAGGGTGAGGCAAAGATCTGTTTGTGCAGACTCAAGGCAAGCTCCGAGCCAAGTGAACTGGTGTTTGCGCTGTCCTGACGCAGATGATTCGGTGTTTGTGCTGGCCACGGGGCTTCTTCCGAGCAAGCCCTCGCGTGCCCCACAAGGAGACCAGGGGCAGCTGAGCCCTGCTCTTCCGCGCATACGCCCTCGACCTGTTCGAGATGCGTGCACTCCAAATGAGCCCCAGGCTCACCCTGCTCCGAGCGAGCACGTTGAGAGCTCACCCCACACCAAGTAAGTTCGGCTCAAGCAACAATTGAACTTTCTTGGAGCTAGCCCCAAGAGGACAGCATGAACAAACCTCCAAGTCCCGAACAGTCCAGGACTGTCTGCCCGAACAGCAAACTCTCCATCCAGGACCAGTTCTGGTGCCGCCTGAACGCATAAAAAGGGGTTTGGCTTGGATAGAACTGTATGGAACGGTCCTGGACTGTCTGTCCAAACGAACCTTACACTGGTCATCTCACAGACGACTCGGTTGCTCAACCTGTTCACAACTAGAATAGGATTTCAGTATTCCCGTGTACAGAGGGCCATAGAGCTCCCCCACCCATTCCCCTCAGGAAACCCAGCACTTACCTTCGGTTTTGGACAGTGCCTCAATACTGTATGGAAAAGACACCATGATATCAGGTATTTCCACTGCCAACTCTTGTTGATCACGCAGGGACACGTTTTTTAGGGAGTCTTTGATCGAAGCTACGACGATCGGTTCCACAAAGTTTTCCATGGCGGCGTAGTCACCTTTGGACATCAGATGCGAAATGAGTTCAATAGCCTGAAACGTGATCGAAGATAAGTAGGTAATTGAAATGCGCCTCGCAGGCAATGAAACTGACCCAGCATGCTTTGAAACAATAATCGAAAACATTAGTTAACAATCATTAAAACTATTTCAAAGTCCAACTTGGTGTAGGGATTTAATTCAGAAATACAATAAACCTGCCACTAGTATCTTTGCTGTTTTTTTTTAAACATTGAAACCTGCTCAAATTGGAATGAATTTAGTAAGAATAAAAGGAGGAGAAAGGTGGTAAGCGGTCACTAAACAATATTTAGAGAAGGTAGGCAAGTTACGTCAAAAATTCGCTCATACGGTCATACGGACAGGGGCGCCATTTCACCAAACTGTTGGGGGGGGGCAAACACCAGGGGGTATGGGGGGTATGATATATCTACTAAGGAAAGGGGGTCCAGGGTTTTTTCCCCCGCAAATTTGTTTAAATTAATATTACATTTTGGTTTATTATTCTGTGAATAATACACCTATGTATTCGGTCAGCAAAAAATTTTTATAACCCCTCAAAATTTTTTGTTTTCCGTTTCAAGGTGCCTAGATTAAAAAAATGCAATGTCCGTCCGCCGTCCGCCGTATCACGTGTACCGGCTTCATTTTCGGTCTAAAAAAGTCGTTCTTTCGCACACATGCTCCATTTGGGCCCTAGTTGTGTCCCGAAACTTTTCAGCCCGATCGGAATATATCCAGGGGTGTTATGAGTGAAAATGTGTGTAAAAATAGGTACTTTTTGCGTTTTAGCAACATGTTGGTAACATGAGCTTTTGAGGTATCGGTTTCCATGTTTTTTTGGACGAGAAGACCGAACATGAAGTCGATTTTGACCAAAGAGGGGAAAATTGAGTTCTACCAAATGTTCAGCTCCCAAAAATGATTTTTTATGGGTGAAAAACCTGGGAAATCGTCTGAAATCACCATCTGTTTGTATAATAACCCTGGAAAAAGTGTCAACACGTGGATCAAGACGAAATGGCACTACCAATGATCAAAGATAGTTACAAAAAAAAAGTACCTAATTTGTGTTTTAGGGGCCAAAATTAATGGAAACCACCAGAAATAGCTATTTCAATTATTACGCATGAAAGAAACAATAAATAAACAGCCAGCATTTCGTTAGGTATGTCCAATAGAATAATAAACCCATGTGACAAGGACTTTGCAGCGTTTTAGATGTAGGCTAATTTTATGCTTCCTTTTACATATTTAAAGTTTCAATAAAAGAATAAATACAAACAAAATCAAAGTACCCTTTTTCAATTCATTAAATTAGCATTGCTACATTCCAATAATATTCATTCAAAATATTCCTTTTTAAAAGAAGGCTATGATATTCTAGATAACTCCAGTAGTAATTATCTTCATTATTTATCAATTCCTTGGGGGGGGGGCTAGGCCACCCTGCCCCCCTTAAATGGCGCCCCTGCATACGGAAAGTTTTAAAATACAAAAATAGGGTGAACCTTTTTAGCTCCCTTCATGAAATCCGGCAAATTGAAATCCGAGTCGATCCTGGGGAGGATGAACTTCATTATGAAGAAGTTCTGAATCATTTTGAAGGGGCTCGGCCAGATGTGTCCCATACCCGAAGACGTCGCCGGTATCGTGGCTTTGTGCTCGCCATCCTGACTGTAATATCTCCTTTGTTGAAAAACAACTCGACTGTGTAACGAGTGACTTCTGAAGTTGGATGCCGGGCGCAATGCGCAGGGGACGACGGCGGCGGCTCTCAGAGGTAAGCGAGAGACGGCCATTCTCGACAAAAACACAATTCTTCTCGACATTTCTCCGCGTTACGTTGATGTTGGTACAAAAAATATTAAGACGTACTTTTGAGACGTAGTAGAAACAAATGAAGTAGGTAATGCGAAAGCGCCGAACTTATCGAATCGAAAACTCGGCTGAACGACGGGAAACCACAAATGTCAAGTTTTCTCAGGTAAAAACTGCCATAACTAGTTTCATTCAACAAATAAACACATTTTTCTTGACTTTCCCTACAGAAGAAAAGTTAAAATAACTGAAAATAAGCTTCCACTTCCAATCCCCACTGCTTCTACCTCCCCCCTCGTATTCCTTCTTATCACTTATCACTAGATAACGGCTTATCAATTTTGTAGACTAGCGCGCAACCTATTGGGTTGTTTTTCTACTAGTATACTCGATAAAGCCATCTATCATGGAAGAAAAGGAGGCTTTTCTTCCATGGCCATATAAAGAATCCTTTAACCAACGAAATACATACTTCATTATATAATAATAAATTATTGTACAATACAGTCTACTATGTGAATCATCTTCTTCGACACTTTATCAGCGTTCAAATCTTGACAGTTGACTGTCAAGACTCAACCTCGCTCTTATGAAGAAATGGGCTATTTGGACGTAGGTTATTTTATTTTTTAAAACGAAAGTAGATGCGATCCTGAGAATTTTGACATCAACCGCACTCTCCTACGATGAGTACCCAGTTCTTTTTCTATGATTTTTCAAAGATTCCTACGTCATTGCACTCCTCTCGCCTGGGCGGGAACCCCCTGCTCACTGTGAAGTAGGAACCTCTGGAAACTTTGAAAAATCATAGAAAAAAACTAGGTACTTATCGTAGGAGCATCCGGTTGGTGTCAAAATTCTCAGGATCGCATCTACTTTCATTTAAAAAAATAATATTAATACACCCAAATAGCCCCCAATTTCTTCATAAGAGCAAGGTTGAGTCAACTTTCAAGATTTGAACGCTGATTAGATTGGCAAAAAAAGAGCAATGCAATAAATTGCAATGGCCCTCTAAGTGTATAAAGCACCTGACAAAGGAATGACGTTGAAAATTATTGGTAATTTTTTATCACCTTTGGGTACTGGCCAGGGGCGCCATTTCACCAAACTGTTGAGGGGGGCAAACACCAGGGGGTATGATATATCTACTAAGGAAAGGGGGTCCAGGGTTTTTTCCCCCGCAAATTTGTTTAAATTAATATTACATTTAAATGTAGGCTAATTTTATGCTTCCTTTTACATATTTAAAGTTTCAATAAAAGAATAAATACAAACAAAATCAAAGTACCCTTTTTCAATTCATTAAATTAGCATTGCTACATTCCAATAATATTCATTCAAAATATTCCTTTTTAAAAGAATAACTTTTTAAAAGAAGGCTATGATATTCTAGATAACTCCAGTAGTCATTTTCATTATTTATCAATTCCTTGGGGGGGGGGGGCCTAGGCCCCCCCCCTGCCCCCCTTAAATGGCGCCCCTGGTACTGGCTCATCATCAGATCAATAAGGACACGACCAAACTAAAATAGATTATTAGTGGTGAACTATAACAGACGATTTGAGGTGTGGGGGGGGGGGGGGGGGGCTAATCGGAAAATATTTTTTAAAAAATCCTAACCGAAAACTTTTCTTTTTGTATTTTTAATCGGTATCAAATCTCACTATTTTAAATAACACCTTTACACATTCTCTCTGCAAAAAAAAAGAAAAAACGTTTTATGAACAGTCTACACCTACCACTACATGATTTTGCAGTGTCGTTGGCACATTTCAAAATATAGTTACAATACCTAAGCAAAAATTTCACTGAATTTTGTGGGGCAAAAACTAATCTGGCTAGCGATACAGCCTACAACTTGGGTGCCAAGTACTCTAACTCATCAGAAGAAAATATCATTAGGGTGACAGATATGGGAAAGAGCAACTTTTTCGATTTCGCTAGTTTGCTCAAAAAGCAACTACAATTACGTACCTACCGTGAATCCCAACAAAGAACCTTTCCAGTGGCAACGAGTTAGATGGCTACGATTTCACCCTGGACTGCTGCTTCATAAAACGTCCTTGGATGAAGGCGAAGATTTCAATACCGTAAGCTTTTTAAGGAGGGGATAAAATGACAAAGAAGGTACCCACAGCGAAATCCCGTATCTGTGGAGAAGTAGAGTTTGCTAGATATAGTGCGGTTTATATCACCAACTTGGCCTACGACGCTGTCAGCCTCCATCGCACATAATGGTACGTAACTGATGACGAAGGAAATTAATGCTTTTCAAGTCATTTTAATTAATTCTCACTTTAAATCTTGCATTTTTGTTCATTACATTATAATAGAGCAATGAAAATTTTAGTTTAAAATCCTCTTCTCTGTGTATAATAAATAAATTGCAGGGGCAATGCTCAATGCACATTACTAATCAACATCAATAATACGCATTTCTACTAGTGCAAAAGGAGGTTTCAATCCAGTCATAGTGAAAAGAGTCAAGTGCAACTTATATAATGCAAGTTCGAATAACGGCAGTACTATTTTTAGAAGAAGAATGTGCTGCAGTATTTTGTTTATATACAAAAGCATAAATAGGTACCACAGAAAAAATAAAATTGTGTGCTTATTTTTGATTTTGAGGATCAGGCAACAAAATCGATTTCCCGAAAAGGAGCCCTGCAGACAGATATAGCCTTGCAGACAGCCGACGCAGAATTTGATGTGTTGAACTTTCCCAACTTACGAAACACAGTTGGGTTGATACCAGTAGGCGAAAATTACATGTTCTGGAGTGTTTTTGAGAAAATTGCGGCTAATAAGCTACTTTAGAAAAAAGAAAAGGCATTCAGAATCAGCATAAATTTGATGGGGGGAGGGGGGCATGGAGTTGATAGTTTTATCAGAAAATTAACAATTTTGCCCAAACTAATTTTAATCATCACTATGTAATTTCTTCTCAATGTGAATATAAAAGCGACAAACTAGAAACACTGTAACCCAGCGGTTCGCAACCTTTTTTAGCTTGAGGCACACTAACTTAAAAACTCGTTCAGCCACGGCACACTTGGGTAAATAATCTCCAAATATAATGAGTATAATCATAATGTATTGCTATGTGATTTTTTACTATGTTACTTCCTTTAAAAATATAATTTAAAACATAATTCATTGAGTTAATGCTGTGCTCATTATGGAAATCTCACCTATCCAAGCCTCACCTCAAACCTAAAACCACCACTAACACCAATGTTGGTGTCGAGCATTGTCAGGTGTATTCCACCCTCCAAATTTCAAGTCGAAATTCAAAGCCAAATTTCAAGTTATCATCATCTGTTACTTGCAGTAAGCGGCGCCATTGTTGACGCAGTCCACAATTTCTGATGGTCAAATGAGTATAATATATTATTATTATAGTATATATACAGGGTGGATGGGGATCAGTGTGAAATTTTTTTTGGGTAAAACTACATCGAAAATGGAGTAGAATGCCGCCAGAGTGGGGGCCCTATCTCAGCCCATTGGATAGCTATGTTTTTTTTAGTGTTTTCACGGTCAACTCCAACCTCACGTCATGAAATCGAGTTTTCTGGAACACTGAAGCGTCCATTTTAATTTTATCATACATTTTCGGATTCAGCATTAAATTTCCTATAAGATAAACATAATTTCAACCTTATAAAATTTCGATAACTCTGTTCATAATCGCAGTGAAAGAGAAAAATTTAAAAATTTGAAATTTTTCGATAAAATTCGAAACAGAGCCGATGTTCCAAAAATAGGCCAAGAAGTTGTCAAATCTCATAAAAACTTCCTCATTTCATGAGCTTTCCAACGGTATACTCAATTTCAGGATTACGACATTTTTTCTTGGAGAAATTAAGTTTCAAATACAAAAAACCAAGGTGGGGGCGTCAATCTTGGTAGGGAAGAGGGTGCAAGGAGTTAACTCACGTCCTCATTTCTTTCTGTTTCTTTATTCTTACTTTCTGTTAAAAAACCTGCAAATTACAACAACAAAAATGAATTTAGGTTAACATTTGTTCGAACTGACGTCCCCTGTTACGAATGCACAACCTAGCTCGTTTTCGAATAGCTCCCACAGTAACTGAGAGTGTTAACTTCTCCTGAAGTTTTTGAGCTGCTGCTACAATTTTTCCCCTCAACTCTTCTTCGGTGTTCACCTGCGCTTTGTAGACTTCTTGTTTCAAAAATCCCCAAACGAAGAAGTCAAAGGGGTTGAGATCAGGGGACCTCGGCGGCCACGCATTGGTACCACCTCGCCCTATCCATGTGGAAAACCGTTCTGATAGCCAGCCAGAGAGGGACATTGTGGAATACCACGCTCTCAGAAATATTCTGTGGACGGACGAGTCTCTTTTTACTAGAGTATTCAATTTTACTAGGGTATTCAACACCCATAATATGCATGTTTGGTCTTCACAAAATCCACATGCATCTCGGGAATCCTCATTTCAACGACGTTTCTCTGTTAACGTGTGGGCTGCTGTAGTCGGGAATAAACTGATAGGACCTCATTTCTCCCACGAAATTTGAATGGAGTGACTTATTTGGAGTTCCTCCAAAACGGTTTACCGATCCTGTTGCAAGATTTTCAACCTCAAACTCTTCAACAATTGATTTACCAACAAGATGCGGCCCCACCGCATTATTCTACGGCAGTGAGAACATGGCTATCAGAACGGTTTTCCACATGGATAGGGCGAGGTGGTACCAATGCGTGGCCGCCGAGGTCCCCTGATCTCAACCCCTTTGACTTCTTCGTTTGGGGATTTTTGAAACAAGAAGTCTACAAAGCGCAGGTGAACACCGAAGAAGAGTTGAGGGGAAAAATTGTAGCAGCAGCTCAAAAACTTCAGGAGAAGTTAACACTCTCAGTTACTGTGGGAGCTATTCGAAAACGAGCTAGGTTGTGTATTCGTAACAGGGGACGTCAGTTCGAACAAATGTTAACCTAAATTCATTTTTTTGTTGTAATTTGCAGGTTTTTTAACAGAAAGTAAGAATAAAGAAACAGAAAGAAATGAGGACGTGAGTTAACTCCTTGCACCCTCTTCCCTACCAAGATTGACGCCCCCACCTTGGTTTTTTGTATTTGAAACTTAATTTCTCCAAGAAAAAATGTCGTAATCCTGAAATTGAGTATACCGTTGGAAAGCTCATGAAATGAGGAAGTTTTTATGAGATTTGACAACTTCTTGGCCTATTTTTGGAACATCGGCTCTGTTTCGAATTTTATCGAAAAATTTCAAATTTTTAAATTTTTCTCTTTCACTGCGATTATGAACAGAGTTATCGAAATTTTATAAGGTTGAAATTATGTTTATCTTATAGGAAATTTAATGCTGAATCCGAAAATGTATGATAAAATTAAAATGGACGCTTCAGTGTTCCAGAAAACTCGATTTCATGACGTGAGGTTGGAGTTGACCGTGAAAACACTAAAAAAACATAGCTATCCAATGGGCTGAGATAGGGCCCCCACTCTGGCGGCATTCTACTCCATTTTCGATGTAGTTTTACCCAAAAAAAATTTCACACTGATCCCCATCCACCCTGTATATTGAACTAACGCACGTCTGCATACGATACTGCTGCTACCGCATTGTGTTGGCCGAGTGTTGAACTATTGAAACAGCAGACAAGCGCAGAACAGAAGTTTTATTCAATGAAAAATAGTCGGTAAAAGTTATTATCACGGCGAATTAAAAAAGTAAATACTAGTAAAAAAGACGGTAAAATTTCGTGGCACACCTACAGGGACTTCAGGGCACACTGGTTGGGAACCTCTGCTGTAACGCCTACAGTTCTACTAGGAGACACCTACGAAAGGAAAAACGACCCATAAAAGATTAAATTTTTATTTCATTAGACAGCCATAATATAATAATTTATAAACAAAGACATCGAATCTTTTTGACACTGTTGATGGATTTCAACCTTTGGCAATACAATTAATAAACGACGGGAGAAACATGAGAAATGAAAGGAAAAAATTATGCTTCCACGATTCGCGTTCTGCAGCGAAATGCGACAGCGGTCCAACGTTATAGCGAAATGAACAAGAAAAATCCATTACAACGGGGGAAAAAATAGTTCAAAAATATTTACAACAATATAAATCTAACGTCAGAGATCCACCCCGATGAAGATCCCATGTTTTAGGAAATTAAACCTGAAAACCTAATTCCTAACCACACATGGGCCATTACCGAGAAAAGAAATTCATTTTGCACATTTTCACAAAACCTCATTAGTTCTTCAATAACAAACCTATTATTCTACGCTTGTATACAAAATAAACTCGACAGTTGAGTAATGAATAGAAATATATACAAGTATTTTCCGACTAAAATGAATAGAAAGAAATAATTACGACAAAAGATAAAATTATATTTTAATGAAATCTGATATCACACAATCGTGAGTTACAGACATTCAAACTCATGTGTTGTACAAATTGAACCGATTCGAGGATTGAAATGAATGATGTTTTAATAATAATGACAAAGTGGTATTGAGTGCCTGCAGGCTTTTGTAGTTTCACAATGAGAAACTGTATCATTTCAAATATTAACTATATAAAATAGATTTGTCTAGGATTTATTTCGACTGGTGGAGGAATGTTTTTGAGCTACAAACCATTTCATAACATCCATATAAAAGAAAATATGTAGAAAAAGCAGAATACATAACAAAGGCTTCTCGTTGTAAGAGCTTTTTTGTTGCAGGTTGGAGGAACTGATATTTGTTTAAATTTATGTTTTTCATTGAAACTCAATATTGTAGCTAATTGAGGGAAAAACAGAATAAATAAAGTGTTTAAGAGGCTTGGACCGATATGTGGTTGGGTTTTTCACCGCTCGAATATCTGTGCCACATGAGATAGTAGAGTTTTTCCAAGCCTTCAGCGTAGGCCTGGCAGTCGAAGAGGGGGCTCTCGCTCCGTGCGGTCCAGACTTTGGCGCGGATGGCTTTGAGATACTCGCGGTCGGTGCCGAGGCGAATGGCGATCTCCTGGTACTCCTGGCGAGAGCGGGCAATCAGTTCGGAGCAGCCGAGAGTAGCGAGTTGAGAGGCGGCTACGCGGGAAGCCAAGGTTTCGCCTGAAACGAAAGTGGTTATGAAGGGCCTACAGAGGTCGATGAAGATGACGAGTGACCCGCGATTATCAGGTTGAACTGAACAATACGAACTTTCTTAGCTCCTAAAGCCATGCTGCGTGACTGGCATTTTTGAAATGGGTTTCCACAATTTCATTGCACGTGAGATTTTTAGTTTTTAGTTCGCATTAGCATCCACCATGCTCGCCCTTGGTATGCACCTAGAAAAGCCATGCACACCAAGGGCGAGCATGGTGGATGCTAACACTAATTAAAAACTAACAATTCATGTGCAATGAAATCGTGGAAACCCATTTCAAAAATTCCTGTCCCGCAGCATGGCTTAAGGAGCGAATTTTCAAAGAAATAGAGAAATTGAGAATTTAAATTAATGGTAATCAGCCACTGCACTCATTACGGCCTGACTGGGCACTTGTTGAGATCAGAGTGGCACGTCTGCAGAAAAATTGAGATTTCAATCACTCGATGCCGTCTGAACGTGTTGAAAATACTCGCAACCGAGTCAGCGACCAAAAAAACGTAGTAAACGACACCTCACATGCCTAAATAAAAAAAAATCAGTCATGCAGCATGACTTAATGAGCGAATTTTCAAAGAAATATTCGAATTAATGGCTATGGTTTTGAATAAAGGAAAACTTCGGTCTAAAATTTGGTTTTCTATGTATATTCTCTTCGTATTTATTTTAATTTGTACGTTTTGTCCATCCTGATTCTACCGTTTGTTTATTACGTAATTGTACTAAGTGCTTATTTATTTGATCGCTGTGGGTAAATTCAAGGAGTTGTACTAATCGTTTGCCTCCCCCTTTTTTGCTTCGAACTCTCGTCTTCAATTAATACTTCTCACATTTTTCAATCTGACCACTCTAAGGGGGTGGGGGTAAGAGTTTAAAGATTATCCTAGTTTTGGGTAATTTTTGCGCACTTTAAATGCTCTAATTTAAGAACGGATTTAGATATCTAAAATCCGATTTCACTATCGTGTTCAGCGTGCAAAAACCTTTAAAATGAGGGGTCACTTGTTAGAAAATAACATTTTGGGGATTTTTGGGTAATTTTTGCGCACTTTAAATGCTCTAATTTGAGAACGGATCAAGATATCTAAAATCCGATTCCACCATCGTGTTCAGCGTGCAAAAACCTTTAAAATGAGGGGTCACTTGTTGGAAAATAACATTTTGGGGATTTTTGGGTAATTTTTGCGCACTTTAAATGCTCTAATTTGAGAACGGATCAAGATATCTAAAATCCGATTCCACCATCGTGTTCAGCGTGCAAAAACCTTTAAAATGAGGGGTCACTTGTTAGAAAATAACATTTTGGGGATTTTTAGGTAATTTTTGCGCACTTTAAATGCTCTAATTTGAGAACGGATCAAGATATCTAAAATCCGATTCCACCATCGTGTTCAGCGTGCAAAAACCTTTAAAATGAGGGGTCACTTGTTGGAAAATAACATTTTGGGGATTTTTGGGTAATTTTTGCGCACTTTAAATGCGCCAAAACCCTCCTTAGAGTAGGCCAATTTCGCCCATCTTCGAACTTAGCCTTTCGATTGCCAAGATAGATTTTTTGTGCAAATTTGAGCTGTTTATCTCAATTCTATCGAGAGTTATCGTCTGGAGTGACACATATATAAATAAATATATATATATATACATATAAAAAAGTGTTAAATTTCAGGAATCGTTTTAGAATGGTCTGAAACGGATTTCTATGAAGAAAATTTCCAAAAATTTATATTATTTAAATTTCGAAGCCATTGCAATAGCTTCATTTTCTTTGAAAATTCGCTAAAACAATTTTTTTGTATTTCGGACTAGAATTTTGTAAATTTGGAACGCTGGTGCGTCTAACCGGACTGAGACTAGTAGAAATCGATTCAGCTCCCCCAAAAAACATGACTGATAACAACATCCCACTTGGCTATGTAGGGCTGGGTAACGAACTTACCCTTATTCTTGCGGAGACGGATTTTTCTGTGCAAGAACGATTTTTTTACCATGGAAATTAAGGGACTTATCGTGCAGAATGACACACACACACGAAAAAGCGAATATCTATTATTTAATTTCCGATGCATGAAACGAATTTTGGAGGGGTTTCCGGTTCACAGAGAGCATCCCTGAAATTTTCGAACGTGCCAAATAGCTACATTTCCTTTGAAAATTCGCTAAAATGTTATTTATTTATTTGTGGATGCCCCACTAACTAAGGGTTTTTTCATGAGATGATGTAGAACCGTGCATCCCACTGTAACAAGTATAAGATACAACACCACATGTATGAAGTATTACCAACAATAATGTTTAATAGTAACACGAAAGTTTTTGATAGTCACATTTGTAATCCTCCTGCTCGGATTTAAGTCAATAGGGTCAATTCCTTGATTCCACCTTTGGAACTGAATGGTAGTGAAATATAGAAGTCTCAATAATATAATATCATGATAAAGCCTTTTTGCAGACTTCTGCATATGCTTAAACTGGAAATCCTAGTTAGACATCCGATTTTCTCTGAACATTGTTCCAAGCGCCATTTGTTTAGGAGTTTCGTTATTTTTTAGGACGTCATCCGTGCATACGTGTCCTTTATAATGTTAGCGTTTCCATATGTAGCATGTAACAGACCCTCTATTCTGAAGGGAATAGCTGAGCAGTTTAAACGTACATAATAGGCTATGCTATAGCTGCCAAACTCTGAAATTCAGTAAAAAACAGCGCTACATGACATGTTACGTATAACATAATTAGCAAGAGCAACATTATAGTCGCTTTTAAAATGCAAACGTTATGAAGAGCTTGTGCAGACGATGCCCTAAAATAGCAATAACGTTTGAGTTCACAAGAGGTCGCGAAAACTGTGCGCGAAATGTATTGCGTTGTTTGTATCCAATGCCTAGTTATAATTTGGTTGCAAACTGGTCTGGTAACAAGTGGCTAATGTTCCACAAACACCCAAACATACAATGCTTACCAGGAAGCGTTACAACGGGAGTTCCAGTCCACAGGACGTCCATCGAAGTTGTGTGACCATTGCAGAGGGGCGTGTCGAGGCAGACGTCAGCCAACTGCCCGCGCCTCACGTGCTCTTCTTTGGCTGCCACATTGCTGAAGATGATGCGACCTGGAGGAAGACCCAGGGAGGTGGCCGTGGCCTGGAGATGGCTTTCTCCAACAGCGGGGAACCTCAAGAGCCACATGACCGAGTTGGGCACAGCCTTCAGGATCTGAAACACAACAGAAATGTGACTGTATAAAACCAGCAGCACTGTTGCACGCGAAGCATATTTCTGATTGTACAATTAAATAGTTCATAATGCCTAGAGTCCCCTACAGACCACCCTTCCCTCCTGACCTCTCCCTGGCAATTTGCCTCGAGGAACATGTGTAGCGACTCGCCCTTTCCTCGCTTCCTCTTTTCCCCTCCCCTCTTTACACTGCTGCATATCGCAGGGAATTTTCCCTGACAACGGGGAAATCCATCGGATCACGAGATCGAGACTGAATTACATCAAGACTTAAAAACCACCAGTGCCTTTTTAATGACTTTCTCAAGGGCAACAGCAATGAGGAACACACACACACACCAACAAACCAGGGAAAAAAAGGAAACCAGGAAAGGACGAGTGGTTACAGATGCTCCTTCCTCCCCAAGCCCGGGACTTGGGAGGAAAGCCAGAACTTTCCTCGCTCATCCTCTCTTCCTTCAGGAGAAAGGGTGGCTACAGAGGCCTTTCCTCTCTAAAAGTGGGCGTTTCTCCTCCGACAGGAAGAAAGGGAAGGATCTGTAGGGGCCTTTAATGGCGACATCACTTCCACGAGTAAGAATTACTGTACAGCAAATTTCAGAAGGAAACATCAACTTACATTGACCCACATCTGAAGAGTGTGGGGGTCGATCTTGTACAACTGATTGAAATTGCAGTAGACAACAGCATCGTCTGGGAGGCCGTACTGTTGACGGGTTGTGATGACGATCGACTGAGGCACTTCTTCACCAGTCGCGGCTTTGTTATTCGTTTGGTTGGTGGCCAATCCGTTCTGAACGACCACGCCGTTCAGGGAAGTCTGAATTTGGCCGGAAGCTATCATGTTCTGGAAAATAAATGACATAGAAAAGCTCATCAAACAGGAGAAGAATTACATACTTTTGGCTATTTGCCCTATCAGACCAGTTGGAAGTTGGAGTGTGAGTAGATCTTGAGGATATAACTGAACGCTGTACATTTAATTGAAAATCAAGATTTTAGCAATGTATCATACCTCAATGGGGGTTGTGGTGGGTAGTTGAGCGACTTTCATGGAAATTTCCAGAGGTCGGCTAGTTTTGGTATCGCTGACTGGAACAACGACTTCTCTGATTTCCTTGACATCCGTGTGTTCCATCATTGGTGACAAATCAGTCGCGTTGATGACGGCCACGTTGTCCGCAAGCTCGTTCCCACTCTGCTAGGAGCATTTATGCGTTGTAGGTGAATAATAAAATGCAATGGTTTGTTGTGCTTAACCAGAAAATCCATCCAAGGAACAATTCGAAAGACAAGGCTTTTGTCTTTCGAATGGTTTTGACCCTTGGATGCAGAAAATAGTAAAGGAAAGTTTGGCAATGCCAACGTATTAGGTAATGCCAACATGCAGGTAATGCACCAATTATAATCAAGTAAAAATAACTCCGGTTTTATTCATTCATACGCACCTTGTCAGTCAAAATTAGACGTTCTTTCAAATGTGGGAACATCTGTTTATGATCGCCAATGAAATATGTGTGAGGCATGAATGCAAGTTTCTCGCTGTACTGTGAAGCTAGTTCGACAGGAGATGTGACAGCATCTGTGATGAGATAGTCCATGAAAGAGGCACCGCTTGTGCCAGGATAGCCCAGCCACATCACTTGAACGGGTGCAGGTTTCAGGGCGAATATCTCATTCCTGGCACCTTTGGTGTACCCGTTCATGTTTACCAGAATGTGGATACCATCTGCGTTGATTTTATCGGCTGCTTTTCCATTGCAGGGTACCTGCATGATAAAAACAATAATTAGAAGCGAGCTAATTTATCACGAAAACACGCATCGTTCCAAGGTTCTGGTGTACGTTTGGGCCCTAAGTAGGACCATCAAGTTTTGACGAAGTGAGCTTACTTGGGACAGATCGATGAAGTGTTCCGACTCTTTGGATATCTTAGTTCTGAAGGTGGTTCCATCATCGGCGCTCAGAGCGTAGCAGAAGATCTCGACGTTACGTTTGTTGTGAAGACCAGGAACTGACTGCATCAGATGGGATGTGGGATGGTTGCCGAAATCAGATGAGACGTAACCAATCCTCAACCGACCCACGATTTCTTTTGGATATTTATACATAGGTTTGTGGAGGACATGGATCTAGAAAGAGGAAAAAATTTAAGTAACAACACAAAAACTACAGATAAGTACGACTAATCAGTGAATATTATGTTGATTCAGCCATAAGAATTTGGCGCTTTGATGGTGACCCTCTTCTTCATTCTAATGTTTCTCATATAATGGGAAATTATCATGTATCCACAAAGACCACGTTTGGTACTGATTTTATAATCATCTCTCTACTCGACGTCTGAAAAAGTTGAGGGAAAAGTTACTTTACGGATGAAGAAAAAAACGTAAAAAAAAGGATTTGAAGAAGCCGCTTGCTTACATCACACAGATATAACGCGCTACTTCCCATGTGCTGCCACCGACCACCCAATCTGAACCCGTCAGTACGTCACAGGCAACAGCAGGGCCCCATTTCCCCGCCTCTTTTTTAAAACTCCCAAGTTTGAATCTTAAAATATGAAGGCGGCATAAGCTTCCCGATTCATTATCGTCCATCTCATATTATAAACTATTGAGTAGACATGCAAACAGAATTCATGATAGTCGCCCATTTCCACCTGGGATCGACACCTGAGATGCTTATATTTGTGAGGCAAACAGATGGTGGTTAGGTTCACCAGATACATAATGAATTCTGTCCCAGACATGCAAACAGAATTCATGATAGTCGCCCATTTCCATCTGGGATCGACACCTGAGATGCTTATATTTGTGAGGCAAACAGATGGTGGTTAGGTTCACCAGATACATAATGAATTCTGTCCCAGACATGCAAACAGAATTCATTATAGTCGCCCATTTCCACCTGGGATCGACACCTGAGATGCTTATATTCGTGAGGCAAACAGACGGTGGTTAGGTTCACCAGATACTTAATTATGGAAATTGTTAGGATATCATATTTACCTTTTCGAGACACAAATTAGCATGCCGGGCAGCAATGGCCTTTCTGAATTCGTGTGACAGAGGGTACAACATCGAGTGGTGAGGATGAACCGACGGAAGCCTGTTCTTTTCCAACTGCTCAGCGACAATAGCCACCAACTTCTTCATACGCGTCTCGTAGTCCGTCCAATCACAGACGATCTGGAGGCAGTGGGCCAGATTGCAGTAGGCGTCAGGGAAATCCGGTTTTAGTTTGAGGGCTGTGCGGTACGACTGGATAGCTTCGGGAATGTTGCCTGAGTCCTGGAGGAACATTCGAAAGTTATTAATAATCCTGACAAATGTTGAGGTGAAGAGAATGCCTGGCTTATTTCACACCTGCCCGGCTGTCGGGTAACCGATAGCTAGCCGAGCTGACATACGTTCACCTTCATTCAGCACATGTTCACGCTGAATAGTTGACTAACTGATCCCAGCAAGTTAATGGCGGGGGTGATCCTGTGCAGGCGTATGAAGAAGGGGAGAAAAAAAAAGGATGCATTGGGTTCATCTGCTCAGTGTGAGAAGAGACGAGGTTGGGACGTTCGTTGTAGTTTAGTTTTGAAGATGAGAAATGATGGAGAAAAGTTTCAACTATAATAGTATGAGTATACAATGAATGGTATGAAAGGTTTCATTACTCAAGACCCAAGGAGTAAACAAGAACAATAAATCCAGAAAAGCAACCAAATTTTTCTTAAAATAATAATAATTATCACAGCATTTTATGACCACACGCACCGGCTAGATATGTACTCCTTCACTGGTCCCTTCACCCACTTCAATCGTCAGTTTGTTTCGCCGAAAACGGCGGTCGTCCTTTCCAGTGTGGGCCACCGGCTTCTCACATCAATAGCATGGCAGCCGGGTATCGTTTATCCGACCACAATATTTGCCGAGCAAGTGTGAAAACTGTCGTACGCTTCATCCAGATTATAGTGTACACAGCATCGTTTTAACGACAGCCAGGTAAGTGTGAAATAAGATTGAAGGCGAGAAGGGGCTTATGGAGAGTATCGCAAGGCTTAATCATAACAACCTTGGGACCCACCAGCCATAAAAGAGGAACACTAACTTTGTGGATAGAAGCGAGGTTGCTATGAGCATCAGCAAATGCTGGGTTGATCTGAATGGCTCTCGTGTAGCACTGGAGGGCACCCTGTATATCCTGCATCTCCTTGAGAGTGTTACCCATGTTAGAGTAGGCATCGGCGAAAGTCGGTTGAATCCGGATGGCCTCCTTGTAATGCATTAAAGCCTCGTTCAGCTTACCTGTAAGAAAATAACAGTTGCTATAGTTAACGATTTAAAAGACTTAGCACTAACATTAGCATGAGTGACTGGGGATGGCATCCCAACATCAAAAAGAAATAACAGAAGAGCAACACGGGAATATTAAATCCCAATGAATATTAAGCAATTATATACCAGAGGCTTACCTTGCTGTTGAAGAACTGATGCCAAGTTGGAATGGGCTGCTGCGAATTCCGGGAACACCTATTCCACAAAACAAAGGACTGACATGAAGCTGACGAATATTCTGAAGAACACAATAAATTGCAATATTGGTCACATCGACGCAAAATCTGTCGCATCTAGGTGAATTCGTAAGAATCACCACTAGGCGTACCTACTCAAATTACAAATTATACCACAAGGTAGGATCACACAAATGTGACGGTTCGACGAATTCGGATCAGAGACAATAAACTGGTACATTGAGTACTACAACATTACATTCTTCCTTCTTTTCTGATCATCTGGTTCTCTTCACCAATAAGATGAATATATATATAAATTCTGACGTAGCTAAATAATTGTATACATTGGCATTCAAACCCAATCAATCAATAAGTATCTACTGCAACCATATAATTGAAAAGAAAAAAACCCTTTGCCTTTGAACACCACCACCAATGCCAAACAACAACAACAGCCATAAACAATTGCAGGAATCATAGCGGTCAAAATCCAGTATCCACCAAAAGCCCCCACATAAGACAGGATTTTCCTCAAGGCCAAGCAGCGAGGGAAATCCTATGGTGTGTGGGTTTGGCATTGAGGCCATTCTGAACCAACAGTTTCCGGAATCCGGATCCAAAAACGTTTATGATTGTTTGATTGATTGTTGATGTTTGTTTTTTGTACTCAGGTTGGCCCTTAGGGATTTGTTTGTTGAGGCGGTTGTGTAGGCGCCTCCATACCTACTGCATAGCTAGACTCACTGTCGGCTGTGTTTGTTCCGTGTTATTATTTCTCCATTCCTTCCCCCCAATTCAATGTCGCACGAATTTCCAGGAGTTTATTGCTCTTCATGAACACAACAGAAATGTGAAGGCGTCGTCGTGTGGGAAGCTTCTCAACAAGCTGCGAGAGGTTCTTTAAAAAACAACAGCTCCATCCAATTCTGATAGAAGGATAGTGTGGGAAAACACTTCTCTCCAGAAGCCATTGTTTACACCATATATTCCTCTTGGACTTCTTTTCTGGTGGCTTCACACAGTCCACAGCGACTACGCACCCAACTGCCAAAAACTACCTACCTACTGCCAAAACACCATCAGATGTTGCCATAATCACAAGTAACTAAGAACTGATGTAAAGTGTTGACGAATTCCTGTGCTATGTGGGCAGTTCGGTTCAGAAAATCCTCAAGGATCTCGCCGTGAGGATTATCCGTATGTGAGTGGCCGCCGCTTTATTACATTCAAGTACCTACATACCATTATTCAACAATACTACCAACTGTACTCGGCCGATTCTGATTAACTGAAGGTAGCTCGCTGATCCTTTTTGCGGTGGATCTTGGTTGGTAAATTTTTACAACAGGGCTGTTGGGGGGGGGGGTTATAATCAACTGTAGGTAGCTTGCCGAAAGCTAAGAGCAAGCCGAGCCAAACCCATGAGAGACCTGACCTAAAGCCTGAGGCCAGACGACTAAAAGGCTTTACGTAAAATGGCCCTTGAACGGTCAGGATCACGGCGCTCACCTCCAAAGCTTTGAGGTACAGTCTCGTGGCTTCCTCGATGTAACCCTGTTCTCTTTTGATGTTGGCCAAATTATTGAGAGAATCAGCGTGAGTGGGGCAGAGTCGCAGAGCTGTGTTGTAGCAATCCTCCGCCTCAACCACCTAGAATCACATTTATTGGGAAAACATACATGAATAAGAGGAAAATAATATTAACAACAATAAAATCCTCGATGTTTATAGGCCAAATTACCCGAAAATTTAACAACAATAATTTATTTAGAATCATAACGATGTTTTACGAACAACTAGGTAGAATATAGGTAGGTAGCACACCTGAAAACGAGATAGGTAAATTACCTGTCCCTTCTCTTTGAGCGCATTGGCCAAGTTGCAGTAGGCATCTGGAAAATTCGGTTGAAGTTCGATGGCTCGTCTGTAGGTGTCAATTGCGAGGTCAATAAGACTGGAAGTACAAAAAATTCGCATCAAATGATCATCTATATTTTTTGAGCAAGTAACTGTATACCTTTTCAACATTATACCCAAGCACAGAGCCTTCATAACGAAGCATTCTTTTATACAGGGTATCCCTGAGTGCCCTGTATAAATTATGTTTCATCCCTGGGTCACAGGTTAGCGACAATTTGACGGAACGCCTCTCGATCCAATGCCTTGTTCTTTAAATCTTGGAATTTGAGTCCTGGGTACAGGGTCCATACAGGGTACAAGAATTTGTAATTTCTACTTTAATTGATGGGAATTTGATCTAAGGTAGTTTTTGTCAACTGGCAAAAAAAACGTGATGTATGAAATCAACCTTCTGCCCTTAAAAATAATGCCTATCAATGCATCAATGGACCTTAACTCCACTTTTGACTTACTCCCTCCCCTCTCATGTATTACGTACGGTCTTTCATTTGGCCCTTGGTGGTACGGATTACAGAAAAAAGGCAAAATAACTTATTACAGCAGAATTCTTGACCAACCAACGAGACAAAACGTCAAATTCAACACTCACCCCTGTTCATAGTAGACGCATGCGAGGTTTCCATGGACAACGGCGTTGTTGGGGCTGAGATTGAGAGCCCTAAGATAAGCTGCTACCGCCCTGCACAGAAAAAGGAGGAAATATTGTTAGCTTGACGAAGGAGGAAGAATGCAGGCGTAAAAATTAAAAAACCTTATATTCTTCAAACATGTTATGGTAAATATGTTTGGAGAGATGAACATGTTTACTACCCAAATGCGTTGGGCAATAACATTAGGTATTTGAGCTTCCAAGTTTTTACAATAGTCGTATATGAGTACAATGGAGCGGGAAATTGTGCCAAATTAACTTGTAATGGGTTTGAACAACTCATTTACTAATGACAACTTGAAAACAAATTAAGAAGATAGGACTGTAGCTCGTACCATGTGAGTGGAAATTTTTCTGGTAGAATGAACTTACGGAGGATTATGGTTTATACTCCGACCTCTGCAGCGGCGGATTTACCACTGGGCCGCAAGCCTCAGGGGGCCGCAAGGCTGAGGTTTTTTTTTGCTTTTTTAAATTAAGGATATAAATAAAAAATCTAGCTTACGGAACGCATACATATATACAACGGCTAGTACATGTTATTTTGACATAAATAGGGTTTTGAACGAAAGAAATATGGTCATATATATATATATATATATATATGGTGTTATGTCCATCTTTAAATCTCGCCTTTATATCCATCTTAAAATAATAAGAATATAAAATAATTGAATTTATTATACCTAGGGGGCCGCTTACAGATTATAGGCCCAGGGCCGCAACAAACCTAAATCCAGCACTGGACCTCTGGGTACTATATAGATGTTGGATACAACCAACAAGGGTAAAAAAGGCTGTAAACACGACCACTCGCTTGACAAATTTAATCGAACTGTTTCCACGAATGCATGAGGATAGCTATTATTAATGAGAGCGACAAAAAACAAACAGGACAAAAAAAAAAAAAAATAGGAAAGGAGGTGATAAAATGCTACGTACTCTTAGATAATTCGATAAGACGAAAAACATCGTGCTCATATTTGCTTGAGAAACGAATATTTTTATAACTTATATATCCAGAGGGGATCGATCGACTGATCGACCTTCGCAGTCGGCGTGTTTTGAATGTCTTGTCACATGGGTTTATTATTCTATTGGACATATCTACACAAATGTTGGATGTTCATTTAATGTTTCTTTCATGTGCAATAACTGAAATAGCTGTTTCTGATGGTTTCCATCAATTTTGGACACCAAACACTCGAATTAGGCTCCTATTTTTGACAGATTATCTTTGATCATTGATAGTGCCATTCAACTATCTTGATTCACCTGCTAACAATACCTACTTCTGGTGTTAACATTTACGGTGATTTCTGACGATTTCCCAGGTTTTTGACTAATAAAAAATGAATTTTGGGAATGAATTTTCCACTCTGATCAAAATTGACTTCATAATCGGTCTTCTCGCACTAAAAAACATGGAAAACGATGCCTCACAATCTCATGTAACTACCCTCCCATCAGATCGGGCTGCAAGGACACAACTAGGGCCCAAAAGAAGCCTTTTTGTGAAAGAACGAATTTTTTAGACCGAAAATAAAGGTAGATATGGATGACACGGCGTACGGACATTGCATTTTTGGAATCTATGCACCTTTGAACGTTAAAGAAAAAATTTTAAGGGGGTGTTCCAACAATTTTATGCAGAGCGACATTGGTTTTATTCACAGAATAATAAACCAAAATCGGAATCCTATAGCGAGAAATCATAACGGCGGAAATTAAGATGGAATGAGGAAAAAGGGCCTAGTCGTTCTTCAAAGGAACTGCAGCCTCCTTTACAAAATCGTAGAAATGAAATGCTTGTCACCGTATTTCCGAGGGTTTCCATAACAGAGAATGGAATACCTAGTAGGAAGTACGAGTAGAAAATGAAGAGGATTCTTCAATTCGGACACTTCAGGAATTTCTCCGTTCGATGGCGAAGAGAAGTAATAAGAAAATTCTCTTCCTACTCAAAGCAAATAAAGCAGCACTACCAGGTATTTTATACTGGATCGGAGAAAACAGTTCACAGTAGTATCTGAACAAGGTGGAATCAATCAAATATTTACTTTTACAATAAAATATTTTTTACTTTTATCCGCAGATTAAGCGTTCAACGTTAATACAGTGCATATTACATAATATGTAGAAATGAACAATTTTAGCTTACTTACACCTTAGAGGTACTCGCCGAGTACTAAAAAAGATGTTATCTATTCGAATTAATCAAAACAAAGCTTATAACGAGAATTCTGTAGCTAGAAAGTTTCTCAATGTCAAATCTATAACATTTTGACTGACACAGAGAAGACATTCTATCATTAACTGTCAACAAAGATCTAAGTACCTACCTACTGCAATCTTACCAATATAACATGTCCTATGGGTTAGGTACAGGAAACTTTTTCGCAGTTTCACATAGAAACCACACAAATCAAAGAGAAGAGATCTATTTTGGATTGTTTAGGTACCTGCTTCATTCAATTTATACATGCATCAGAATTAAAAGAACTTATAGCGAACTTCTATCGAAGTACGAGTAAACGTGTGGCCTAAACAAGAGCTCACTACAAGAAGAAGCGAGGCACTGAAGTGGAATAGTTTCCGAATTGTTTAATAAATTTAGCAACCACCTTAGAGGTCTACCAATTTCTCCGATGTGTACTGATTTCTCATAGCTTTAGAAATGAGAACTCCTCATAATCTAAATTTATCGATGGCTTTGGATTTGGCTTTGTGAGGCTTTACACCTCCCCGAATAATTATAAAGAACTCCTTGCGGTTGGCGGGTTTGCAGAAGTTTGTTCCTTTGTTCCTTCAATATGGTCTGGAACTCTACTAAAATTAGTGGGAGCAACTTTTCAATAGTACCTAACAACTTTCCTCCGGATACCTTCGATTTTATGGGATGAATAATGAGTATGCTGATGAATCCGTTAAGCGTACCTTCCCTTGCTTCAATGTTACAACTTTACAACACCTGAATTATTGTTCCAATGTACCATTATTATGAATCTGTATGCTGGAGATGGATAACACATACAGTAGACAGAGGAATTTTGGAATTAAACGCCGGTATATCTCTCAATTAAATCTGTAGTGAGTTTTAGTACTGAATCCACATTATCTTTGGTTTAGGTATAGAACATAGTTGCATGAATGTCATGTTCACCAAGGTAATATGTATTTGAGACCTACACAAGTGTTGATATTTCAGTTATAGTTTTGCCGATCCGGCAGGCTACATCTTAACGTGTTTCATTTTAGTTATTGAACAAGCTTTTAGAAGTACCTACCTAAAGAAGAAGTCGGAAGTAGTGGGTTAGATATAAAAGGCAATGAAACTTGATTTTGTATAAGTTAACTAGTCAGCCGATTTAACAGATTCGTGTTTCAGTTATTTATTGAATCAACGCCCCAGAAGCAGTATAATCAATTTCCGCTATTTCCATCGATTTCGTTAATAATTTTACAGCACCCTCGGTCTCTACAGCGCTTTTCCATCTCTCCAAGACGTCCTTTCCCTAAATCTCATCTCTCGTCTCATTTGACTTGGCCGGAAAGGTCGTCCCCAGGAAAATTCCGACAGAATCGACCCTTACAGGAGACGAGGGTGAAGCCAGCGAAGTTTTCGAACGCTATCAAAACTTCTCGGCATTAACCAAGGGAAAGGGTTCAAAACCCCAGTCAATGGATGATATCCCCACGGATGGCACGTAGTTTCGCGCCCATTAGGTAGAAAGACTGGTTTCGACCAAAAGATAGAACTAATTTGTGAATTCGAAGCAAGAGCTTTTCATAAATCAACCTCCACCATTTTTTTCCCTTCTGTTCCGCTGTTTATGGTAACAAACTTCTCCTTGCATGTTGTATGAACCAGGGACCATAAAGTAAGTAGGTACATATCGCTGGATTGCAACATCGAACGATAATTATATATTCCAAATGATAAGTATATATTCATATGCCTTCTGTGAATACATAACCTGTGGCAAGCGACTAAGAATACTGTTTACACGACAGAACAACTAGGGTCCCCCCACTCCTCCCAACATAACACGGCCCCCCGGGGGTCTACGGTGTTGATTTTCCGTACACCCATTTTCGAGGGGCCCCTGAGGATGTATACTAAATTCCAGCCCTCGAGACCAGCATATGCCGGAGTTATGGAAGTTTGAAAATAGCTATTTTTCAAGTTTTTCCAGTTGTCGTTTTTCGTTGTGTTCTTCTTGTACTGCGACAGGGCTACAACCTCATAGACATAACGGATCGAGCTGAAATTCGTCTTTTGCGAATTCTGCCCCCCCCCCCCCCCCCCCCATTGCCAACCCATTTTTGAGAGTGAGGGGGAGGGGATTTTCTAGTAGGTTACAGAGGGTTTCAAGGGCTGAAATTAGGCGCACTTGTTCACTGGGGCTCCCTGAGGAGATGTTCAAAATCCGAACACCATCGGTTCCTTCCCCCCAAACCTTTTGCTCAAAAAGTTGCCCGCCGAACAGCGTTGAAATTTACAGGATTGGGGGGAACAGGTTTTTATATGCACATCCAAGAGCGAGGTGGGAAGCACTGAGAATACTTTGGTGGGCAAAATGGATATCAATCCTTTTTGCGACTGAGCAGGTTTTCTTGGCGGGTAAATGTTTACAATGTGGGAGGGGGTTTAATATTTACAGTAGGTACCAACGTGATGTGATTATAAACATACTGAAAGTCATAAACTTTACATTCGTGAGTGATGAAAACTCTCAGCCAACTAAAAAATATTTAAATATTGATTGACATGAACAACGGTTGATGGAGTTGTGACTAAATTACACATTCCTGCTGATGTATGATGTAATGTTGTAACAACAAAATGACGATTTGGGGGGTCAATTGCATAAAAATATATAGTTATAAAAAATATACTAAATACACTTATGCACTTATATAAATATAAAAATAAGTATATAAAAATATACTTATGCACAGATCCAACAGATTTTCGTACCTGAGTAATTTTCAGTTAGGTACATGGTTTATTTGATTAGCATATTCACTGCGACTGAGCCTAGTTAGGTACAGTAAATCCGACACACAATGAATAAATAAGAGTCGGCTAAGAGACAGACTTCGTAAATGCGTGCTTTCGCCAATCGTACACTCCGTCTCGACAGGAAGAACGAGAAAAGCGGCCAAAATATATCAACATACCTAATCGATATAATTATTTGAAGAAGCGTAAAAATCTCACTACCTACTGAATGTAAATAGGTTGTTTGAACACTTTCATGTATCAAATGATTAGTTAAGATGAATTATTTTCGATAAAGATCATCATAATTTAGCTCAATTTTCCCCGTTCATATTAACTCATCCCTGCTGCAATCGTACAGATTACGGAAATGAATAAGACCAACAGATAAACCGTTTTGGTTCGTTACATTATTCGCTCACTCTGGGAAGAGCTTAAGTTCGAACTGAAATTCTCAAAGACTTATAAATACGACTGCCACGTTTTCCATCAAGTTTTTTTACTCGACCCAGTCGGTCTTTTTTTTTTCATCTTTCAATTTTTCAACTTTCTATCCCAGTTATATTTTCAAGCGAGGTTTTCGTAACCGCTGTATGGAGAAGAGCGATGTTATTTATTATTACTGACTAACACCCGCTGCGAGGCTCCGCTTCAAACTCGCAGACCTTATTGCACGGACGTGGAATAGGTTATTTCCCTAAACCTCGAAATGTAGTCATATTTGAGTTTTCTCAACGTACGTACGCATGGAACTTGTTGGCCAAACAAGTAGGTAGGTATCTACAGGATCAACAATTATTTTAGAGCCTGTATTATGATAAAACAGAACATTTTAGGCGGACAAAACGGGCAGATAGGAAGATCTTTGTTAATGTTGAAAGGTTTTGCGATAGACGCGGAGGTACAATAGGTAATAAACTCGTACAAGCAGCCATAAGTACCGAAAACAAATCTAAGGCCTCAATAAGTAGGCTGGTGCCACAGAAAGTTATGAAGGCAGATACTTGTAAAAGGTAGGTAATATTGGAAACCAGGTTAATGATTTACATTTATAGGTACCAACCTATTCAATTTCCACGCAAAATATAGAATACCAGAAAAACATCGGCCAATTTCCGACCCATGGGGTATATCAATTTATTTACGTCTAGATATTTATATCTCATTGGATTATAGCGGTTGATAAAAGGAGGAATGACATTCCCTATCGTGTTATTAACTATTCGTACTGTTCATTTATGGTTCGAAAATGATTTGGAAATCGTAATTTAGTTTAGCCGCAAGTGGGGGAATCAGGTGAAACTTGATCAATAGCCTATGAACTGAATCCAATCAATCTTTGCAAAACGACTGTCATAGGAACGTATTATATTTAATTTTTGTATTACAGCTTTAGAGTGAGACATGAACAATTTTAGAACCATGGATGACTCACAATGCTCAAAACAGAGTCGCATAGAAAAACTTTCAAACATTCATGTATGCAGGTACTAAAATTTCTAGACGCACTGCAAGAGCAATTTTTTCGAAAATTCGTTCTTGAGATATGAAAGTGAAGGATAATTATTTATTATGATTATATTATTACAAGCACTTACCTCCCAAAAGTGAAGGATATGACATTATTATTATTAGGAACTCTCGATATTAATGAGGGTTAAGGGCCGTTGGAGGGCTTCCCGTGTTCAGTCGCATTAATTCTGCTCTGTAGCGCTCGACGAACCGTGTCAGTTTCCCCCTTCTGCACCTTCTTCCAAAAAGCTCGAAAAGGAATTTAGACGGAGGGCCATTATAAGCGAGAGGATGTCTTAAAACAGCATCAACTTCATTCCAGATTATAAAATCCATCCTCTGGAAGTGCCACCGACCGGAATGATATTAGGTACTAAGCGGCAAACTTCATTTCGGCGTCTCACTGAGCTCATCCACTGAGACGTAGCGAGTTAATTAGTGAAAAATGAAAGATGAAGGGAAGCTGATACAGACAGTCGTCGCCACAGGTTTGACCAACGGTTACATTTTCTTCTTCAGTAGGTATGAATTATTGTTAACAACAGATGATAACACAGGCTGTAAGTACTATAAATAATATACCTAATACCTAGGTACAGTAGAAGCACCGACCAGTAAATTGCTTATGCCATAGCTGATGCGTGGTAGTATGACGAGACTAAAAATGAAAGCTCTAAAGAATGTCTGTGGATGGCTATTTGCAGTCGAATACTGTAACAGCAAGAAGAGATGCCAAACCAGGTTCAGGTGGACGTCTGGCAGTCAAGAAAGTTAGAAACTCTATAACGGAAGAAAGTTTTCCTTTAGGGAAAGCAATTTACACCTCATTATCTCAGTTTCAACGCAAACTGACTGGAGTATAGTGATATAGCTAAATAAACTTGAGTCACCCGACTTTAATGAAACACAGTTCTATTCAAAACAACAGGCCATCCAGGGCTAAGACTTTCATACTTATGCAAATGTCATCAAGGTCGGAGAGGAAATGGAAATTACAAAAAGAGTGAACATTTATGCATTGAATATTGAACGGCTGTATTACTTAGGTACTGCAAATCGAATACTTCCCTTCATGAATTCTAAAGCGTGAGGCCACCAGAGAACGACGGCAGCTTGAATAACGATGCAAGTAGGATTGTATTGGTGATCTCGCGGGAACCGTTTATTATGCCGGCCATATTTCTCATGCGCTGAGGCACATCAATTTCATACTCGTAGCGTCCATACCGCCATATCGTTTCTATCCGCAAACTGGACCGCGAAGACCACTTTTGAAAGAACAGGAGGAAACCCTAGTATATACAATGAGAGCCTGGATCATGGCAAATTCGCGACAGCCCAATGTACAGAACAGGCGCGTAGCGTCAGGGGTACCGGGGGTACCGGCGCTACCCTACTCGAAAAATGAAAAAAAATTACATTCCGTAGGTAGGAAGCAATTTGAATTGTCCACTCATAACTCCATCCTCCATGACTCTCCCTCCATGAACTATCCTCCAACCTCCACGTCTGCCAGTCATGGACGAAAAACAGCCAAGTATCGATTAGTCGATTAGAATCAGATGGTTTTCGGCAGGTTTCGAATATTTGAAATCTCAAGGTCGCTGGGGTACCGCTACCAGACCTGTGGAGGCCCAGAATCCGATGTGTGTGTGCCTCTACATCGTCTGTGTGAGTGTGTTTGCGTGTGTGAGTGAGTGTCTTACACATCTTCAGGAGACTGTGTTATTAAGTTGGGCTAGCGCAAATATCCAGCGTATCCAATCTTGGTGAGGAGGGATACTGGCGTATGGATCGATTGTAGCTATCAATTAAAAACTCGAGAAAAAAACGTTGACAACTTCTAGTGTCACTGTCATCCATTTTGCTTTTCGGAAGCTATTCTAAGTTATAATTTTATTACTTGTAGTTTTCACATTGTTCCTAATTTCAGGTTTAGTTGTTTGAATTCGAATCTTTCCTAGTGTCCTAGTCTCCTCCTAAAATGGATAGTTGTTGCGTTAATTGTTCCGTGGTTCGGCGTTCGTTTAGTTCTCGTAGTTTTAGCGAAAAGAACGACATCATCTGATGCCTGATTTCAAGAGAGTTGTGAAGGAACGTAACCGTGAGTACACTCGGCATTTCACTGTTGAAACATACAATAGGTACCAATGGTTATCAGGCTGTAGTTCGAAAAACCTTTTATTTTGTTTGCAAGGGAATGTTATGAATTATTTCTAATGAATTTGGAAGATCAATAATATCATAAAATTCCTTTGACAAACAGCTTGCTAAGAACTGCTTCACATTTACATTTTTAGAGTGTGTGAGGAAGTGTGAATGTTGGTGGGGGGGGGGGGGGGGGGGATTCATTGCGGTACCCCCGTCACCAGAGGCACGCTACGCTCCTGGTACAGAAGTCCAATGAACACTGCATTATAACATGTACACTTTATAATGGAGTAGAACGAGAACGTTTTTGGCCCCCCACCCCATCCTCGAATATGTAAATGAGGACCCCCTAATTACCCACGATCTAGCAAAGAAGCTTGGAATCCATACGTTCTCATGTATATCAACATCATGCTCAATTTGAAAACGACACGAGTGTGCATAAATCGCAATAAGCTGATAATTCAGTGCCAACGTTGCTTTCCACGGACATACAAGAACGTCCGTAGAATATCAAGTTAGGCACTTCAACAGCTTGACACAACGTGTCGGAAGGATATGCGTTTGACATGGAATGAGTAAGCGAGGCAACAAACGGCCCTAGATATAAACTGCCGGCACTTACCCATTCTGAAAAGAGGATAAAGCGACAACGAAAATATCATTTCTTATCCCGACATACGCTTGTATGATTTTTTTATTTCATAGATTTCCATATGTACAAGTTAGAAGGTGATGTGTATCTAGTAACTATCTGCCTTGAAAACGAGAACTTATATTGAAGAATGAGTCTTACTCGGAACAAGCGAACATTGTGATAAAATGCAGAATTATTAGGAGTAACTACAATAAAATAATCGATCGGTGGTTTAATGCGCAGCATTGTCTCAATAACGGGCGGTGTGCAGCATTAAGCGAAATGATCAGACCGAATACTGACTCTCATCCACATTAGAAGGCAGCTCTAAAGCTAAGGTAGGTAACACACATGCATTCCACAGAACACCAGTTGCTGCGTTCTAACTCCAACTCGTACATCACTCAAACCGCTTCGAGCTCCAAATAATCCCGGATAGAGCTCGCGTTACAATAGGGTTTGCGGCAGACTTTTCAAATGGGATACCGCAGCGAGTGCTAAACACGGCGATACGACTGAGTTCCCATCTCACCTTTTCACGGGCCGTAAAACGGTCCATTGATCAAGGAAATTGCGAGAGTAAAACGAAGAGTTAATCAAGAGGTTGTGTGTCACCGCAATAATAAATTACATTTGCCAGGGTAGTTTAAAGGTTCCTTCGATGGACAGTGATAAAAAAAAATATGGGGGGTTCTGGTTTGTCGTCAAGTTTGTTAAAGTGTGAAAACTGAATTGATCCCAACAGCGGTTCGTCTGGGCGGGGGATGAGGGTGACTCCCTCAGGCCTAACTTGACTCTTGGACGATATTCAAAACGAACGAGGTTCAAAACAAGTGCTTACCCTACGACAGCCGGGTGAGAGCTTCTAGCCACACTGTCTCCCGGAGAGCTGAAAATGTCCGACTCATACCGACTACCGACTCCGAAGGTAGTTGGACGTTCAAACCAGAACGTTATTGCGGTTCCTTTTCAATAGATTTTCCATCTAATTCGACATTTTAATTGTATAAATACGACTTCTCCAACATCACGACAAGGCTGATCTGCGTGCTATGCACTGCACACAAGGCTATGCTATGCATTGCGCCAACTGGATGGGTCGACACAGCTGGGGCATTCTTCTCTTTCTTACGCTAACCATAGCAATTAAATGACATCTGATAAGTACATTTTAACACCAGAACCACAGTTATTAAGAAAGTGTGGCGAGCGCTGAGACGAAAAACAGAAAAGATGCAACAAGCATCGTCTCACTCAATGTGTAAATACATGTCGCTTGTAAGCAGGCGTCGCAGTGAAACCTTCCTTATGTTGCGTTAAATTAGTATAACGGGAGAACAGCAACAAATAATTGCAATCATCTGGAAAATCTCTTTGATTCGATAAAAACGAGAAGTTCATGTTGCATCGAGAAATCGGCTGAGCCGTAATTCACGTAGCGAATAAAGGACTTGCTAAAAAAGTCTAATGAATGAAAAATTGAAGAAACAAGATTTAAAATATCGGGAGCCAGAAAGGAACAGATTAATTTATTCATTCTCAAGCCCTTTCACAAACTGAACAATAAAATGCGAAAAAGAGGGGCAGAGCAATGGAAAAAAACCACAGTCATGCAGCATGGCTATAAGAGCGAATTTTCGAAGTTTTCGGCATCTTCCTCCTCCGCCTAAAATTTTCTGAATATTAATTTTCGGCCAATGTTTTCCCAACTTGATACCATACAAAATTAAAACAGGAGTAGTTTTACGCAAAGTAAAATTTGGGGTGGAAGGAGGGGGAGGGGGAAATCAAAAATGTTTTGAATACCAGAAGAGTAGGTATTGGATACGTAACAATTTTTTGTTCCATTTTTTGCCGAGTAACACCTCGGTTTGTAGATTTTCCAACGCTGAACACGATGGTGAAGTCAGAATTGCGATATCCCATTCCGTTATCAGATTAGAGCAGACGAACCAGGAAGAACATCTCAAGAAATAACCACGTTCCTTCATCTTCAAAGTGCTCCAGTTTGAGAATGGAATGAGATATCGCAATTCTGATTTCACCATCGTGTTCAGCGTACAAAAACCTTTAAAATGAGGTGTCACTTGTCAGACTTTTTCATTTTGGGAATTTATGGGTAATTTTCCCCCCCTAAAATTCCCCGAAACTCCCCCTTAGAGTGACCCGATTCTGCCCATCTTCGAACTTAGCCTGTCGATTGCCAAGACAGATTTTTCGTGCAAATTTGAACTTTTTATCTCAATTCTATCGAGAGTTATCGTCTGGAATGACACATACATACATAAATATATAAATATATATATATATATATATATATATATATATATATATATATATATATATATATATATATACATATAATTTTTGGTGTCTTTCGGCAGTGAATTCAGGATGGTCTGAAACGGATTTTGGTATAAAAATCTTTCGGAAATTCGAGTTTTAAAAATTTTGGACCGAGAACAATAGCTTCCTTTTCTTCGAAAATTCGCTAAAAGTGGTTTGGGAGCTCGTTAGGGGGAAATGGACGTTCGAACCGAAACATGAAGGAGCAGAGGATGACGCCCCCTCCCCAGACCCCCCCAGGGGGCTTTTCCCGAGGGGAAAAGTGAGTGCTCCATTAGAACAGGGCGTGTTCAGTTTTCATATAATGAAACCAACTTGCACGAAAATGGGATCATGCCGGCGTTTGAATTGAAAAGTTGGTAATAGGAGGAAGGGGAGCCACGGGTGCCTGTAGGGATTTTCACGCTTAATTAATATCATGCGAGCTGCCGTGAGAGATTAATGATTGGGAGATGGTACAATTAGGCCACTCACTGGGCAGTTTTTATGACGGGGTATTTAGCTACATATTTCTAGCAGTGCTAGCGAGTAATGGAGTAACGTGGGATCGGCAAACTATCTCTCATATTTTCATGAAATTCCGTTGATTTTTCGAGAATTTTAAGACGACAGGAATTTTTCTGCCCATGGAGGGAGAAAAACTGTCTACCCACTAATCATTATACAAAACCTGCATAAAGAAGTTTATAAGAAATGTGAAAATCTATAATTCATAGGAAATTTCACGTTAGGAATGTCAATCCGACATCCGATGTTTGGATGTGCTCCCTCTCACGGAACTCTTACTCGACAGCAGGGTTTCTTGACTTTTTGGAGTGAATTTTTAATTAATAACGCTATTAGAGAAAAATTTTAATTAATAACGCAATTAAACAATTTTCAAGATGATTTTGTTCGACAATTTCATTCAGATATTTAAAATCTTCGACAACGACTTTTTAATGTGATGGTTGGCGACTGCATGATTTCGACCAGTTTATCGATGCGGGGGGTAAAACTTTCCGCCAGTGCCAGTCGTAAATCACACTCAGGATTCACCAGCTTCGAACGTTGCTCAGATCGCGAGAACAGTGAAAATCCTTGCTCGCATAGGTAGGTGGTGGTGGAGGGAGTGAGAAGTTTCAGCGCCATATCACGAAGTTTGGGGTACGACAGGGCACTTTTGCACCAGAACTCTTGCTGTTTTTGACAGTGACGTTATCCTGACAGTTCCTGCCGTTTTGTAACTCTTAGCTCTTCTTCCACATCAGCAGGTACTGAGACTGCGTTGACACTAAATGGATGAAGTAGCATTTTTCGGACAGGATCCGTGTCACCGATCGGGTATCACGCGAATTCATCATTCTTCAACGATTCCAAATGTGCAATAATACTTTCTTGAATGATGCAGTATCATAATTCTCATCAAACTCACAGCGCCTATCATGAGTAAAATTTTTAGGAGTTGGAAACCCTGAAAAGTTGCCTCTTTCATTTTAGTAAGCCACTATTCGATTTTGCAAAGAAAAGGGTGCACTTTATCTTCAAATACAAATAATACATTGTTTGCCGTGTCTTTCAAATTTTCATTCCCAGATTCTTGAATCTGCAAATTCACCTTATTCAGATGGTTAAAAATGTCGACAAGGTTGGTCGACACTAACTGTGCTTGGTATTTCAGGTCTTCAAACTGTGCAAGCAAATCCAGGTACCTACCTATTCTTTTCTTTCTTCCTCCTCTCTCACGTTTTTTACGTAGGGTATTAAGTTTTCTGAAAATCTCGCGGACCACTTCTAGGTACCTCGTGGTCCACTGGTGGTCCACGGACCATAGGTTAAGAACCACTGCTCTAGAGACTCCAGATCATAACTTCGTTCCTTTTGATTCCCAATCTACCTACAGAGACTGGTATCAGAAAACCTCTTCTTCATCATAATGAAACACCCACCCATGCAGGTATCATTCAGGCGTGTCACATTCAGGTTCCTCCTCGCTTATAGGAAAGTCCCTTCTTTTTATTACGAGTCTAAAAAATCCCACAGACATTTCACCAGGTTCGACGTCGCTTGCAGGAAATAACTACGTCGGAACAGGGAAAAACTAGACAAATAACGGGTCTTTCTTCGTCCAGTGACGGCTTACAACAAATGGAAATATCTGACGTTTGCTACCAGTGACATGCTTTTGTCGTTTTTTAAAAATATTTTTATTATTTCTGGGAACTGAGGGGATTTCCATCGTCGACCCGGCAATCCTATGGTCGTCGACCCCCGGTTATTCCTTTCGGTTCCATATCGATCACACGGGACAAAGGGTTCTCATGTGCTCCAGGTTCGCCGTGTTTGTGGTGTTATTCGACCTCCCCAGTATGTACCGACAGTGCAGGTGTTGTTGGGTCCGTGACAGTTTGTCCGAAGTATCGACGACCCGTTTTCGAAGTCGCGAGGGTTCGACAGGAATCGTGCGCTCGAATTGCTTCAATTTCCGTCGTTCCGATCAGAGTTCCCGAAATTCCCCACCCATACCCACCAGTGCATTTCCGAGTCCAGCGTTAAACTTTCAAACGATCCAATCATTTTCGCAAAACCTTACCTCTTAAGCAAACATCATATAAATCTAACGACCCGACCCTGAAGGTCCTTCGTTCAGCTACGAAGCCCTTCCCTCAACTATGCACACTAGAATTTGCATTTTGCAAACACCGCCGACCTTTACACACCCCACCAACTCCCAACACTGGATTGTGCGGCGGACCTATTTTCAAGTTTTCCACATGATCAAATTCCATTTATCAATCAATGCCTTTTTATTCATTTTGCTTCCGAGTCTGCGAAGCAGCGGAAGCCTTGTGTTCACTTTCGTGAGCCAAAAAATTTTTGTCTTCAGAAATCAAAATTTCCAATTGCATTTTGCGTTTCAAAACCTACTGAACAAATTTGGTTCCGTGTCTGTCGGTCTGTGAGTCTGTCTGTCCGCATTTCCTTGTTACAGCCATAACTTCCACGATTTTGAATTTATTCAGCTCAAATTTTGAGGGATGGTGCGGATAAGGCCCCTTGAGGTACCATACAAATTTCAACATGATTGATCCAGCGGTACGCCCTGCGCATGCGCTAACGTTAAATTCAACAAACACGCATAACTTTCACAATTTTGATTCAATTTCGCTCAAATTTTCAAGGGTTGTTTGGACAAGGCCTAGTGAGTTCCAGTATGAATTTCAGCATGATCGGACCCTCGGTGCGCTCTGCGCATGCGCTGGCGTGAAATAGATTCAATTTCCTTGTTACAGCCGTAGTAACCAAAGATTTCACCCAATTTCAATGTAATTCTCAGGGATTAAGCGGGTAGGGCCCATTGAGGTCCCATATAAATTTCAACATGATAGAGCCAGCGGTTCTCCCTGCGCATGCGCTAACGTGAAATTCTTCAAACACGCATAACTTTCGCAATTATGTATAATGGACGTAATGTATTATGGACGTAATGTTATGTAATATTATGTATATTTCATGTAATGTTATGTTATGTAATGTAATGTTATGAAATATGTATATTTCACGTTATGTAATGTTATGTAATGTAATGTAATGTTATGTTATTTTGCTTCCGAGTCTGTTCTATTTTATAATGGGTCACTCTGATTGTGACGAGGAAGCTCCTGTGCCATCACCTTGGCAGTGTATTTTCATCTGTGGCGTCTAACGACCACATCACAACACTCAAGGTTCATGTATCACCACGAAGCCCGTTGTACGCCGTGATGTGAGAACCAGTACTGGACTAGCCACGTAGCAAGTAAAGCCAGATATGGGCTTAATAAAGGCATAGGAATGCTGACTATAGTTTTGGGGGTAGGTACGGTAGAGGATGTCAGTTTACAGTCCTGTGTCAACCTCACGCACCCACAGAGATGTCCGTCAGACGACAGACTCCTAGGAAGGTAGAAAAATGCTTGGATATAGTAATCGACTGGCATCGAATATAATGAGCAAGAACCGCCTGCCCGTCCAATAGGCCCAATATGTGTCTAGATTAGGTAGTCTCAAATCTTCTGATCAAAAAATAACACGATACATCTTAGTGAAGACTGAATCAGAATGGGAATGCTACACTAGCACTTAAGTGCAGAACGCACTTATGTAGTTCAAAAATACACTGCCAAGGTGATGGCACAGGAGCTTCCTCGTCACAATCAGAGTGACCCATTATAAAATAGAACAGACTCGGAAGCAAAATAACATAACATTACATAACATTACATGAAATATACATATTATACATAACATGACTTCCATAATACATTACGTCCATTATACATAACTAGCCTGACCGCTCGCTTCGCTCGCTATCCGAGATTCGCTGTACGCAGTATCGTGGAACCAACAAACGACGGAAAAATCCCATACCCTACCGGGTATTTGTGCCCAATTTTATCAAAATCCGTCAAGCCATTCAGGAGTTGACCATGGTCGACCATATTTCCGCTATGGTCAGGGAATTAAAAATGCGCCTACGTTCAACTTGGGAGGCTACCGGATATTGGTGCCAAATTTGGTCGATATCCGTTGAGCAATTCGGGATTTGACCATGGAGGGGCCCATGGATGCGCTAAGGTCGACCGCGGGGGTAGTCCGAAGGGTCGATCGTAGATAGAATTTCACGTAGATTACGAATACGCGATAAAAAATAGGGGTTACCATTTCAATTAACGAAGTTGACCATGGTCGACCATAGTTCCGCTATGGTCAGGGAATTAAAAATGCGACGTTGCACAACTTGGGAGCCTACTGGATATTCGTGCCAAATTTGGTCGATATCCGTTGAGCAATTCGGGATTCGACCATGGAGGGGCCCATGGATGCGCTATGGTCGACCGCGGGGGTAGTCCGAAGGGTCGATCGTAGATAGAATTTCACGTAGATTACGAATACGCGATAAAAAATAGGGGTTACCATTTCAATTAACGAAGTTGACCATGGTCGACGATAGTTCCGCTATGGTCAGGGAATTAAAAATGCGACGTTGCACAACTTGGGAGCCTACTGGATATTCGTGCCAAATTTGGTCGATATCCATCAAGCCATTCAGGAGTTGACCATGGTCGACCATAGTTCCGCTATGGTCAGGGAATTAAAAATGCGACGTTGCACAACTTGGGAGCCTACTGGATATTCGTGCCAAATTTGGTCGATATCCGTCAAGCCATTCAGGAGTTGACCATGGTCGACCATAGTTCCGCTATGGTCAGGGAATTGAAAATGCGACGTTGCACAACTTGGGAGCCTACTGGATATTCGTGCCAAATTTGGTCGATATCCGTCGAGCCGTTTGGCCGTGCATAGAAGGACAGACAGACAGAGCGCATGCGCAGGGCGAACCGCTGGCTCTATCATGTTGAAATTTATATGGGACCTCAATGGGCCCTACCCGCTTAATCCCTGAGAATTACATTGAAATTGGGTGAAATCTTTGGTTACTACGGCTGTAGCAAGGAAATTGAATCTATTTCACGCCAGCGCATGCGCAGAGCGCACCGAGGGTCCGATCATGCTGAAATTCATACTGGAACTCACTAGGCCTTGTCCAAACAACCCTTGAAAAGTTGAGCGAAATTGAATCAAAATTGTGAAAGTTATGCGTGTTTGTTGAATTTAACGTTAGCGCATGCGCAGGGCGTACCGCTGGATCAATCATGTTGAAATTTGTATGGGACCTCAAGGAGCCTTATCCGCACCATCCCTCAAAATTTGAGCTGAATCAATTCAAAATCGTGGAAGTTATGGCTGTAACAAGGAAATGCGGACAGACTCACAGACTCACAGATTCACAGACTCACAGACTCACAGATTCACAGACTCACAGACTCACAGACTCACAGACCGACAGACACGGAACCAAATGTTCAGTAGGCTTTGAAACGCAAAATGCAAGTGGAAATTTTGATTTCTGAAGACAAAAATTTTTTGGCTCACGAAAGTGAACACAAGGCTTCCGCTGCTTCGCAGACTCGGAAGCAATAACAGGAACCGTTGATTACTACGAGATCGCATAGCGTATCAGCCATCTGAGTGGAAGATAACTTGAGAGCTGTACCGAAGTTGATTCTTTCGGTACAGACGGAGGAAGTCAGTCTGAGAAAGTGATGGGCTTTGTAGGTACAAAGGGTCAAACTGCTCTATCAGGGATGCCTACCTTCCTCTAAATTGGATACAGCCGCAATTCCCAGTTTAGGGAGTCGAGGGAAGGGATTTGAGCCCTCTTTATGTATTCAGACGCGAGTTCCTTCAACCCTTCTTGTTATTTTTATATATTCCCAATGCGGAAAAAGTGGTGATTTCGTCAGGTTTGTTAAAAATTAAATTACCGACAAGGGAGATAGGGATCAGTTCCTCTTGTTTAGTACAAAGCTATGACATTCTCACATCCAAGTATGTACCTATAGATGAACTCCAAATGAATTGAATTTTCATCGAGATTACCTATATCTGTCAGGAAACGATAGTACCTATCAATCAAGGCCCAGCGAACGGTCCCCAAGTGTTACGTATACTAAACTTCACATCACGTTAACAGTTAGGCAAAAAGTAAATTTTTAAAGGTTTGGAGAAACGCAAATAAAGGATTTTTGACTTCCTGTCCGCAGCAGAGGAGTCGTGGTTTACCCGCGAAATGGTTGCCAACGCACATGTCGAAGCTCCCGAAAAACAAGTCAATCACAGCGCGAGTCTTGTCAAGTTTTGTACCGTGTTATCAAAAAACGCATATCCCTACAGGGAAGTGTACCAAAATTCACAAATTAAAATGCGTAATTTTTCTTGCATTTAACTGAAAACAAAGAATTAAGCTGCTCTAAATGTCATGTGCTCTGAAAGTTCAGTTAATATTCGTCAGAACAAGCAGCCCCAGATGATTTCAACTCCCGAAGTTCAAACAATATCACCAGTTTCAAAGTTGTCACGGACATCACCCTAATGAAACCCCGGATAATTAGCTGGTAGCGGGAACTTTGGAGGTACACAACTTGTCAACGTGCATCATCAAATTATAAATTTAATACGTCAGAAATTAATAGACCCAACAGAAAATATTGTGATTCACCGAAGTCGTTGGATTTGGTACCTCCATTCGCCTCCTTTAGCGGAGCAATGGAAAGTAGGGTAGTTACAGCGAACTGACTCCATACATGAACCAGTAACAGGCCTAAGAGCATCTACTAATATAAGATTCGACTCTCGAAAATCATGACCATAGGAACACACGAAAACACATTGAAGAGAACGTGTTTCACCAGAATACGATGGTTTTACCCTAATTTTGGTTTATATTATTCTGTGAATAATATACACCTATGTATTCTTGGAGCTTAAAGTTTTGTGAACATCCTTAAAAATTGTAAGTTTCAAGGTGCGCAGATTCAAAAAACGGAGTGTCGTCCGCCGTATCATCCATATCTACCTTTATTTTCGGTCTAAAAATTCGTTCTTTCGCATGTAGGCTCCATTTGGGCCCTAGTTCTGTCCCAAAACTTTGCAGCCTGATCGGAATATACCCAAACGTATGGGTGTAAAAACAGGTTTCTTTTGTTAATAACATGAGCTTGTGAAGTACAGTTTTCCACGACTGTTAGAGCGAAGTCGATTTTGACCAACGAGCGAAGAAAAGTTTTAAAAATCGTCGTTCTTTCGCACACAGGCTCCAATTGGCCCTCGTTGTGTCTCCCATCTCGGCAGTCCTACCGAAAAACATGCAGGGGTGTTATGGGTGAAAACTTTGTGCAAAATTAGGTATTTTTTAAGTCTTTGTAAGCTTCGGCTTTTGAGGTACCCCTTTCCGTGTTTTTAGGGAAATATGCAGTTGATTTGGCGGAAGAGTGAATTACTGAGGTTCTTACGAAGTTTCAGCTCCCAAAACTCATTTTGTATGGGTGGAAAACCTGGGAAGTTGTCTGAACCGCCATAAATGTGTATAACAACACTAGAAGTAGTATTAACAGGTGAATCAAGACAATTAATTGCACTATCAATGATTAAAAATAATATGTCAAAAATGGGAGCCTAATTCGAGTTTTTGGGGGCCAAAATTGGGGGAAACCATAAAAAACAGCAATTATTGCAAATGAAAGAAACAATAAATAACAGCAAACATTTTTGTAGGTATGTCCAACAGAATAATAAACCCATGTGATAAGGACTCCGCAGCGTTTTTCTGGTTTTTTTAATTTTAAGATCTACAGATTTCTTCGTCTTTCAGCTCGCCAGACGCCGAAAAATGTTTAGGTTTTCAAGGTTCTTAAACCGTGAAAATGTTAACTTATATGGACCTGCTATAGATCATGGCGGAAGACTGGAATTTTATTGTTCCTTCAACGGGGGGGGGGGAGAAAATGTAATTTATCGAGTGATAGGACTCAGGGATTTTTCTGAACTCTCATAAAGAGTGGAATGAAGGACCCAATCGAAAAACACCCTGAGGGCTCTTGATGGATGAAAAACCATCTTCCCCTCGCTATAACCCAAACCGTTTACTTTTCTTTTTTTCCTCCGTCTTTTCCGTTGTTTTCCATTCGCGTTCGCGAACGAGCAGAAACGGGAAATGGGCGTTTTGGGCGAGAGAAACGTTTCCAACTCACCCCATAGCAGGAGATTTTTGGGTTTGAGTATTTTCATCGGTGTTCGAGGGAAGCAGGAAATAGTTTTTTGTTTGGGATGAGGTGTTGGGTTTGCCCCTCAGAAGTCCTTTTTTTAACCCAAATAGGCGCACTTTTTGATGTCCCTATCGCTACAGTCGAATGAGTTGGAACAGCAAGCGAGTAGAACTGCAATATAAAACCTCCATAAAGGGACGGCAGTCTCTATACGACTACATTATTCCATATATTGGCCATTCATCTCCTACCATAAATATAGAGATCCCGACGACATTCACGCTTGATTTGATAGTCTACTGCTTTATTCTGTAACTAGCCAATATTTTTTGTCGAACAAGGCACTTACTACTCGGAGTAACCGATGATCACTTCATAACACTGACAGGTAGCGTAGTATAATTTAAAAGATGGAACTGTTATTGAACCCGGGGGAATAAAATATAACAGTCAACATAAAAATATTAGTTTCCACCTTGGTCCAGTTATCGCGAAGTCTCTTCAGCTAATTTTATCATACCATTGTGTAACAGCCATTGGTATTAATGGAATTATGTAACCTGATTTATCGCAACCTCAAACCACCGGCTCTTCTCCAGCCAGCTTCCCCCTCAGCGGTGAAATATTGAATGGGCGTTTTTGCGATTCAGACGCCGGATGCCACAGGGAATAATTGATAGCCTTGTTATCTGATAACGGCCACAAGGGATCATACATATTCCAACCGTTTCATGTATAACCGCCGATTATAATTTCAACGGCGATAGACGAAAATGCATAATTAAGCGAAATTCAGGAAATGCAATTTCTGTTTTAGTTCATGTTTACAAACTTGGTTATCTTTTACTCGTGTCGACAACACACCCACTCCCTACTCCACACACTTTATCTTTTGTTTCTTTGTAGTCTCAAACAGTGTTCCTATTCTCGACCTGGTTTTTTTTATTACAGTTTTTATTACGCTTTGCCAACACCGTGGGACCAATGAAGTCGCCTGTGTGACACCGAACCCTACACTACATACAGGGAATTCTGACGGTCAAAAGGAGCTGACCCTCATAATAACTAAAAAATTATAAGTAATTTCTTACCAGTTTTGAATTAGGAAATTATGTACCGTTTTCAGCTAGTAGGTCATCGATAAACATTTTCAAACGAGTGCCTTATTATTTTCTAGGAATGAAAACGTTCAATGAAGATCAAATTCCGAACTGAGCCATCTTAAGAAATCTTCAGGTAGTTTGACTTCAAGTGTTAAAAGCAGTTAGAAAATGTGAATGAATAAATAAGTTGGGTTGTGTGATATATCTCTTGGAAACTTTCTATACCACTTCAAGATCTTTCTGTCCTATTCTAGTCGCTATTATCTGTTGTTTGAAACTACTATCTTGTTTACTCCTAATTAACTAGTATTCGCTTCCATGAAGAAATTCCTGTATGAAATGATGGACAGGTTTTATTCCTATCGTACTTCACGAAAAACAGTAGGTAATTAGTTTGATTCACTCACATGGTTCGTGTTATTGGAAGTCAGTCGTGTCAATGAAATTCAATACAGATTAACGGTTTTAATAAATTAGACGACGGAATTACTACATAATAAGTAATAAATAATTTAATGCTTAATGAACTAGACATATTCCGGGGAGGAAACGTTATGGTTTTTGGTATCACATTGCAGGTAGTTCGATGCTGATGAGCTTTTTCATGCGGTCCAAATACTCCTGGTAGAGATCGACGTCGTTGTGGCCTGCGCCTTCGATGAACAGAGGTTCGAGAGGTTTGATGCAGCTTTGATAGATTTGGACGGCGTGTGAGAGATCAATGATTTCATCGTGCGTACCGTGTATAACCAGAACAGGAGAGGTGATCCTAGGTACACGGTCGATGTTGGGGAAAACGTCGCAACAGTTGGTCTTCTTGGTGCTGGGAATGAGGAGCCGCAGGCCTGAAGTGAAAGGTGAGTGGAGAACGACTGCTTTGGGTTTGGTTTGGGACGCCAGGTAGATAGTAGGTACGGTACCGATACTCTGGCCGTACAGGATAACCTGCTCTTCTCGAACGCTGAAGGTCTTCAGGAGAACCTCCCAAGCGGCCATCATATCAGCATAAATGTTCTTCTCGGACGGCCTCCCCGTGCTCACACCGTAACCCGAATAATCGTAGCTGAATACGTTGCACTTCATGTGACAAGCTATCCCGTAGTAGAAACTGCTCATCTGTCCCAAATCCACTGCGTTCCCGTGTGAATACACAATCACGAATTTCGAATAGTTTGTCACGCGCACAAACATACACCCGATCTTATTTCCCCTCGAAGTCTTTGCATACACGCACTCTAGCTTCTTCCTTTCTCTGTCCCCGTACATCCAGTCTGCTGTGTCGTCGAAGACAATTTCCATGTTATCTTTACCTTCAACTTGCTGGAACTGGTACGACGGCGGGGGTGGCCCAAACGCCAGCTTCCCGGCAATCCTAGAAGGAACCGGGGGGCAGCAAAAAAGATAGCACAGTTTTCCCATCCCTGTCCCTATATTATTAGTTCACTCTGTAGAACAAAAAATTTATCCACTTCAACTGAAGAAAAAACACTACGAAACTTTCATCACTGTGAGTTTGGGTTTTTGGTCTAGACACTCGACTAGCACATCGCGCGAAGACTAACTCGGTACTAACGACGATCCAGACAAAATGATAAGAACCTCAACAACCGGAGATAAGATTTCCAGGCATCTCCAATGTTTCAGTTAATAATGCCTCGTAGTGCACCGTTGACTACTGCGTTCTGAAGACTCGTCTAATTTTAAACCGAAACTAGAGGAGATTTTATGATCAAGACCACGAATCACGACAGGATTGTTTTTGTTGTCGGTTCACTGAGACTGCGCAAAACAATGACACCAAACGCTTCATAATGCCAATCACGTAACATCGTCTACTACTAGAATATTCAGTCATTGTAGTGACGTTTTTGTATCACCACTTCTTCATCCTCTATTTCCAAACATTTTATTATATTTAATAACTTCTTTTTAGACAGAGTTTAGTTGCCCAATGCTATTGTGAATTGACTCTAAATTTTGAAATTGCAGCTAGATATGTACTTGACGTCCTACAATGGAAGTGTCAACCAATGTTCTCTTGATAAAAATGAGATAAATAGGTACCCAGCTCGAAGTATCCGTCCAGTAGCAATTGATTCCTACTTCTACATACATGAAATAGTTTCAGTGACATCTCAAGTTGCTAAGTTAGATTCTGTAGGCTCATTTTTCCTCAAACTTAGCCCGTATGCTGGGTGAATAGTCTGGTGAAACTGGGACAGTTCCGGGAGTCGAGTGTTTGATTCCTCGGTAGAGAGCGAAATTTAACTGTTCACAGCATGTTACGTAACCAGCATTACAAAAATCTTACTGTTTACAGTTGTATTCCCTCTACGGGCTGGAGTTCCTACGTCGACTCAGGTGATTTCCTTATCTCACTGTGACATCACTGGGATCATTAACTGTTTCCTACCCACTCATCCATGACGCACTCCTCGATCGTAATTTATTGCCGTCTTTTAGGAACCTTGCTGTTAGTAAGTGATGAAACGAGACTTAGTAGTTCGCTTTTGCCCAATCTGTTCGTCGAGACGAATATCTCTATCTTCCTTTTCACCCAAGCTCAAACTTGCTTTTGTAGGAACATTACTTACGTCATATTCCTAAGTGGAATTAAATAACTAGGTAACGTCATTCTATCATTCGAATGAGTATTTCAACGCATAACGCGAAAATGCGACCCTATAAAGTCATTACTAAAATCTTTCTAACGAAGTCATAGAGAAAATAGCGTTGGCTGGGTTTATTTCAGCAAATAAGATGATAAGAAAAGTATCTTGGCAAGATCGGTTTTCAGATTAAGTTATGTGAGCGGGCGTGATGGGATTGGTTGCTTGGCTCAGCCTCACTCTTTCGTGCTCTTGAAGAATCACTGGAATATTGTACTACAAACAAGTATTATAGTACAAACAGGTATATTTAGTAACTTACTTCTAAGTTATTTAAAATATGTTACTAAATATACCTGAAGGTACGTTAATAATCAAAACATAAGATTTAGGTTTAAAACACTCCAATTTGTCCCCCACTACAGAAAAAAGGCCAGGCATCATTCTAGTGGTGGTTCCCGATAATGCTTGTCGAACTTGACTTCTTCACCTCGACAGTTGGAACTTGAACCTTTCCATCTTATTACAGTTACTTCCCCCTCGCGAAAATGGCGTGAAGGATGTTCTGTTGAGAAACTCTGCCTCCGTCGAAGTCTACACATTTCTCTAGATTGGAAAACTTACCGATACCTCAATCCTTACTTCCACAGAATTCCAGATAACTTTCCGATTTCTCGGCTCAAATCGAAATCGACACCGGGTGTTGGTGAATAGTTCTCTTATTCCCGTTTCGAAGTTGTTGATCAAAACTCAGACGACACTCGCGATTAGCTCATTTTTGCTGTACGCATCTTACCTCTGTCTTTTTCGGCGCCTTTTCGTTACTGCACTGGTTTGTATTGTAAAGATCAGGAAAAGCTATTAGAGTTTATATTGCGGTACTTGAGTGGGCCTATAAATTGCTCAGAGATTATGTTCAACTTTCCCGTGCAGCCACGATAGCATGGATCAACGATGCCGGCGCAGCGTAACAGCGTCACGAATTTCACAAACTAACGAAACCAGGGTGTTTCCGGAAAGCACGCTTATCCGTCAACCAAGCGCTGTAACCTGATACATTAAGGAAGGGCAGAGAGCTAAGCGTTGAATGTTTGTTGATGGAGGTAGATGTATGATTGATGGCGGAAAGCCCACGTCGCCTTTGCCAAAACCTCGTTTGAATATCTAGCGAGAAGTTACTTTCCCTTACAACTGCAACCCCTTTACGGCATAGGAACCAAGCGATGCCGCTTTGAAGCCCTATCTGACAAATCCACAGTATCAATGCGCTGGGCGCTCTTTTCAAGAGGCAGTTTCCTCCTTCAGTCGCGTATATATATCAACACATCCACAATGGCTCCTCCAGTCACTAAGCCATCAGCGAGTGAGCCATCGAAAAGAACCCGTCGTCAGGGGGCCTTGTCTCGCCCTTTCCTACTGTTGACTCCCGGCTGAGCCAAAATCGATAGTCCTGGCGATAGCAAACAGTTCAAAAAGGAAAAGTTCCTACCGAAGTTGAACCACAGCAGTTATACTGCTGAATACCTTCTTTAAAAAGAAATCATGAACCGAGTTGAGAGCAAAACATTTTATCCCAGAATTTATAGATTTTTTGCACGGACGAAAAATACTTGAGACCTACCCCAATAACTCCTTTACTAACTGTATCAAGCACAGGTAAGTTGAGACAGTAAACCCTATGGCTAAGAAGAATTACTGCCGAAACTGTTTTCGGCCTTGAAGTTTCAATTTGAGTAAAATCGATAAATAAAACACAAAAACAAGCTCTTTTTCCGTTATATTCCTAAATATAACGAAAAACAGCATAAGTATGGCAAATATGAATTGACGCTATGACTCTCACCCACCCAGAATGCGGTAAGTAAATAATACTAGGTAAGTACCTATATTCATTCTCGGATATTAGATGCAATGTTGAACTCGACCATTGATTTTATCACGGCAAAGAAATGGGGGCACTGCTTTGCCCAGGGTCCCACCCCGCCCACTTCTATATTTTTCATAAGCAGATAAACTCATCTACGGCAAACAGGGCCACGGGATCAGTATCCGCTACAGAGAAAGGTTTTAAAAAAATTATAGAGCTTTTTGAAAGAACGGGATTTTACGAGAACGGAGAACCATTGCCGAAATACATCAAGAACGGGAATTCACAGAACCATTGCCTAAATACTCGCACCTACATCAAGTCGCCTCAAAACTAATGCAGCATCAGAAGTTGCATACGTATCATTTCACGATGAACAGAGACAGATGTGTAGCCATGGAAATTGCAAATATAGAACTACTGAATTTCAGCGGCCAGTCGTAGCATTTTGCAGCCAACAAGCTACCTAGTTTGATCACGGCATAAGAACAAGCGAAATTCAGAATCACTGCCGAATGTCCTATAATAATAGAGAAGACTAACTACTACTAACTACTTTCAGCTTAACGAAGGCTCAACTTAAAGGGGTAGTTTAGTTTCTTATCGAATTAATAGTTTGGTTGTAGTTGTAGTATTAATAACATTCTTGCACATCAGCATCATTTGCCTTGCAACGTCCAAACACAGTCATTCCAGGAAGTGCCCGTAAACTGTATCTCATCATCAACAGGAGAACCACATTAAATTATGGGGAGTTTCAACTCCGTTGGCATACTACAGTAATTTCGGATTTCAGACTCATCGAGGGATTAGACTTGAATGCCAATGTCCATCGATCAGTGAAAACCACATGCTCAAGCGTCAAGCTTTTCCTAAGTAGGCCTAAATTCAATAAGGCAACAACAAATCACGCGACCGGCGGGTGAAATCGGCTTTCATTCAAATCATGCGATAAGCTATTCAAATAGCATTTTGGAAACATGTGTCGACAAAAAATTCAAGGACTGGAAAACATTCAGCCTGCCCCCATACAATTATTCCAGCTAACCCCACTCAGGTATTATCATTCACTTATTCGGTACCACCGCGGAGAACACGCTTTAGACTCGAGAATGTTTTGCTTCCACAACGACTCGTTATTATGCTCGTAGTTACACACCCTACCCTCAGTAGAAAAGGATTCTTCAACCACTCGTAATATCGATTAGTGATCAAGGACGAATTGGAGTAACTGTTCCAGTAGAACATTCACGAATGATTTCACGATAACTTCTATCCTCGCCCCAACTTTTGGTGACAGAGTATGTGGACCACAAGAATAAAATTACATCAACTGTTTACCGTAAAATACCATATCGATGTAAGAAAATTATTATTGCCCAGTCTGTAACTAACAGGCATAAAAGGTAACCTCTAAGGTAACCTCATGCTCCCAAAACTTTATTAGGCGAAGCTCTATTACGCCTGCTGTGAGGACCTATTACTGACAAGTCCTACTCGGGGAATGTCATATGCACATCGAAGAACTCAAGCACGACCAGGTCTATTCCAGACGCATGTCATAAGCACATCAAAGAACACAAGCAATTTCGTAACTTTTGCATGTGCCACTCAAATTTGTCGAAACAGACGAACCACTGCAACCCAAGATAATTGTTTGAAATCACTGAAATGGAACCTCTCAAAAAATGCAAAGGCTGAGGGTTTCGGGGTCAAACCTCCAAGACAACCACAGACTGATTTACGGCGACTCAATATGTCCCCGGGCTAAAGCTAATACGAAAGACCCCGAAGGGAAAAAGGAGAGAGAGAGAGAGGGACTGTGAGGCTTTCGATATGAGTGATGAACGGCCATCGATTCGTACAAGTTGCGCTAAAGCGGCAGAAGTTACCGGTATTAAATCCCCGAAGGATTTATAAAGACAGACTCTATCTCCATTTTATATCAGGCGCAACTGTCGAGTTGGAGATAATCCGGTGACTTTGTACGGCAGATCAGTCTAATCTTGCTCACGAGGAAATTGAAAATATGGATTATTGCGCTATGCTGATATTTTCCTCACCTATTAGCTAACGTCCAGTACCTAAACAGGTATCGTGATGTGTGAGTCTTATTCTATATCTACAAACAGTGGGAAGATAGTTCCAGTCAACCTCGCCTGGCTCGTTAAAGAAAAATTAGGTTGACATTTCATAAGTGTACATAGCCATCAAACATGTTCTGACTCGCAATACCGATATACAGGAGGTTAACTAACAGCTGAGGAAGGCTACAATGCTCGCCTGAAACACACATTACAGAAAATTATGATATTCGAAGAAACCAACCCGATACTACTACTACCCGGTACTAGCAATAAAATTTAGAAAAGCGTCTTGAAAATCAGGGATGAACTACCTACTGGAAGAATTAATGTAAATTTATCTCGTGCCCTAATCATAATTTGAACGGGTTTCGCGCAAGATACTATTGAGTCGAGAAAAGATCAACCCTATATCAAACATGAACGGAGAATGTGAACGGCTTCAGTGACATTTTCAAATGCTATTCTTTCGCTTCGGTCTAGTGAGAAGTTGTGTATACCACTCAGCCGTTGCCATACAACGCGGCATCTCAAGCTCAAATAATAAACATCCGGTATGCTCTACTGAGTATCTTTTCGACGATTTTCCTGCCTTTCACTCATTATCAGCACTCGAAGCTTTGTTGAGTCATGCGAACTTGCATATTAAAGTAATTTTTCAAAGCAAGAGATCTCAACTGAAAATTCTAGGCCATCGGAACAGTCAGCAAATTTCAACCACAGGAAGGAATGGTCGGAATTTGACTATACATAAAGAGTAAACTGAGTACTCACCACAGTCGAACGGGAAAAAGATTTTAGGAAATCAGTGCCTTACCTGTAACATACAAAACATTCAGACTGTCATATTACTGAATAAGAAACAGAGGAACAAATGGGGAGGGGGGAATGAATGATAACAGTTTTAAAAAGAAGTTTCGGAACCTCCCACACCTTCCTCGACACAGCCCAGATGTATTCTCTGCAGCAGTTCTTTGTACCACAATATAATTATGAACTGTGTCATGTAGGTACTTATGTCTACCATGTACCACCACCGCGCACGTTCTATCTCCCTGATTGATTGATTGAATATTTTTATTTTCCTGCATAAAAATGGAATATTTTTATTGTCCTGATACATCGAACATTTTAAATATATTACGAACCGGGAACCTACCCCCGTTTTCCGCGCGTCCATGACCTTCGTAGGCGTAGTGTTTCAGCACTAACCCTTATGCACAGACCGAAATTACAGTTCGATTTTGAATAATCTTATGGGAAGATCTGGGCCTAAACACCTATCCTCAAAAGATAAGTTATTCACGAGCATTTTTTCGACGGAGTTATTCAAAAGCGTTTCAAGGGAGCATAATACACGTACGCACTCAATGATATGGAATAGGCTCTTTGTTCAAAAGTGAGTCTGAATCGAAAACATAAGGCCTGAGGGACCGAACCTACGGAAGAAGCTGTTGGATGAGTTGAGCGAACCCAAAAAAGTACCAAACTGAATCGGCGAACTTCTCTCTTCCCGGAGAACAAGTTGGTTCAATCAGGTAACAGTGCCAAACCCAATCAGAGCCACAAATACAGAGCAACAGAAAGCTAATTACATTCAAAACCTCTACTGCGGTAAAAAAGCAGTACAGCAGTAATTTAGTTACTTGACCTAATTGCTTCAGCTTTGGCAATTAGTGTTCAGCTGCACACTCTTTCATTTCAGCGGGCAAAGGCAACAGAGGGGAGAGCCGTCGCGTGAGGATCTTCAGCGGTCGCTAATTACACTGCTAGACAGACGCCAGACTTTCAGTGTTAACAAGAGGGGGATATTCTTGATGAAATACGAGAATCATGTCAGCTCAAAAACCTCGAGTTTTTCGTTACTAAGTAAAACTAGTACTAATGCAGTTTCAATTTCAGAGTCACGATCGTCGAGAATTGTCTCTCTACATGAACACGTGGTTGGTTGAGAAGCCAATCACGAAACATGCTCAATCTATCATCCTGCACAATTTATCAGGGCCATCCAAGGGGTACCTCAAAATCCGCTCAAATGAGTCTACATTTATGAGGTTTTGTGTTTCAGTACCACCATAATACCAAAACTAGTACAGTGAGCACAGATTGGTAGGAAACCATATGGGCATATAACGGATCGTTAGTGCTAGGTCATGTTTTAAGTTATGAATGTTTTGTTGACCTTTCCTGTTCTACCTATGCATCCCATTAGAACAGTCGGATGTTACCTATGGGGGTTCGATTCTCAGCTATCTGTGTTGGTTGCTTCGCTACCAACACAGATCGCTTAGTAGAGGATGCAAACATCGGAAGTTTTAGAATTACCACCCAATGCAAACTCAGCTAGTGCGGGAGTAACACGACATCTTCGAACACACCCGTTCTCGAAGTTAATCGAAATGTTTAACCAACTCCTAAATAATAACTGTTTAACTAAGACCGCGGAAGGATTTCAAAAGCTAAATATTAGCATAACAAGCACTCCCTACAGGCTTTGTTTTTTCGTTTTTACAAAAGCCTGTCAAGAAACTCTCGACCTTTATCGAGGGAAAGCACCATGTTTTGACGTTAAGATCTGTTGAGGGGTTGAACTTTTCCATGGGAATCAAAATATTTACAACGCTGCTCTATAAAGGCGTAAATTCTGTTACCGTTAACGAAACTTAGAAGTCGAACAGCGATGACGAGACGTTTTGCTAAAGAAGCTGGATCGTTTAAGAAAACGTCTTGGCTAAATAGAAACGCTTTAGCGATTGATTTCCGCACCCATAACAGAACTGCAATGACGCTATACATACATACCCTGCATCTGCCAGCTGTCTACGAATACCGTAAAAGTGATAGTCCTATACAGTTTTAATAATATATATTGCATACATAAGCCCCAAGATTATAAGACGTGGCCTACCAAGTATCTACCTTCATAATTAATCTTATTCGCTAGGTACCAGGTTTTTAGTCACTTCACGAAGTACCAACACAGAATAACTTTTGCTTCGTTTACTTGATAGTAGCTGAAGGCTTTGCGGCCAATAAATTGTTTGTATGGTTGTTTGATCTCGTCTACATACCTATGAACCTTCACAACAGAAATGGTTCGTACGTCCTCGCCATCAGTTAACAATGTAGTGACATTGATGTAGAGGTCCGCTTGTTGGAGATCTGCGCAAGAAAGCGAGCCTAATTTCCTATAGGATCAGTGACAAAGGGTAATATTCACTCTTACACGAGAAATCATCCTCAAGAAAACTGTGCGCGTTCAACAAACGTACGACACTTGTCTGCACACATTCTATATTGATAATATGGACACTACATTTATATATAATAGTGCGGTATAAATAATCTCAACATTGCAATTTTGTACCTAAGGTTGCTATTATAATCACCTAGTTGATCTACATTCTCGTTAAGGTCATTTCACCTCCTCTCAATATCAATTTACTCCACTATAAAATCCCCTTTCACTTGCCAATAATGATGAAAACTTCCTCTCTAAATGTTTATCATCAGGCCCCGCCTTGACCTGCTCCGTCGATTACACAAACAGTAATTGGGGTTTAATTGCCCTCTCGGTCCAATCTATTCAAAATATTGTTTTTTTTTTTTTTAAATTTTTGAAGAATATTTTTTCATTTCTCGGTTTATCTTTCCTTCGGTATGAACTCCTCAGAAGATAACTCGGTCAACAGTTGGTAATTTTATTTTATTCCTCCGCTTCGTTAACCAATCCAAATCAAATTGGAAATGGCGTGATTCGTCTTGGGCGGTGCCAACGTAATTTTTACTTGTTCTCGCTCTCCTAAATAAGCAGATAATATTACTCAGGTAAAACTAGGTCCATTGTGTTTATTTAAATGGACGAAATATCACCCCTTTCGTTCACTCAGAAATGTTTGGGAAAATTAAATGCACTCTGCAGCGCACCAGAGTTCAGATGAGGATAAAATTGTCATTCATTCACAAGGTTTATTATTACCACCTACCCAAGGCCCAGGGGGTATGGGGGCACAGGGTATGTACCAAGGCACATACTTAAAGAAAATCGTGATGAATATCAAAACGAATACATACCTAGCACGAACTGACTTGAGTAGAAAATGAATGGTAAATTTGGAAAGAGAATTGCGTAGCTTTGAATAACAATCAAATAAGGGCTACAAAATGTAAGGGAGAGTTGACCGAAGTCCCTAAAGCGAACAACAGCTTGCTGAGTAGATCATTACCGTAGAGTTCTCACAATTACGCAGCTGTTTCAATAAAAACAGATATGGATAGAAAAAGTTTAGTGAGCGCGGAAATGAAAAGGATTTTTAGAGAAAAGCAAGCTCAGGTGGTGCTTTAGAGGATCTTTTGGACCTAGTTGTCCCCCCCCCAATGTGATTGTGTTGAAGGCGCCATTCATTGCAGAAACAATGACGGGTAATGGAACTTTAAAAAAAAATTAGTTAGGGTTGGTGTATAATGACAAAAACATTAATTACTTATAATGAAAACCTTTTATTTTAACACAATGTTGTTGCTTCCGTTTTTTTCTTCTCAGTAAATCGATTTCATGTTTGCCTTGAGGGCCTGATGATTTCATCGCCCGTCAACCCGAATCAGGCAAATTCCGATCTGGACGTTCCATAAACTAATGAAACGGCGGCAATCAGGGACCGCCAAAACCATTACGGGCGACCTCCATTTCCCTGAAAATAGAGGATCACGTCCGCAACGTCGATTTTCTGCCGATTCTCTCAAATGTCCAGAAGATATGGTCGTATGGGGGGAAAACAATCGCATGAATGACACAAGGCCTCACAAATTGCGAAGAATGAATTGAATCCCGAACGATATGAATTGACATTACAGGAGCGTAGCGTGCCTCTGGTGACGGTACCGCAATGAATTCCACCCCCCCCCCCCCCCCCCACCAACATTCACACTTCCTCACACACTCTAAAAATGTAAATGTGAAGCAGTTCTTAGCAAGCTGTTTGTCAAAGGAATTTTATGATATTATTGATCTTCCAAATTCATTAGAAATAATTCATAACATTCCCTTGCAAACAAAATAAAAGGTTTTTCGAACTACAGCCTGATAACCATTGGTACCTATTGTATGTTTCAACAGTGAAATGCCGAGTGTACTCACGGTTACGTTCCTTCACAACTCTCTTGAAATCAGGCAACGCTGAGGTTGACCGGCCGGCTCTGATGATGTCGTTCTTTTCGCTAAAACTACGAGAACTAAACGAACGCCGAACCACGGAACAATTAACGCAACAACTATCCATTTTAGGAGGAGACTAGGACACTAGGAAAGATTCGAATTCAAACAACTAAACCTGAAATTAGGAACAATTATTGTGAAAACTACAAGTAATAAAATTATGAGAAAACAGGCCGTCGTATGAATAGCTTCCGAAAAGCAAAATGGATGACAGTGACACTAGAAGTTGTCAACGTTTTTTTCTCGAGTTTTTAATTGATAGCTACAATCGATCCATACGCCAGTATCCCTCCTCACCAAGATTGGATACGCTGGATATTTGCGCTAGCCCAACTTACTAACACAGTCTCCTGAAGATGTGTAAGACACTCACTCACACACGCAAACACACTCACACAGACGATGTAGACACACACACATCGGATTCTGGGCCTCCACAGGACTGGTAGCGGTACCCCAGCGACCTTGAGATTTCAAATATTCGAAATCGAAACCTGCCGAAAACCATATGATTCTAATCGACTAATCGAAACTTGGCTGTTTTTCGTCCATGACTGGCAGACATGGAGGTTGGAGGATAGTTCATGGAGGGAGAGTCATGGAGGATGGAGTTATGAGTGGACAATTCAAATTGCTACCTACCTACCTACGGAATGTAATTTTTTTCATTTTTCGTGTAGGGTAGCGCCGGTACCCCTGACGCTACGCGCCTGATTGACAATCTACGTTGGTAGGTACTCCTTAGAAATTAGCAAGTAATCCTATAGTAGGTACATCAATCAATGTCCGTTTCGTGTTATCCCCTTGTACGTTCCAGGGATCGTTTTTGTGCAGCTTTGCTACAGAAATAATAATAAAAGGGAAGGGTAATACTTGGCAAACCGCTTCGTACTGCTGCCTCAACGTTAGCCGTATGTGATGAACTTCCCGTGACGAAACCTTGAGGAGTTGCCAATTTAAAAAAAAAAAACCCGCTGCGAAGTCCTTGCCAAATGGGTTTATTATGCTCGACTGAATAAGCACGATTAGGACCTCAGTGAAGAGAGTTTCGTTTTGTTTTGCTCTCAAGTAGTTTTTGGGTGACCACGTTTTCATTCAGATTTCTATGGATCATTCAAGTACCTACAGTACGTACTTCGGTCTGAGTCGTAAGACCTAGACTTCTTGTATGATCTGTGGATTCTTAGATATAAAATTATTGCCAATATGTAATAACAATAAGAAGCACGAACACACCAGCCATTTTGGTATATCAACATCTGAAGACAACCAATATCACGACAAACCTCCACTTTTACCCCAGTTTGCGAGATAATTTCCAAGAATAGTAGAATTAGATGTTATAAAAATTATATTAGTCAAATATTCAGGAAAAACCGTGTAATTAGGTGTTTGACAGAATTCAAACAGTAGTGAAACAATCCCAACTTTGCAGGAGATTGATACGGGGCCGTAGTATGTTGGTATCAATCAGTAGAAAACGCAGTGGACCGTTAGTATCCAGCTTGCATCAATCAACCTGAGTACGAGAGCAAGCCTTCGGGCTTGTCAGCTCTCGCCTTTCAAACATGCCCGAGAACCGAACTACACCAGCTTTCATCCAAATATAATCGTGAGCATGATATAAAGAGGTTGACTGCGTAGGCGTGACAGCAAAATAGGGAAGGTTATGACCTTCCCTATTTTAGCATGATGCAGTTGAATAGAATTTTTCAATATACCTTACCACTTATCTTTAAAAACGTGAGGTGGTTAGGACAGAAAAATGTAACAACTTTTTTCATCAATTGCCCATACATAAACGAACATTCGTCATTCAAGGAACCTTCTGAAGCCACTGGAGCAATGTTACCAGATTTCCCTCCAAAGAAAAACAGTAGGTACCTACCTCCTTATCCAGCAACGAATATGTAAAACAATATATAGATAAATAAAACTTAGCAGACGTAATAAATTGATGTTATTACACATATTATAAAGTGGTCCCAAACCATCAGTATCTACAAACCTTGACGACTCACAGGAAATGTTACGCTGACCACGAATATACGAGTCCCTGAACACATACTATTAGGCAAAAATCGCTGCAATGTCCTTGCCACATTATTGGACTTACCAACAGGAATGTTAGCTGTTCACTTATAGTTTCATGTACAACAATATAAAAAGCTATTTTTGATGGTTTCCACCAATTTTCGCTCCCAAAAACACGAAATGGTCTCCTATTTAAAATATATATATATATATATATATATATAAATTTTTTTTACAAATTATCTTTGATCATTGATAGTGGCACTTCATTGTCTTGATTCACCTGTTGATACTACTTCTAGTGTTATTACACAAATTTATGGCGGTTTCAGACAATTTCCCAGCATAAAAAATGAATTTTGGGACTGGAACTTCGTTACAACCTCAATTCTTCACTCTTTGGTCAATATCAGCTTCATATTCGGTCTTCTCGCCCTAAAAAACATGGGAAACGATACTTCACAAGCTAATGTTAACTAAAACCTCCAAAAACCCTCTAAAGCTCAATTTTACATCCATTTTCCTCCCATAACACCCCTGGGTACATTCCGATCGGGCTGCCGAGCTTCGGAGCACAACTAGGACCCAAAAGTGTTCCCAGATGGGGAACCAAACTGTGTGCGGAAGAACGACGATTTTAGACAAAAATTTAACGTAAATTTAAGGCTGAAACTTCGTTAGAACCTCAGTTTTCCACTACGGTCAAATTCGACTTCATATTCAGTCTCCTCGTCCTAAAAAGCATGGAGAACGATACCTTAGAATCTCACGTTACTCAAATATCAAAAACCTCTGATTTTTCAACCATAACACCCCTGGGTATATTCCGACCGGGCTGCAAAGTTTGGGGACACAACTAGGGACCAAACGGAGTCTGTGTGCGAAAGAATGAATTTTGTAGACGGAAAATAGGGTAGATATGATGGATGATATGGCGGATGGCGTACGGCAGATGGACACTGCATTCTTGGAATTTACGTAAAAGAAGTAATTAATTGATTAATAATGAATGAAACGTAAAAGAAAACATTTTGAAGGGGTTTTATACAATTTTTTGCTGAGCGAATACACTATTCGCAGAATAATAAACCAAAATGCAATGTCCGTCCGCCGTATCATCGATATCTACCTTAATTTTCGATCTAAAATTATAGTTCTTCGCGCACAGGCTCCATTTGGGCTGAAGTTGTGTCCCAAAACTTTGCAGGTCGATCGGAATACACCCAAGTGTTCTGGGTGAAAAATGGGTATAAAAATAGTTTTTTGTTTGTTTCAGTAACATGAGCTTCTGAGGTATCGTTTTCCACTTTCTTTAGGGCGAGGAGACAAAATATGAAGTTGATTTTGACCGTTGAGTGGAGGACTGAGGTTCTAATGAAGTTTCAACTCCCAAAATGTTGAGTGAAGGACTGAGGTTCTAACGATGTTTTAACTCTCAAAATTCAATATTTACGGGTTTTAAACCTGTGAAAATGGCCGTAATTACCAAAAATTTTGTATAACACAGCAGATAGTACTAACAGGTGAATTAAGACAATTCAATGACAGTTTCACTGGTCGAAAACAATTTGTCACAAACAGCAACCTAATAACGCACGGTTGGGTGTGAAGTCCCAATCGTGCTGTATTCAGTCGAGAATAATAAACCCATGTGACAAGGACTTTGCAGCGTTTTTGAGCCGATCTACACTCCTTGAAACGTGAAAGAAAATTTCTTTATGGGGGCGTACCAAAAAAAGTTTCCGAACCTAATAATAGGTGTATTATTGAGAGAATAATAAACCAAAATCAATTTTGCGGCGAAAACAGGTTTCTAAATTCCCAGAGTTTCATTCCCAAAAGTAGATTTTCATCATTCTTAGGTATTTATGAGATGGGTTTCTTGGCCGAAAAAATCAATATATTAATTTTCTGTATTTCCGACATACTAGTGAGCCGAAACTGAGGTCGGGAAGAGGAGCAAACAGGTTATTAGGTAGATGATCTGAAACAAATGAAAACCGTCCGTGAGACTCCCTAACGAAGGCTCAGGGTGACCATGGACTCCAAATTAAGGAACTAATTAGGATGTACATTCGCTGAACCGCATTAGCCATTAAAAAGAAGAAGGGGCTAACACGAAATTAAGGTTGAATTGAACGAACTGAAGAAATTCAAGGCCGTTTGAAATTTTCCAACCACTGGGCTACCTAAGTGCGTCTTCGACGTGCTCGACATTCAATACCTTTCAAGATCGCGCTATCGATCATACCAAACCACAATTTTGACCACTTCTTGAGACAAGACATAGGAAAGAAGAGTTTATACTTAATCGGTTAATTTTCGAGACAGGTAAAAGCTCAAGTTTGGAAACTGATGATAATCCTGTTGGGGTGGTCAATCCGTCAAAAAATTCGAATTCTTGCAGTAATGGGGTGAAAATCTTCGAGAAAGGAAGATTGTTAAATATCATTCCTTCAAGTTATGATAATCAACAACTTCAAGTTCAATTTGAAAGTAGTACCTATCTTAAATAATAATATTAAAAAAAGAAAGAAATGAATAAATAAAGAAATGAATTATTGTTTATCCAGGTTTCCATTAAAAAAATAAAAATGAAGTCATGTGGTTTTATTATAGTGAAAGCATAGTGACTCCACAGTCGAGTTTAGCGTTGAAGGATTTAGGCTCACTTTATAACACGAGTGAAATGGGAAAGTAAAACCCACCCGTTTGAAAGGTGAGAAAAGCTGGGAGAAAATAAGGACATAAGGAGGGAAAAAACCTCTGGGAAGTGGGCGGATTGCTACTTCATCAGAACCTTCGCAACCAGGCGGGGTTCTACTTGGTGATACGAAGCAATTTCTCGTTGAGGGATTCTCGAATTTCTTGCCCTTTCTCAATACTCTTGTCTAACCGTTCAGGTCTTGGAGAATGTGGGCGAAGAAATGAAGAATCACAACAGCACAATCAAATAGGGGTGCTGTTTCAGCAATGGATCGAGGGCTATTTTTCAAGGAATGACTATTGGGTTAAAATATAAGAGCATGTTTGATCCCCAAACTGAACAAGCTGTTCCTTCTCGAGTTTCATCACTGGAACGTTGTACAAAAAAAGTTTACTAACTAAATATTTTTCAACCAAGACCATAACTACAAAGAATAACTACAGAATTACTGTCTGTAATCTCATGTATCGTGATCCTATCTCTTTAGAATCTTCAACGTAAATTTCACTGAAACCTTATTTATTTTCATTTTTCCCTCAATGTTCCTTGCTTGTGGCTCCAACCCCAAGTTGTATACTGTTTCGCCAGCTAATGGATTACTTTCGCTTGCAGGTTTCTTCAAGAGATACCCAAGTATAATTCACTGCCCCGAGCCATTTCTCTACAGTTTTAAGCGACAAGTTTCCATCTGACATTTTCAAATAAAACCTTTAGAGGAACGTGAGGATACTTCACTCACGATGGGAGTTCATCCTTTGAGAATGCCATTCATGAACTCCGCTTTTGATTGAAGATTCTCGAGTCTGGCAACCCTAAGTGTCCTCGGCCGTAAATGATGCAAAGGGTAGGACAGAGAAATTCGCTTCCAATATCAAACCTCGTCTCATGGAGCACGGGGAATTCCAACAAGAATTTTGATGTTCTTGTGGACATCGTGACAAGACTGTCGTAGCGGTTGGTGAAACCCTTGTACCTTGGAACACTTGAATCACGTGTCACTGTCTGAATCTATTCGAAAGGATGCAAGAAAAATTAAAAAATTCGGTAACTTTAGTAACTGTACAGCGCGCATACCGCAAATTAGTGAATTTTCTGGGAAAATAAGCTATTGCACTGGGACATTACCTGATTTTGGCTACGAGATAAACTTGGCATCGCTACCCCACACACTGAACATGTGTCTATCCAGGTGATTCGAGGCATATTGTCTAGAACGGTAATTTCACGTTTAGAGGACACCCCATGGCCCCCAAGATCGTCTGTTTTGAGCGCTAGAGAGATTTTTCTTGTAGGGGTACTTGAAATCACGCATGTCTATTTTCACAAAATTGCCAGATCCGATTGAGGCACTTAGGGAGCATGTGGTAATCCTGTACCGAGTGAGGTTACGATTTGTGATGAAGGCTGAAAAACTGCATTCGTATGAACCCCCTGCCGAACGTATCCTTTCACACATGACATCCATTAAAATAACTAAGTTGTTCATTTTAATTACGTACGGTTCTCGTTGGCAACCCTGTATTAAAAACGAACATTTTAAGAAATTTACAGCAAAGGGAGATCACATTTTGCCATGAAAACGTGCCTAACGACTTCTGGTTTTCAGAAAAATATTTTTTCTGAAAATAAATAAATATATATGTTATAAAATAATAATTAGGTTTTATACGTTTATTTTTTTAAATGTTTGATTTCAGAGATTTTTTCTTAAAATAAATTTTTCTGAAAATAAATCAATAAAATTCTGAAATGAATACATTTTCAGATAAATAAAACTGGATCAGTTTCTTTGCAGAGGGAAAAGTCACATAGCTTTAAGAGGAGCTGTTCTACAAGCATTTCTTCGTTATCATCTGCGGATGTCCAAGTACTCGAGATGAAGAGGAGGAACAAATGATAAACAAGATCTCTAAAGTCATTAAACAGTCAAATCGTAAAGATTGTGGGGTGGGGTGTTGACCTAAATGTGTACCCCGCCCCTTCTGTACGGCAGCAGTTCACAGAAAACGGGATGCAGAATTCTGGCACCGTCCCCAATCTATAAATTTCGACTTGTATAAAAATAGCCGCATGATATACGTTCAGAGTTTCGGAGACGTAACGGCAGAATCCATGTTGGGCTACAAAACGCGAATACTGCCCTACCGCACATCCAGGGAGACCGAAAATTTGATGTGTTCGCTACGAATGGTGTAGACATCTTTCAACCAAAACCACAGATATGGAATAGAAAGCATTTGAATGTATGTTATGGACTATATTTACGGTGTATTTAGTGGGAAGAGGGGTGGGGATGCTGTGAACGGGGTAACATCAGAGAATAGTACCGAAGCGTGATATCGAAACCACTCCAGACCCAACACCATGGCGGCTCCCTCCCAGCTCCTGATTACTGCTAAAAGCCACTTATGTACTTCGAAAAACTGCTCAAACGGTCTGGTTGCATGATGGACCTTATTGAAAATCCCATTTTAGTGGAACTATAGGTGGTTTCAAGGTAAACCTATGTAGTTAACTACCTACCTAATTTCAGTTCTCTTGGTCTATAGGGGCCCACAAGCGAAATTCCAATCATAGGTGACTTTGAAAACCCTGGTTAACAAACAGTTTATATACCTATACGTTTACTTTTAGCATGGAACATGCTTTAGCCTTGGACTAACTAGCCGAAAAACGTTAAGCGGGCCATTCACGACCGCTCCAAACTCCCTCGCGCCGCGCCGCGCCGCGCCAACCGCTCCATTTTTCAGCCGCTCCATTTTGGTAGGACATTGACGACCGCGCCGCGCCCGTCCCGTCATTTCAAGTCTTCCGCAGTGAACGCGTCGCTGTCAGCACCGTACCACCATGGACGACGAACTAATTACGTACGCGGCTATTTGTTTGTGTATTAAGGGAAGGAAGCAGCGGCTCATGAATAGGAGTTGCAACTTCTTCTAATTAGGACCCCAAGTTTGAAAAGGATTAAACCTACAAATTGAACGTACAGACAAAGAAAAATAAATAATAGTAAATTTGCAGTTAAATAAATAAGGTAGACAACGATCTATGTCCATTGCGACTTGAAAATTCGCTAAACTTTTTGCTGTTGAGATGACCTGGTAGAGAGGTACTAGGCCTTCCCAACCCTCCCCTTGGTTGGCATTGTTTCTTGTTATCAAACTACTACTAGTGCATCGTCCATGCCTTTGATTTCGCCGGACTTCAAAGACTGAGCTGAGCGCACCAGTTTGAACTTTGATCATGATTTACTCCTCTTTCCAGTTTCATCCCCCCCCCCCCCCCCCCCCCGGACAAGGTTGTCTTCACTTTTCCCTTTTGTCTACACGTATACGCTAAATGTTTATGTACCCCAAATTACTGATTTTCTTTATTTTGAACGCTTTTCTGCGCACCAACAATCCTGTTTTTGTGTTGCGCAACAATTCTGTGGGGATTACTGATTTTTTGCCAATAGAAGCAATTTATTGTTTTCTCGCCATGTAGGTCGGATGTTGTCTGGAATCACACACACACCCACACAAGTTGTGATGTTTGCACTCACACACATGTTGTGATTTTTGCATACACGCGTTGTTAAAGCGTCAGTGTTCAATTCCGCAAAACTGGTAGGTATCTATCTATGAAGAAAATCCTATCTGATCCATCGATCCAATTTTTTTGTTCACTGTTTCCTTTGTTGCACTTTCATCTTGCGTTTTGAACAATTATTGTTCTAAGACAAGATTTCTTTTTACCCTCCCATGGTAATCTGAATGAATTACCTTCCAAAGGCAGGGCAACTCTTTGTAAATTTCATTACTTCTATAACAAATTCCCGACCGCTCGCCATGATTGGTACTTCCCTCGACAACTCACCGCCACAGACTGAGCCAAATGGAGCGATGGGTTTCCCCATTCACGAGCGCTCCGCGCGCCACGAGTGCCTATGCCGTTCCGGATTTCCCCATTCACCATCGCGCCGCGCCAAGTGCTCCACTGCTCCAAATGGAGCGGCGCGATGGATTTCAGGCGGGTTGAATATTCGACTGGGCCGACCGCGCCGCGCCAAGCCATTCGGGTTTCCCCATTCACGATCGGTTTTTGGAGCGGTCCCCTCATTTTGGCGTGTTGGAGCGGTCGTGAATGGCCCGCTTTACACGGGATGGGTGACGCGGAAGTGAAACGAAATTTTAACAATGATTTTCACTTACAACCGAGTAGTTGCTAGGGAAATGAAACTTCTTTCATTTTCATCGGACAAAAATCGTTTTCCATTCGTTGGAAAGCTCTTGATTTATCACGAATGTATTTCGTATTTGTTCTTGGTATTTATATCCTAGTTTCATAATATAACTATATAAATAAATGTTGTAAATGGATAGTAAACAATGACGCTTGTTTGGTTGTCACTTGGTTGTAGTAAACTACGCGGCTAAAGCATGTTCCATGTTTCTTGAATTTTAGCCGTAGGCTCTAAGCAGTAAGCATCCGGGGGTCCAGGGGGCTTGCCCCCTGGCGAGGCGCGGAGCACCGAGTTTTAATTCTACGTAGGCGCCTAAGAATCGTTAATCAACAAAGTTTAAGGCAGGATGAACTTCTTTTTTTTCTTGGTCGAATACCTGATTGTAAAGATTCGTTACAGCTGACCACCAACATTGATAAACCGTACATAAATCGCTCAAGTTTTACACATTGGCAGAGAAACAAACATAAATCATCAGAGGGGACCAATGATCACAGAAGATTTCTTTATAAGAGTACAATGGGGGGGGGGGGGGGGGGGGGGGAATAAGTGAAGATACGTTCCGAACTTGTTCCTAGCTACTCATTCGAATTTGAAATACTTGCAAGTATTCTTCTATCGTTCTGAACTCAGTTCTTTCCAACATGGTTTTTCATTTCCGTGGCCATAAACCGGTGTCATGGACCTTTCCGACCCGAAGAGCATAAATTCACTGAATATCCATTACTAGCCTGACCGCTCGCTTCGCTCGCTATCCGAGATTCGCTGTACGCAGTATCGTGGAACCAACAAACGACGGAAAAATCCCATACCCTACCGGGTATTTGTGCCCAATTTTATCAAAATCCGTCAAGTCATTCAGGAGTTGACCATGGTCGACCATATTTCCGCTATGGTCAGGGAATTAAAAATGCGACGTTGCACAACTTGGGAGCCTACTGGATACTCGTGCCAAATTTGGTCGATATCCATCAAGCCATTCAGGAGTTGACCATGGAGGGGCCCATGGATGCGCTAAGGTCGACCGCGGGGGTAGTCCGAAGGGTCGATCGTAGATAGAATTTCACGTAGATTACGAATACGCGATAAAAAATAGGGGTTACCATTTCAATTAACGAAGTTGACCATGGTCGACCATAGTTCCGCTATGGTCAGGGAATTAAAAATGCGAAGTTGCACAACTTGGGAGCCTACTGGATATTCGTGCCAAATTTGGTCGATATCCGTCAAGCCATTCAGGAGTTGACCATGGTCGACCATAGTTCCGCTATGGTCAGGGAATTAAAAATGCGACGTTGCACAACTTGGGAGCCTACTGGATATTCGTGCCAAATTTGGTCGATATCCGTTGAGCAATTCGGGATTCGACCATGGAGGGGCCCATGGATGCGCTATGGTCGACCGCGGGGGTAGTCCGAAGGGTCCATCGTAGATAGAATTTCACGTAGATTACGAATACGCGATAAAAAATAGGGGTTACCATTTCAATTAACGAAGTTGACCATGGTCGACCATAGTTCCGCTATGGTCAGTGTCGTGAGTCCCTCCCGGGAACACTCCACCAACAACTTTAAGCTCTCACCAATATCCGCATGTAAAACTTACTTTCCGCTAATAAACATCTGAGTGGGGAGACAGGCAACAGAATCCAGGGGACACAACCTGGGCCCCCCCCAAAACTCCCAACAGGGGAGTTGGAGGGAGAGGCCTCCAGTTCCTATATAACCCTGGATCCTGGAGCTTTAGCTTCATTCGACACTTCCTCTAACCAGCTCTCTCTTCTCTCTCTTACCTTCCTCCTCCCAGATGCTCGGTGGAATCCGCCGCCTGGGAATTTACCTTCTACCTTTTCCTCACCTACATCGGTGGATTACCGCCGCCTAGGTGAAATTCCCTCACTCACCTTTACCTCCTCACAGAGGCGTAGATGATCGGTGGAGTACCGCCGCCTGCGTCTCTCCTTACCTCTCACCACGCCACCGTGATGATAAAATTTAAATTCATCACAGTGGTGAACCCGACGTTCATCCAACCTTCTACCCTTTCTACCCTCTTACCACCTCATGTGTCGCCCCAGTCTAGTTCGGTGTCCCAAATTTTAAATTCAAATTAAAACAGTCAGTATAAATTCGCAATTCTTGGCCCAACCTCACCACTCAACTCCAGCTCTCAACACACCTCCGCTCCCGCCGATTGCGAGCTTCAAATTCAAAACTACCTCAATTTTGAATTTTAGTTACAGCCATGGACCCGAACTCACCGACGCCGCCGCTCCTCCGGCCATCCCTGCTGCAGCCGCCGACCGCTGCGACAACTGACGCAGCCGAAAACCCCATCACCAGCCTCTCGCCACCCCGGCTCCTCCGCATCCGCCGCCGCCGCTGCCGCCGCAGCTGCGGCCGCAGCACACGCCGCCGCCGACGTCCTGTACACCTCCTATGCCGCCGCCACCACCGCCGCGGCCGCAGCACACGCCGCCGCCGACGTCACGTGCACCTCCTCCGCCTAGCCGACACGATGCACGACCTCGCCGCCGCCGCCAGCGTCGGCGAAATACGCAAACCCCCGCACCACATCACCTCCACGACAACACGCCTCGACGTCCCGCGGCGGGCCCCCCTCCTCGCCAAAACGGGGGGGACCACCTCCCTTCCCCCCCGCCCGCATCAACTACACCACCGCCACCAAGGCCTCCTGCACCTCCTATGCCGCCGCCACGGCCGCCAACCTCCCACCAGCAACTCGCTGCGCCACCAAACCCCTTCCCCGGACGCACAACGTTCCCCCACCCAGGAACGGCAACCCCTCCACCTCCCCCACGGCCGCGCCTCCCTGCGCCGCCACCAACCCCCGTCCCCGACCACACAACGTTCCCCCACCCAGGAACGGCAAAACCCCCACCTCCTCCACGGCCGCACCTCCCTGCGCCGCCACCAACCCCCGTCCCCGACCACACACCGTTCCCCCACCCAGGAACGGCAAAACACCCCCCTCCCCCACGGCCGCACCTCCCTGCGCCGCCACCAACCCCCGTCCCCGGGCACACACCGTTCCCCCACCCAGGAACGGCAAAACCCCCACCTCCCCCACGGCCGCACCTCCCTGCGCCGCCACCAACCCCCGTCCCCGGACACACCCCGTTCCCCCACCCAGGAACGGCAAAACCCCCACCTCCCCCACGACAGCGCCTCCCTGCGCCGCCCCCAAACAACACTGCCCCTCCTACGCCGCCGCCACGGCCGCCAACCCTCCACCCGCGCCTAGCTGCGCCGCCAAACCCCTCACCCCACCACCGACCGTTCCCCCACCCAGGAACGGCAACCCCTCCACCTCCCCCCATGCCAGCGCCTCCCTGCGCCGCCCCCACACAACACTACCCCTCCTACGCCGCCGCCACGGCCGCCTGCCCTCCAACAGCGCCTAGCTGCGCAGCCACACCCCTCACCCCACCACCAACCGTTCCAATCTAAAATACCAACCTTGTAAATACCAACCTTGTAAATACCAACCCTCCACATACCAACCTTGTAAATACTAGTCTATTATCTCATCATCATCATTGTAATCATGTCATCACTACTGTATTCATTGTCAATATCATTCACCTACACCACTCCTGTACTTATCTTACTTATCTTACATCTCATACTCTTACTGTGCTACTACTACCTATACTTGCTATATTAATGCCTCCTAGAATTAAGTCAGACCTATCACGTTTCTGCCTTCAGCACACCGATTGTTTGCATCAGCCCTCAGCTTCTGTCACCTTGCGCCTTCAGCTCCACTTTTGTTTGCCATGCCCTCAGCCTCTGTCTCCTTGCGCCTTCAGCTACACTTTTGTTTGCCGCAGCCCTCAGCCCCTGTCACCTTGCGCCTTCAGCTCCACAAACATTGGTTCGAACTGGGGGGACCTCTGTCGTGAGTCCCTCCCGGGAACACTCCACCAACAACTTTAAGCTCTCACCAATATCCGCATGTAAAACTTACTTTCCGCTAATAAACATCTGAGTGGGGAGACAGGCAACAGAATCCAGGGGACACAACCTGGGCCCCCCCCCCCAAAACTCCCAACAGGGGAGTTGGAGGGAGAGGCCTCCAGTTCCTATATAACCCTGGATCCTGGAGCTTTAGCTTCATTCGACACTTCCTCTAACCAGCTCTCTCTTCTCTCTCTTACCTTCCTCCTCCCAGATGCTCGGTGGAATCCGCCGCCTGGGAATTTACCTTCTACCTTTTCCTCACCTACATCGGTGGATTACCGCCGCCTAGGTGAAATTCCCTCACTCACCTACATCGGTGGATTACCGCCGCCTAGGTGAGATTCCTTCACTCACCTACATCGGTGGATTACCGCCGCCTAGGTGAAATTCCCTCACTCACCTTTACCTCCTCACAGAGGCGTAGATGATCGGTGGAGTACCGCCGGCCTGCGTCTCTCCTTACCTCTCACCACGCCACCGTGATGATAAAATTTAAATTCATCACAGTCAGGGAATTAAAAATGCGACGTTGCACAACTTGGGAGCCTACCGGATATTCGTGCCAAATTTGGTCGATATCCGTCGAGCCGTTTGGCCGTGCATAGAAAGACACACAGACAGACAGACAGACAGAGATCCGTTTTTATAATATAGTAGGGAGTAGGGATATATGCATTTTCCAGATCGCTCCGAATGACAGCTCTGTTCATCTTTTATAAGTTTCATTCAACAGCTTTGATCAATTGAGTCCCTCCTAAAGAGACTGAAGGTCCGATATTGCCATGGATCCTCCCGGGGTGTCAGGATGCCGGGAGGGCGGTGCTAATGACAGCGGTTTGCCCTTAATGGCCTTTGAAGGCTCACTGATTAGTATTAATTGTCCAGCATTTCCTCAGATATCGAACTTTGCCGTTGAGTCACATTTATTTTAATGTCACCATTCAAGTCGCAGGAGCCATAAAGGTACACGGGAACTTGACAGGTGTGTGTATGGGGGGGGGGGGGGGGGTGGTATTGAGCCCCAATCTTTCACTACAACTCATTAAAGGATAAAGGGTAACTGCAGCTACAAAAAAAAACTCTTCAGGAAGAGGGGTATCTGCTAAACCTCACTCATCATTGGCTAATGTCATCTTCTTTTTTTTACAGTTACTGCAGTGTATCATGCAGCACGTAGATGAGTCAGGGGTATCACTGGGAAGCACTTGAGCAACCAAACAGATGACACCCTGGCCTTTATTCAGCAAATACACCGACTTTCAGACTTCTCGCTCCCTAGCTTCACCTACAGTTGTAGATCTCAGTCGGACGTTGGAAAGGACTGAAATGAATTCTGATGAATGAAGTAACCACCAGGTTGAACTACTTTAACTAGATTGATACAATCTGGTTTAACAAATCCCCGGTCCAAAAACGTCTGGAGGAGGAGGGAAACAGATGCTAAAGGATAGCCACCACCATCACTTACTGGTTGGGACTGAGACGGTGATTCCCGATATCCCTCGTCACAACAAGGGCAATAAAGCAATGGGAAACCTAAAGCAAAATGATCGGAACAAACTCTGACCATCCTGAGAGGACAGCCGATAAAGGCCACTACTCCAGAAAGGTTAGGACGCAACACCCAGCCTGGAGTGACTATTTTTACTTTACTTTTACGTACGTTAAAAAGTAATACTGCAACTACCTACGTGGGGCGAACTTTACTGCTGACCTAACAGCTGACGGCTCCGGTCGGGTATTGATTTTGTATTTTCTTCTCCTCCGGTTTCCTTTGCCAACTCTGATTCGACCGTGAGTGTATGTTTACCGTCAGGCTTCTCCTGGAAAATTTTTCGTATAATTCAACTCTCTAATCCAGAGATTTTACTCTTGGGCCCATCCGTCTCTGAAAGGGGTGCAGTGCACAAACAACGGGTTTCGCGAAAACATATTGGTCATTTCTGAAGGCAGGGGATCAGAGACGTGAGTCGGAGAATTTCACCGAAGATAAGTTGGTAAAGCAGGATGCCCTTCACCTAGCTGGGTCGTAATCATACCGAAAGGGAAGGCCATGGAATTGTTTTCTAGAGACATTCAACCCCCACACCACCATCAGACACTATAATGTTCGACAACCTTACAAGTATATTGATAAAAATCTTCACTGCACACCGTTCACTGATGCACACCGTTCATTTTGGGCTGAATCCTGAATTTCATCAAACAAATATATAAAAATCTTCACTGTCAAAGAAGTAGCCCACTATTTAAAAAAAAAAAAAAAATAATAATAATAATAATAATGACACAACACACGGGAATTTTAAAAAAGGTGGCTGACACTCACCAAGAAGCACAAGATGAGTTAGGTAATTGAACGAGCAATTAGGAACCGTTTGATGACCTACTGTAGGTAATCCATAAATTCCTAGGCTCAGCCCGGATTGTCGATGGAAATATTGTAGTCCTTTCAAAAATACATGGGGAGAATATGCTTCATAGATAACAAATTCTATATTTACCCGAACAGCCAATTTCAACATCCCAAATGCCGTGCCGATCTGAGGTGCCGAGCATAAAAGGGGACAAATGCAGGTTAATGGGGCCGGGTTCCGAGCCTATTTCCAATTATTCGTGAGTGAACTCAGGTGCGATTGTTTCAACCCACAGAAAATCAACGCTTTTACTTCACCACTGCCTGGTGGACGAGGGTGGGAAGATGGACCCCGAACCCAGGTGCCCCTCCAATTGATCCGTCGATTATTGATATTAACCATTGCCCTGCTGTGCCAAGATTGTTTTCTCTAATGTTGATTAAGGATCTATTTTGGTGGACTTACTCGAGTCAAATGTCGGAAATAAGCCATTGGAACAGAAGTTCATAACTTTATGTATCAGTTATGAAGCACACATGATATCGTTATCAGGTAGCCTGATCGGCGCCAGATTTTAACTAAAAACCCCACACAAAGCCTTTATATTGTATTCCTTGGTTTTTTTTTCATTTTTCATTTTAGCTGACATTTGGCGCCAACTTCAACGATTTTGTAGCCCTTGTAGTGGCCTTGAATAAATTACGTCTGTTTACCATTAAATTTAGTTTTATAGAAATTTTTTTTTTCTAAGCCGTTTTGTTGCAGAAATTTTGTAATTATCATATTCAGGTCGAAGACTCACAGGTTCTCTCTTGAAGGAATATAGAAGAGCAAAATACTAACTAAGACAACACTCCGAGACGGAAGTTGGGGAACATCAAGATATTGTGTACATGTGTGGAGAACGGAGCAATATAAGGGCCGAAAGTTTGCACGAGAAACGTGAGGGAAAACAGTAATTCGAGCCTTGATGTCCATAGGGGCTTTTGCCAACGTTCCGTGGATGGAGAAATCCAGAGGATTTAGGTTTCATTTCATTTTTATACGGAGCACAAGCCAAGCATCTAGGCAGTAAACGGTGTTGAAATATAATATTTTGTCCAAGACGCAAGTAAAGACATTTTTTAAGAGACGAACATTGTAATAAATCATTTTTCTCAAGCAAAAACATTCCCACAAGACTTACCAAACCAATTACTGTTGACGTCATAACATTTTATAAACAGTCAAGCAATAATGATGATAGCCGTAACTCAGATCATACCTTCGTATAAATTATAACCAATCGACAGTAAATGAGATAGCATACAACCCAGGGAATTAATTAAATGCCAGATTGAGGATGAAAGTACTGAAAACACCGCTGACACAAATTCATTGCTGTAACCAGGAATATCGGAAACCCTGTTTTTAAATAGTTCATAGTCGAACCGATCATTTAAAATGACAGGAGAAACCACCATTATAAACTGCAGTGTTTTATTCGAATGAAACGATGAAAGCAACACCCGTGTTATTTACGACACATGGATCAAATACACGGATGATGCATATCAGTCATAGATTTTGTTGACGATCCATGATATCCTCGTCGTTTATGGTATCCACTATGATTGATGCTTTCAGGGTGCTAACCAAACCCAAGTTCGGCAACTAATTCATAAAGAACTGTACAGACTTTTTGGAAATTTGAAAGCACTTGTAACGGCATTGTTCCCTTCACCTACGCCATGACCTCGCAAAAAGGTCAGGACCACCGATTGACCCTCATGACCTGTGGATGCTATGAGATCTACCGAAATGGATAATTAATTCACAGCATAAAAAGGCAGATGTGCCTTTGAATTATGTGAAATAACAATTTAAAATCGGTGACTTCTTGACTTTCAAAGCAACTATGTATGCAATTTCTCAAGTGCAGTCTACCTGCACGCGATATTCTCCCGCGACCTCCCACCCAATTTTAGTGCTACATAATGAAATTCCATTAATCCCGTCGGGTAATCACGAACGTAAGAATGAGCAGGTGACACATCAATTTTGGATTATAAAACAATAAATTATCCGATTAGTTAATGTTGAATGAGCTTAGGATAATCAAAAATTAGGATAATTTGCATATAATTGACCTACGAAATGTTCAAAGATATGTTTTCAGATGGTACGAACGTAATATCAAGGACAATAAATTCGGAGAATGAGGGTCGCAAGAGGGTCAATGAAGTAGGCGGCAGAGAAGACATACAAGTAATCCTGTCTATACAATGTGAATGCGATTGAAAGGCGAGGACAATGGCGAAATAAACAGTTTCGCCTCTTCCATCACAGAGCCCTTTATACCTAGGGGTAGGACGAGTCTTGGGAGTCTGTGCCTCGATATATGGGACCCGCAGAAAACTTAATAGCGGTACTAGCCTGCGCCAACTGAAACTACCAGGGGGGGGGGGGGGGGGATGGCGATCGATGAAGAACAGCACTGCCGTACAAATATTAACATCGCGAATCATGTTTCAAGGAAAAACGAGAATTTAATGTGGTATGAGAATCCAGGATATTCGCTGGAGGAGTGTGGTGTATTGATTTACATCGTACTCAATTACAAAAAACTAATTCATGAAACTATTTTTATTCCAATCACTTCACCTTTTCACGAAGATGAACACACGTATTTTGTAAGGGGGAACTACCCTTAAATTATTTCTGACAGTACAAGTGATTATTTTAATCAAGTCCACCATTTTCGGGTAATTGCAATTCCATACTTTTCCGCTCAAAACGTTTGCACCTTATTCACCGGGATGATTGGATAAATTTTAATTTTTAGGTAAAATGCGGAAATAAAAAAAATATGTAAATTATTTTAAAATACCTAACATCCAATTTATATACAAAGAAATATACAGGAGTATAAGATAAGGGATAAATATGGTTTCGAAATAATTGATTTGAGCCTGGATGCTTCATTTCACGGAGTAGGTACCTGTGCGAGCTCTACTGGCTCTAGCAAGAGACGCGTAGGCAATGGCCATCAAGACCCATCGGTCGTGCGTCATAGTATCCCTCCGTAAACCTCGGATCAAACTGTCTTAGAATCAGGTAACAGTAATAAATAATACAAAATTATTCATTTTACCTATCAGTTCCTTGCTCTGCGAATTAGAATTCACGTATTCAAAGATTCGCGTTTGTCATAACGATGTTCAGGCAAATTTCATTGCCGTTATTGCAATCTGCTGCAAAATGTCAGCTTTTCGGTTGTCACACCAACTTGTTCTCATTCCACTCACGAGAAAACTCAGTTTGAAGTATACAAAATATTGATGACGTTAGCCAATTTTCCTACTCCAAACTACTTTAATATAGATTTCTTCTTCAAAGAAGAAGGAAACCCCTTCTGAAGGAGAGTGGAGGATAACATTAATTTGTGACGTACAATCCACCATTTAATTAGCACCGAGCCACCAGCAAAGATTAAGATTCGGCTGGCCACACTGACCACTCCATGATCTCGCGTCAATTTGGTGCCGAGAAAAATTAATGAAATGGCAAATGAAACGGGAAATGCCGAACTATTTTTGAACTCGGCTTCATTCTTTCGACCCTTGACATGCTATCTGTTGCGGTGGTGCGTCATTAAGCATCCATCCCTCAGCTATTTGATGGTCTTCGCGTGCCCAACGTTATTTCACCAACGTGTCTGGGGACGGCCAACTGCTTATTTATTCCTCATCGATTTTGCAATTCACAAATGGTCACCGAGCGGTCATAACCCTCTCGGGATCATAATCAGCTCGCGACGGTACCTCACTGTTTTTCCTTTGTACAGTCTGGAATCGATTGGTTGTGTAGAATACAATTAATGCATCGGATTTCAGCAAAAATTTCAGTCAAGCAGCATGGTAGACTAATGGGCTAATGTTCAAAGAACTAGGTACATACAAAACTTCTATAAATTATTTCATGCAACATAGGAGATATCATATAAAACCTTCTTGATTCGGGATTCCTACATCAATAGATTTCAACAACTGAGATGTCTTCGTAGTAGGAAACAACAACGAAAACACTATTTACTTGGGGGAAAAAAAGACGTTGAATTTTTTGAAACTCAAGCCTGGATTGGCATTAAATAATGCCACCTACTAAAATTTTCAAGTAATGTGTTAAAAATGTGTCAATTAAATGCCTAAATTTCACAACAAATCTGCCAAGTTGCATATTATGTCGTTTGTTTACTGAATAAATCGGCTGGGTAACCAATCGGCTCCCTGAATAGATATTTGACGTTATGCATGGACGAACTTATTGATCGATGACCCTGTTCAGTATTTTATATCGTGAGGAAGGGCCAGTGCTAACGAAGTCCGAGTTTAACACGCCATTCAAGTTACGACAGTTTTCCACCCACATGATCGATTGGACTTTTGAGTTTATTGATTATCAAATCAAGATGTCCACATACCTGATCGCCAAACGAAACACCTCATCCGTTTCATTCATAACATTTTCAACTCTAATACTACCAGATGAAAAGAATAGTGTTTCAATGCGGAAAACGGAATTTTGAGCGCAATCAGTGTTTTGTTTGCTTGTAACACTTCCCATACTTTGAGGGCCAGAGTCGATTTCTGCTGCAATACTGGTCTTTTTAGCCCTGTCAATGTAGAATTAAAAATAAGGTGAAGACTTAAATGCAGCCACATTTGGTTATTGCGCAAAAGGTTTTTCAGGTTAAGAACGGGACAAGAACCGAGTCGATCTTATCAATAAATGTAGGAAAATTGGAAAAATAGATTTAATCCGTTGAAAAGGTATTTCTAATAAAACAGAAAACGGCGGTCAGAGTTCAATACTGTACAGGTACGGTACAAGGGTAGTTCAAGTACCTAACAACATTGTTCCGGAAATTCGCTCATTATCATCCTACGTGAGGAACTTTTATTCAGAACCTGTACACAAAAGTTATCTATTCATCTCAGCTGTCAAAATCTAAATGAGATTTGTGGAAACCCTATTATGTGCCTATGAACTTCCTCAAATTTTCAAGCTGAGTTTGTAACACGGGTTTAAGTGTAACATACTTTTTTAACGGAATTCCTTAACTGTTCCTAGAACTCTTGAGTTTTCCCGACAAAACAATCCCCTGTATTTTCCATGCCATTACCTATATAACGTCAGATATCCTTTTATATCGAAGGGAGCAGTGGTATACTCGTTGTATAGTTATAGGAATATTAGACAACATTCCATAAACTCACATTTTCTCGAAACCTGATACGATTTAGACGTTGGTATGGTCGAGGAGATCGCTAGCAGCTCATTTGATGATATGACTTATGCGATCCCATTTCAGACTCAGGCTCACGAAATCGCCCTCGAAAAAAGCGTTGTTTGCTTTGTTGTCGGCTCTTTTGTATTCTAGGGTTACTAATGATGGGTCTACTCATGGCCTCATGCCGTATCAATCACTTGAATCCCACTCGAGCCGACAGATCGTGTCATGCGTGGGGTGGATTTGAAGAGCCGATCCGTTGGAAGTGAGTTTTGTCAACAAACCCTCTAATCACCATTCGGCGGCATGTACTGATGTTCAATTGATGTACACCATTCGTTTTAGAAGTAGAAACCACCGACATACTAGATAATGATCTTGTTGATTCCGTGTTTTCTTGGTGAAGCATTTTTTCAAGGCACTTTTCAAATTCTAAACTGAAAACTCTTATTAATTTTGATTAGGTGCACTGTTTAGTTCCATTCATCGTCAGTGTATCTAAATTCGGTTTTCTGGCTTTCAACTTTATGAAAATTGTCAACGTAAAAAGGCACTCGTCTTTTCGCGAATAAACCATCGAAACTTATCGTAACTCGATACTTACGGAACTGTAGCATAAGAGAATTTACAAAGTAACGTACATACCTAGTAGACTATTTATTCAAAGTTCACAAGATCCATAAGCCATAAGGGCAAAATTTGAAAACGTTTTCCCATCAAACTTGCGGTCCTATATTATACGGACATAGGTAAGTAAAGACATAATATACCACCATGACTCGTGGATTATACCTGAGGATACGTAAGTAATTCGTTAACAAAATTTCTGCCGAACGTAACCTTGAGGTATAGCGGGATCGGTTTAGTGCGTATTGCCCACGGTGAATACGCATGGGACAAAAATTATTCACATAAAACAGAAAATCAAGAGGGTAAAGGTGCTGAAAGGGAATTCAAAATAATCACCTTATTTTCGACTGGTTTTGTGACTGTGTTTTGTGATTCACTCTTATTGCCTACGCAATAAATTAATAAATTCCCTTGACTGAGATCTCTCATCTGTTTTAAAGTCTGAAGAAAAGTTTTGTCCAGCGGGTATCTAGACCACAAGTAGCCAATATCAACTAGATGCTGACTAAAAGTTAAGACATTGTTTCAGTTGTTGATTTAAGTTGTGGCAGGGTCACGGAATGAACAATGAATCTAGCAGCATCAATAGCAGCAAGTGTAGCGTTGTAGGCAACTATACAGATAATTTAAATATTTTACTGGGCTCAAATCACACCAATAAGAACTCACTCATTAGGCACTTTAGTGAATTAAAAACAACTAAATGCAACAACTACCGTACTGCACTATTTCATAGTACCACTATTTCTAATAAATTATGATATAACAAAAACTACCCTCGACATTGAAATCTTTCTCTTCAAATTGTGAGCCAAAAGGCAGCTAAAAAGCCACCTACTTCAACCCCTAGATATTCAAACAAGATCACCTCAGTAAAGCGCAATCTTCTAAGAAATATATGGCGAAGAGTTGGGAATAAGTACAATACTACTTGTGCCATATATTCTTCATTTACCGCGTGATCAGCGTTAAAAAAAAATGACAATCTGTTTTGATTTGTCTGTTAGTTAGGCATCGTGAATTGCCCCTAAGAAAAAAGTACACCGAATTGGGCTGAAGACCACTCGAAGTTTATGGGAAACTATAGTCAAATACGTTGAGTTTCAGGGCAACGTAGGGAAAAATCACTGATGACGAGAAAACAACAAAATACACACTAGCAGGCAGAAAGACGACCAAACCTCAGCCAAAAATGCCATAAAAAACGCAAGCAGCAAAGCTTCAGAACTCAAACCGAGGAATTTTACTTTGGACTGTTCGTCAGATTTCCACACCAAAAGCGGAGAATATGATGGGATTTTTTATTTTTTATAGGTGTTGGAGAAAAGCAAAAAAAAAATTTTTTTTAAATCGAAACAAGCCAAACATCGACACCAATAAACAGAAAATTCGGAATTTGAGTTTTCCGGACCTTTTGATCCACCGCTTAATCCAAGCGAGGCAGCCAGTCTGGTGATCGTTGATTTCTGGCGAGGGCTGTTTGTTGGGAAGGATCGTAATGATCGTATAAACGATGATGCACTGATAGTCCATCTCGGCATGATCACGATTTCATTTGAATAAATTCGAATGTCAAAAAAAAACCAAGGCAATTGTAGATTAACAACTACTGATTTATGGAGGGCGTGAGATTTCGAAGAGTAGAAAAAATATAAAAATCGGGAGTCGGAGGAGTTTTTGAAGGCTTGCGCGGGGCTTCGATCTGACGGCTGTGGCTTGTGGCGAGCGACTGGGGAGGGTCTGCCAGTAGCCTTGCGGGTGGGGGCGGTTGGAGGGGCGGGAACGGGAGGCAGATCGGAGGCGGCAGATGAGAGTGGAGGGGGATCGGATTCGACTGGTTGCCATGGATACCAGCTTCACCCCCTTCTGTACCAAGTGACCCCCCCACCCCCCCCCAACATTGTGAAATATAGGTTTGTTAGAGCCCGTCCGCCTTGGGGGCAGCATGTTGCGGCTGCCTCAACAGCTGTAACTGTCGCGGAGTTAACTAGAAGTACCTTAAGTACAAACCGGTACCTGTCCAATATGCTACCTACCGGGACGCTCCGGTGGTCCAATATGCTACCTACCAATGAGCCAGTTGTCCAGTATGCTACCAATCCGAAAATTATGAAAAAACAATAAATAATACAGCTTACCTTCTGAAACTTCACTCCAAATTGAAGCTCGTCAGTTGCTTTAGTCTCTGCAGAGATTATACCAGTCAATTACCATATTCCTACTCCTATCCGTCCATCTGCAAGTATCACTTACGCTAACCAAATTGGTCCAAAACCACACCAGTTCCACTACATTACACAACGACATACCACTGTTACATCTCCCGTCCTTGTCGGTGTACGTAAAGAATTTGTTCGTTTTGGTTTATTATTTTCAATAATGAACCATTGGAATCGAGCAAGAAAAAAAAAAAAAAATTCTTACCCCCCCTCAAAATTTGATGGTTAACGTTTCAAGGTATGTAGAATCCAAAACTGCAATAAAACGCTGCAAATCCCTGCACATCGGTTTATTATTTTGTACAGAATACCCTCCTGTTACAGATCACAGCTCTATGTATAGATAACCCTTCTATATAATATGATAAATGTACTATTCTATTATATACATATTATGTAGATCGCAGACCCTCCGTAGGTTAGTACCTAACCCCGTACTCGTTACTAGGTACCTACCTAAATCACGAGTTAAATGTTGCTAAAATAATTCTGCCGATAACAAACAGTACCTAACAAATAGAAACACACATAATGAAGTTCTGAAAAGAAATTGTTGATGAGGAGTGAAAAAAGTTGCAAAAGTACCTACCAACAAACTCCAGCCCCTTCTACGTAGATGGTATAATGAACCGTTGCGTAATAATTTACCGTTGAGTAATGATTTACCGTAGTAATAATTTACCCATCAATAATACTTCAACGTTTGTTCAAGTTTCACTACCTACCAACAAACTCCAAAAGAGCCATCATTTTTCAAATGAAATAATATCACAGAACAACCAACTCGACTTCATACTCCGCCAATATAATCAGGTGATCCCTACCAATGATTGGCCGTATTCACAAATTCCTATTGTGGGCGCGTCTCTGGTTACGAGATTTGGTTTGAATTGTATACAATTTCATTCACACTGGAGTCGAAAATGCCTGTCGGTGCAAACTTCGGGGCCTTACTGTGAACGAACGGCTGGACGTACGATGCTCCGGATGGTCTTAAAAAACTCGCAAGTTCAAGAACTATTTAAAACCGTAAAAATATTCACGTAAAAAAATGGCGTTTTGAAAATTTCAACCCCTATTTTGAACCCCTTAGAGATGACTCACAGTAACGTCGAGCTTCGAGGACCAACTAGACGCCGAACGGAACCTATAACCCGAATTTCATCAATTTTTTTTCATGGTAACTAAGAAAAGTGGCCCGTACGGCGTACGGCGGACAGACAGAAATATTTTTATTGCAGTTTTGGATTCTACATACCTTGAAACGTAAACCATCAAATTTTGAGGGGGGGTAAGAATTTTTTTTTTCATGCTCGATTCCAATGGTTCATTATTGAAAATAATAAACCAAAATATTTCTGTCTGTCCGCCGTACGCCGTACGGGCCACTTTTCTTAGTTACCATGAAAAAAAATTGATGAAATTCGGGTTATAGGTTCCGTTCGGCGTCTAGTTGGTCCTCGAAGCTCGACGTTACTGTGACTCATCTCTAAGGGGTTCAAAATAGGGGTTGAAATTTTCAAAACGCCTATACCATTTTTTTACGTAAATATTTTTACGGTTTTAAATAATTCTTGAACTTGCGAGTTTTTTAAGACCATCCGGAGCATCGTACGTCCAGCCGTTCGTTCACAGTAAGGCCCCGAAGTTTGCACCGACAGGCATTTTTGACTCCAGTGTCAATGAAATTGTATACAATTCAAACCAAATCTCGTAACCAGAGACGCGCCCACAATAGGAAATTTGGCGGAGATAAAATCATTGGTAGGGATCACCTGATTATATTGGCGGAGTATGAAGTCGAGTTGGTTGTTCTGTGATATTATTTCATTTGAAAAATGATGGCTCTTTTGGAGTTTGTTGGTAGGTAGTGAAACTTGAACAAACGTTGAAGTATTATTGATGGGTAAATTATTACTACGGTAAATCATTACTCAACGGTAAATTATTACACAACGGTTCATTATACCATCTACGTAGAAGGGGCTACAGTTTGTTGGTAGGTACTTTTGCAACTTTTTTCACTCCTCATCAACAATTTCTTTTCAGAACTTCATTATGTGTGTTTCTTTTTGTTAGGTACTGTTTGTTATCGGCAGAATTATTTTAGCAACATTTAACTCGTGATTTAGGTAGGTACCTAGTAACGAGTACGGGGTTAGGTACTAACCTACGGAGGGTCTGCGATCTACATAATATGTATAGAATAGTACATATCATATTATATAGACGGGTTATCTATACATAGAGCTGTGATCTGTAACATAAGGGTATTCTATACAAAATAATAAACCGTTGTGCAGGGATTTGCAGCGTTTTCTCATCGTGCGGTATGTTTGGCATCCTTTTTTTGTACAGCGCAAATACGTTGTTTTAATTACATTCCCGTCACTATCACGTTTCCGACTAGATTTAGAATACAACTTGAGTTCACCCCCACATGGCACACCACTTTTAATTTTATCACAGTTTTTTCTTTGGTCCGGCAACACTCCCTTTTCTTTCAAAAAACGCACGCATGTTTCATCATCATAAATTATTTTTCTATACAAACGGGCTACTCATTTAAAAAAAATATCACACGGGCTAAACATAGAATATCACAGATTGCGAGGAACGTCTGAAACCGATCACGAGCCACGTTGTACTGACCAGATAAGATGGTGTTTACACTTGTCTGACAAGGAGGATTGAAGGTTAACTTTCGTTCGTTTGAAGTATTAACGTTTAAAGTTCTCAAACATAGCTCGCAGCTCATGGCCGAGAAGATAGCCATAAACAAGTTCGGTAGGTACCAGGGTAGGCATCGGGATTCGCCGGGTAGGTCGTGGCCTGGCGGTAGGTAGCATATTGCACAGGTACCGTAAAACCGAAGAATGAAAATAATGAAAAATGAACTTCACTAGCAGTAAATAAACGACTGCGGCTGATGTTGTTTCTATTCAAGCTAGATCGGTGAAATTTCGCCAAGTGGCTGCTGGTTGAGAATGACAAGGTATGTCCCACCCCAAACAGAGTGCGCAGACGAGGCTATCGTTCAGATAGTTTTGAAATTCATAGGGACCATGTTAAATGGAACTCTTATATTCTCGGTTATATCTCACTGATTAGAATGAAATGTTCATACAGATCGCGCCGTACCGATTTCCCAGTGATCGGAGGAATAGGCTCTGCGCAACCTTATGATCCCCCAGATCCTCGCCAGATTTCGCCCGAGTTCGAGACGCACCAAGCTGGGAGTGTTATCTACAGACCATCACAGGTCCAGCTACGGTAGAAATATTTGACACTACAGCTATTTATACTATAAACATACTCATACTAACGATGTGAAGCTTATACTGCCTACTCATATGGTGAACTTTTTCCTACATTGCGTATTACCAATAAACAAGCATCCAATAGGTAAGTCAACCTGCGAATTCAAGACTTCTCCATTGACGGGAATGGCTCACAGTAGTAATAGTATGGAGGGGAGGGGAGGGGGAGGGATGCTGCAGCACCGAAGGGCTGGAAAGTACCGGTGGGGAAGTGGGGTCCCGGCAAATGCCGAGGTTGACCGAATTTCCACGAAGCTACTCAAGCCGCACACCAGTCCTCATAACGGGACGCTTCCCCACCCTTGAAACCGGATAACCCAATTATTATCTCTCACTTCGACGAAGGAGCAACTGTGTAGAAAATCGATGAAATCTGAAAAAACTACAACTGGAATTTCTAATTTACATAAACTTTTTTGACAATTTTTCGGTCACCACCAGCTACTACAATTTTGAGTAAGGTAGGAGGGAGCGGCTGGGTAGGTATTTCACCACTGCTGTAGGTACATGCAATTTATTAATGAAAGGCAGCAGTTCCGGTGGCTTCTGGTTAAGGAAACGAATACTTTCCACACAGTGAATGTGTGCTAGTGTGTTCAAATATGAGTTCTTGTTCCAAGAATATTTGAATTGTGACACCACCAACAACAGTAGAAAATGGCGTGATAATGACATCAACAGAGGGGGAAAACGAGTTCGATGGCCAAGTTTTCGTTTTTCAAAATCGCGCTGCTCCAAAATAACCAAGAATGAAGATACTGTCAAGGAGATCGAACTGTCAAAGCCGCCAGTGTTGCAGGTCGACCAACAGTTTTACAAATCATAAGGTATGTATCACATATTGCGTTCAAAAGGTAAGAGGATACCCTCTGGTGGCTCATCAGTTGAGTTTGGATGAAAAACCGTATTTCCGATTCATAAACTTCGTTTTAGCGAGAAGGTAATTTCCATGGAGGGTTCGGTTAATTCAATTCCCACACCATAATCAGCGGGGTCAATACAGGTTAGCCTCAAGCGGCAGTGCGGGTGAAGTTCAGGACCCCATTAATTTAATAGGACCTTCGCGAACCTTTCAGCTGGTTACAAATTATTTCAAGGGGAATTAAGGGATTGATTTTGAATCAAATTAATTGGATCTCGAGACAGGACCTTTCAACGTGTAAATCATTTCCCAAGGCGACTGATTTCATATCAACAGATCTTGTCTTCTCCTGATACCTTGACGGAATTATACCCTGAGATTGGTAACCCCATCATTACAGCATTCAAACTAGGAAAATCGGGTTACACTGAATAGATGTCCTTGCTTGCATGGTAGAAATTTTATCGTAAAACGCAACTGTAAAGCGACTAGTACAAACAAATAGTAGCGGTGCATGGGCTCTGAAAACACGGTGGGGCGCCAAACCAGAACACAAAACCAACATATATTTCTATTAAATACCTCACGGCAACAACACTCTTCCCTTTATTTACTGATATTCAGTAAATATTCAGCAAATGCTTCCCTTCCTAAAATTTTAATCAACGATCTATCGTCGTACGAAAACGTAGAAAATTTCGACTGTAAATTAGCCATCGAATTTACGTGGTACAAAAATATAGTAAACTAAAATACAAAGAAACAGTGACCCACCGGCCGGTACCTGATTGGAGAAGCTATTGACTAGAAGCTAGGTACTTATCTGTGTTACAACGCCAATCAATCTACAAGACCACAAACAGCAAACAGGAAAAAACGCATGTAGGTACCACAAATCCTGATCTGTCACCGGATACGAACTAAATAATTCGCGAAGAAATCGTGGAAACCCGTTTCAAAGAAAAACGGAGTTATTTGCTGTTATAACACAATATCGTTATTGTTTGTTACTGACGAAGGTTTGACCACCGAAACCGGTATAACAGTGTTTTTCGCGTTTTTTCGTGTATTAGTGGAAATATACTATTTTTTCAATAACTCCGTTTTTCTCTGTCACCGGAACCGGACGGAACGCAAACGCACAAAACTCGAGGCAAATAATGGAAAACTGACAACAGAATCAACAGAGAAAGCGAATGTGATTCACGAGACAACAAAAACAAATCGAAAGACATCGTATCGAGATGAGAAGTTGAAGGGATCGAATCGATCGTGAACAGGGACGATTTTTGGGCGGAAATAAGATTCTGGGGACAGGGCCCGATGTGGACGTGGTGAACTACATTTTGACTCGACTGAGCATGCGCGGACGGGCCACTTTTCTCAGTTGCCGTGGGAATATTAGGTCCAAGCCAACATGAAGGAACCACCATGGATGCTCTACTAGAATCCAGCCATATCCATAGCCAGAGAAATTTAGCGGGTCACTGTTAAACTTTTTGAAAAAAGCTAGGTACGGTGTACAGGCGGAAATCCAAATGCCAACGGAACACATGGTTGATTAGTTTTGGGTGCCGGGGCAACATACACTTTTGGGGAAACTGACCAGGCTGGATGAGATTGCTTAGAAAGAGTCAGGTATAAATGAGTTCGCGAGTTCACGCTTGAAGTCTCAGTGTCCCAACATATTTTACGAAATCCATTCAAACCAAAAGCAGTTTAGAGGTGTGCCATCCAATGACAACAATCTAAAAAAAAAAAAAAAAAAAAAAACCCAAACAAATCTTAGGGAAGAAAGCTCAGCCAGTGAAGGAACCAGTGTATGATGTAGAATAATAGGAAAACAATTAAACCTTCAGTTTATTAGCACGAAGCTTTTCACTCAAGTTCTCAGCATCCTCAGGTACACAAAACACAAACATAGATAACAGTTGATAGCAGATGACTGTTACCTGTATTTACGTGAGTTACGTACTTGAGGATGCTCAGAACTTGAGTGAAAACCATCGTGCTAAATATAAATAGGTGGTAAACTGAAGGTTTAATTTTTGTCTCATTGTTCTACACCGTACGATGGCTTATCACAAAAGGTGTCCAATTAAATTCGATGAACTGATGAACCACTGAATGTTTCGGTTAGCAGGGATGACGTGCAATCGATAGAACAGATGCAAGCGACTGATTGCAGCCTCTCACAATGAGAGGCACTTGAATCACGCGAGACCGAGCACATCTTCTATCAGAATGAACCGTACGGTTCAACTGGATGTGACATCCAATAACGTGGCCTACAGCTCTGGGTTCTGAACAGCATATTAAAAGGGCAATAATATTCAGCAGAGACACGACCGGTGGTGTTGTAGATTAGAATTAGTGAGACACAAGTTTGAGATTCCACGATCGACAGGGATGTAGTTAGCAAAATATATCTAAACAACGAAAAAGTAGTAACATGTGAAAATTCCAGTGGATTAGAATAGCAACACTCACATCTAATTCGCCGGAAGATATTAGACTCCGATAAGCTTCTCGTCAAATGCGATTCGTACAAAGTGATAACGGAAATCCACGTGTTTTGTGCGAAGATGGAAAACGGGGTTGCTCAGAAGTTATTAAACTTCTGAGCACCATGGTTGTCGTTCAGAAGCAGCAGAGGTTCAGTATGGGGACCAAATTCTACGGGAGGACACGAACAAATTCAGGAGAGCCAACAGCTTAGGGATATCAGACGTAAATTCAAATAGCAAGGGTCAGCATTCAAAATCAAACTAAAATTTCCAAATAAGAATATATAAAATTCTAGCAATGAAACTTCAAGGAATATAGAATCGACTGAAATAAGTAACTGCAGTTTAAAACTTGAATGATGAATCATCGATAACAAAAAACTTGCGAAGACATCGACATTAAATTATAAGTCAAGTAGGAAGCACCGAGATTCATAACACTTGAGGAAGTTCCTGTCAAGCAGCATGATCATATGAGTTGGTTTGTAGGTCCCAATTGGGGTCTAGTTGGCCCCGAAGTCAGCTGTCAGTTGTCTATAAGGGGTGAAAAATAGGGGCTGACATTTCTAGCACGCCGCACAGTGGCCCAGAGCGCGAAAAAACTCGATTTTTACAAAGTGATTAAAACAAGAAATGGTCATTATATTTCAAAAGTAGGATAGTAAGAGGTCACATAATGACAGAAGAAATAACTTTCAACGCGTTATACATTCAAGAATAGGCGTATGAAATCGGCTGTAAGTATAACCCTTGATTATCGCTTATAATAACAGCAAGATTCAATTTCGCTAAAATTCCCTGTTAATCATTGGTAAGAAGCTGGAAAATTTTCTCCTTCATTCTTTATAGTTAACAATCACTAAAACCAGTGCCAAAAAAAAAAAAAAAATTGTGTACGCTTTCAGAACGTTTTCCTAATTTTCAAATTTGTGTACGAAAAATTCCATTAAGTAATTCGGAAATTGGAGTGTAGGTAACTAATGAGCTCAACCATGCTCCAGTTCATTTTGGTCTGCAAGCAATCATTAGACCTTCCTTTCAATAATGAAGCACTTCCTTTCTATTGCACTCGTCGCAATCCCATCACCTACCAAATCAGTTGGCTTCTCAATTTTTGCGCTAGCAACACACTCGCAATGGTGCAGTTCATTTATGGAGACATTGTGGGCATAAAGCTGAACGAGAGTTTAGAGAGATGCTTGGAAATCCTGAAAGACCGACATCCAGATCCCTCTTTTGATTTGGAACAAATGCGTATATACTGTGTTAAAACATTGCTTCCGCCTTTTAATACTAAATGAGTTGAAGCAGGACGCAATAAACAAGTCATTTTTCGTGAAAAACTCAAATCAAGAATGGCTGAACAAGACATCTAGTATTAGCGGTGAAGTACAGGACAGACCCCCTATAGGTGATCGACCCAGTAAACAATTTATTGATTGCGGAGGCCGAGCTAAACAGATAAAAATAAAAAAGTTGTGAGTCTTATTCCGATGAATTAATTTTAGCAACAGCTGAGGCTATTCAAAAAGAAAATCGACATGAGTTTAAAGGTCCCTCTTTTAGTCCCGGAAAAGCTTTGGAGATCATGACTGACGTAAAATTGTCGAAGTATCGACTAAGAAATTAGGATATGCCATTTTTCCTTCATATAATCAAGTATTGAAGCAATAAAGGAGTGCTACCCTAATACCATTAACATCAATGAGAGTTCTGCCAATGTCAGTTTGCAGTCATTACTGGACCATAGTACTTAAGCGCTGACATTAATTACTAGTGTAGTTAGTGGCTTTCAACTTTAATTTAAAAAAACTTGTATGTTCCTTCATTTGAGAATTAATTGGATATTTGATATATTAAAAAAATCAAAAGATAGTTACAGATATTATCAAGACAGAATCAAAATCCAGGTATTAAAGAACGTGTCAATATCAAGTGTGTATTACTAATTTCCCACAATATTTTGTATTAGGTTTTAGGGCTTTGATGGTGGTTCCCGAAAAAATATGGGAAACTATTAATAGCAGAGTAATTTTCGAGAGTACTAAGGTTTTTTCGCAAAATGAGCTGTTTTGGACCACTGTGCGCCGTTATCTCGGATTTTGTTAAGTTTTTAAATAGTTCTCGTGGTCAACTTCGGAATTTGTTGAGATCATCCGGAGTCCAGCCGTTCGTTCACAGTAAGGCCGTGAAGTTCGAATCGACAGGCTTCGTCAACAGGAGGGTGAATCGAACTGTATACATCCAGTCCAGATATCACTGCTAAGGATCTACAACAATATGGTCCCCAATATTGGGGAGGGGGTTAATTGCCCAAATACTGGGAATTTGGGTTTAATTGACCCCAATCTGGGGGGGGGGAGGGGTCCTAGTTTTAAACGGGTCATAATATATTGCCACCGATTGAGGCCCGTCTAGAGGTTATTGGGAATTGGCCCAAGATATCACTGCTAGGGAACACCTGATTATAATCACGGATGGTTGTACGAAGTCGAGTTGGTCGGTCTGTAATATTATTTCATTTGAAGAATGATGGCTCTTTTGGATTTTGTTGACAGGTACTTCTGTAACTTGAATGCTTCATGAATAACAACAAATAAATAATTAATGACTGAATTATTGAATCCTGCGCATTTTTATGGAACTGTAAATCCCAGGCCGGCTCTAGTACTTGATTTAGGGCTTTCCTGGGGGGAGCACGAGGGTAGGCATTGGCCGCAGAAAACACTCATCTACGCAGATGGAGCATCTATACAGGTAAATAATAAACCGCTGTGTAATAATTTGCAGCGTTTTTCGAAATGTAAGTACTTAGATAGAAGAGAAAAGTGGTCTGGAAATATCGCCTACCTCCTCCGTTCATTTCTGCGGGAAATCAACAAAACAAAGTGTTCATGTTTAGTCGAGGGAAACAAAAAAACCAAACGTCCGTTGCAGGAACCAATGGCCTTGAGAGACAAACGAGAAAAGCAACCCTCAATTTCTCGGTAGATTAACCCTCTGAAACATTAGAATGAGTACACGAAAGGGAACGGACGAGTTTTCCACAGATTTCAATTAAACCTTCACGAAACATTCCAAGTTGGAAAAGAGAATTCCAACCTTGGAATAGTCAGCTCAGCTTTCAGCTCGAATATACAAACGCATATAAAGGATTCGACTGGGAAAAAACGGTGATTCATCGCCAAGTTGATCTATTCGACTTGCTGATTCTCTTTTCCACGGGTTTGTCGCAAATTATCTAAATTCCAAGAGTTTTTCTGTCGATGAAATAGAGTTTATTTCAGACTGTGGGAGTTCCTTCTGGAATAGGAAAAGCAGAGAATTTCCTTTGAAAGTGGCGTCAAAGAACTCGCTGGGAATATATTCGGTGGATCCTCGAAGGAGCGCGTCGAGGTATTGGGAAGCAACGATCCGCTTAGTTCCCTTCGGCAGGGTATTCTACGAGGAGAATATATGAATTAAGGCAGTTGAAAAAATGAACTCAAGCCACGACCCCTGCCCCTTCATCACGACCCAAATTACGTTAAATGAACAAAAAAACAGCATGTGTATTTGAACATCGATATTTCTTTAAATCACCAGTACATAAGTGGACTCAACTGCACTTGAATATCAAGCCGATAAGACCTCTCTAATCATAACCTACCGCTCAAGACAGGTTTATTTCTGCTAGGGCACAACTGACGTCACGCCATCGCCGACAGAAAATAGAATTCTCTCTCAGCCAACCTCCAAGGCCGCGTCTTGACAATGATCCTCAAAATATTTCAAGACGACTCAGAGAAGGTTGACCAATGTCAATCTGATGTCAACTTTTGTTTAGAATAAAACCACGAGAGTATTCAGCTACCAAGAAAAAACGCTGCTAATAATTATTACACAACGGTTTATTATTTACCTGAACAGATGCCCCTTCTGCGTAGATCACGGTTTTCTGCGGTCAATACCCTCGAGCTCCCCCCGGGAAAGCCCTAATGGAGTACTGGAGCTGACCCGGGAATTAAACTTTCTTACAAATGCGCGGGATTCAATAATTCACAATCACTAATTATTTGTAGTTATTCATGAAGCATAAGGTAAATAATAAACAGTTGTGAAATAATTTACCTGTATAGATGCCCCTTCTGCGGAGATAATATAATAAACTGTTGCGTAATAATTTACCCAATAATACTTCGAAGTTTGTTCAAGTTGCAAAAGTAACTATCAACAAAATCCAAAAGATCCATCATTTTTCAAATGAAATAATATCACAGAACAACCAACTCGACTTCATACAGCCATCCGTGATTATGATTAGGTGCTCCCTAGCGACCATATCTGGGCCGGATTTATACAGTTTAACTCAATATCATGTTGACGAAGCTTTTCGCTGCAAACGAACGGCTGGTCGTACAATACTCCGGGTGGTCTCAAAAAAATTCTTTAGTTCAGGATCAAAAAACCCATACCCTTCTATTGAAAGTTTTAGAGCAACGGCGCTCTGAAAATTTCAAACCCTATTTTTCACCCCTTGGTATGAATGACCGTTAGACTGACAGCAACGCCGAGCTTCCAGGACCAACTAGACGCCAAACGGGACCTACAAACCAAATTTCATCAATTTTGGTTCATGGTAACTAAGCAAAGTGGTAGGGCGTACGGACAGAAATGTTTTATTACATTTTCGGATTCTAGATACCTTGAAACGTAAACCATCAAATTTTGAGGGTGGTTAACATTTTTTTTTGTCATGCTCGATTCCAAAGGTTCCATTGAAAATAATAAACCAAAAAATTCCTACCGATTTGATGGTATTTTTTGGTTTATTATTTTCAATAGAACCTTTGGAATCGAAATTCTTATTTATATGGGAACGTTGACGATCTGTTGATTTTAGGGAGGCCATCTGTTCCAGTCAATTTCCACAGTAAACAGAACTCGTCAATATTTACAGGAGCTCAAATCATTATTTCAGAACGTTTACTCTGAAGACATCGAGATTTCTTCAATATCCCTTTTTGATGGGCGATGAATTGTGTACGTCGACTAACGATGATAATATCAGTATCCAAAAATCATTCTCCCAGTTACCTGATTACATTAATGTAGTGGAATTAGAGAAAGGAGATGAAAAAAAAGCATACCAATACCAACTGTTTTGTCTGGCTTAAAAAAACCTTCAAGGAGAGGAATTGTATATGTGGTCTTCCACAGCACAACTATCGCGAGAGCGAATAAAAATGGCGAACTTATCATTCAAACGATAGTACTAAATCACCAGCATTGCATCTGGTCTAAAGCAATTATTGGAAAGTATGAGTCCATCACTAAGGTCAGTTCCCAACTACCCTTGACATTCTTGCACAATGTATTTATTTATTTTTTCCATTTACAATACACGCAGATATGTGCAAAGAATTTCACGATAGAATTTTGACGAAATTTAACACTACCACCTGGGTACAATCTGGGGACAAACACGTACCAGCTCAACCATCCAAAAACTTGTGCGCCTAAAAATACTCGTAAAATGAGTAGGTAATGTTGGTGGTAAGTACAGACATTGACGAATGTAGAAGCAATTTGTATCCACCCGAACTTCCGTATAATCAAATAGATTGAAAGGTCGCATCGAATGAACCACAATTGGAAGAAGACTTCGCAATTACGAGATCACAAGAACAAGTTTCAGAAATCCTGACCCCTGTCTACTCAGAAGTCGCAGTTCTCGCCCTTCCCGTTGAAGAGAGCACAACGCCTCGTTATCTCCCTTCAACTAAGGAAATGGAATCTTTGATGACGGGAGCGACGAGATGGCTTCAGCAGGCGAGATTGACGCGACAGTCGAGATATGATGAGAACTACTGAGGGCAGTTCGCGAGTGATCGTCTAGCACAGCTGTTCTCAACATGGACAAAATTGGATAAATAGAATTTTTCTTCAACCCATTGAAAAAGCCAGTTTGAGTTCTGATGAATTCATGTAAGTAACCAAAATGGTTTTCCAGAACTGTACAACAGTATAACAAACCTCGAGCCACTACTTGATTTCAGTATTTTAGAGTTTCCAGGATATAGGAATTCAAAGGGAACTCAACGCGATGTCATCTCCCTCCCTTGAGGAATAACTTCTACACAGTTATAATGCAGATCGGATGAAGCCAGACTTCGAAAATAAGACGACAAATGGGTTTTCTTTTCCAACAATACTTACTGACAGGGTAAGTTTGAAAAGATGCTAAACCGGCACGCGACGCCCGTTCTCAATACCAGCCGCTCACCACAAGTTGCAAGTTATATACTCAATTACGAACTCAAAATGATATTCCATCAAAAATTAGGGATGTGAAAATAACTCGTTTGCAAAAGAATTTTATAATGAAAGTTATATGACAGAGCGTATCGACGAAGGACATGAATAAAACAAGTTTTCAGTCCGATATTTCAAGGCATCCGTCAAAGCTATTATTTAATTTTATTCGTTATATTTGTATATTATATACACCTTCGCTAGAGAAAAAAGCTGGAATTTGATGAAATTAATTCGGTAAATTTTGGAGAACGAACAAGTCAAAACTAGATTGGATGATAGAAAAACGCTACTTTTTGCCCTCTGTGTAAACTGTACCCTTCACATAGATCTGTTGGCGACCTTGAAACTCAATTACTTATCGTTTTATTTTGTTTTTATCATAGATAAAAATTGGTATGGCGAAATCAGAAAATAGATTATGTTCCTTTCAGACAGAATCATCTAAGAACTAGCGGGAACTAAATGACAAACGGACTTGTTTACAGGGGCGATGAAACATCAAGTTATTCCAGGGAAGAAAACAACCCGATGACGGCTGAAATGCCCACATAAGAACAACTCAAGTTATAAGCGTTGAACATATTCTGCGCCGTTTAGATTATAATGAATTCTAGATTTCAAGATATTGGAAAAACACAGAAACAAACCACAGCTGCATGATTAAATGATACACCCAATAATAAAATGGACGATAGTAGGTAGTTGGAACTACGAGTGGAATATAACCGAAAAATACAAGGAATCTCAACGAATGGTTATACAACGGTTTATAACAACCTTATAATATTGCTGATAAAATCTTAATTCACTACATATTCCTTTTCCGGTTGATGCTATCCGAAGACGATCAGTACGTCAACTGTCACCCGTCAGTCTGTTGTTTGTTTCCACATCACGGCTAAAAACGAACCATTCCGACGAAACTTGAGGAACATTATAACGAGGGTATGCGACCTCAAAACCAGCGACAGTTGAAACTTCAGAATGACCATCTAAGCGAAAAATAGAAGGACGGCTCAAGTTAATCTTACTTCAATTTATCTAGCTGTCTCCAGTCAACGTATGAACGAGCTAGCTTTTACCGTCAGATTCGTGTCAAAGACACTGATCCACTGATCAAACTATTGACGATTGTCTTGAATGGTAAATCGAACACAAGTCGAGCCGTTTCTGAGGGGGCAAGACTAGAAAAGTTCCAGCCATACAGCAATTCACAAACTAAAATTTTTTAACTACATTTTCTTTGAAAATTCGCTAATGTCAGGGCACCATAGAACCCAGAAGATAGCTGGCGTAATACGGACAGTTGTTCTTCGCAGAGTATCTTAAAACAACGAGTTTCGCGGAGTAAACGAAACAATTTCGATTTGAAATCCTCTTTCATTCGGAACTCATTGTCAGGGCGTTGGCGAGCGGAAACGCTGAAATTCCGTCTGCCAATGAGAACCGCGTTTCGTTTCAGCGCTTGAGCTCACCGCTGTTGTTCGTGGGACGGGCGAAGCACTGAAGCGCCCGTTGCCGGATGGACGGACCCGTTCAGGGCTGACACCGAAAGCCCTGTTGTTGTGACGGGGACGGGAAACACTTCAGTGCAGCTCAGGAACGCGGTTGTTTGCAGGAGAGAAACCCCCGTTGTTGAAGTGCGTAAAAGGGAGAATTTTGGCGTCAGCCCGACCAACCATCCACGGGGGTGGGATGCCACGTGGCAGGGCGCTGCTCCACAAAACTAGGCCAACTGGTTTGACCTTCGGCCCAGCGACACCCATAACTCTCAAGGTCAATGATAATAATTCCTGTCCAACCAATTAAAAGAATCTTGATTTATATCAATAAGCTCCTGTCATGCATGACCATAACATGAGCGAATTTTCAAAGTTGCTGACGGCTATTTTTGATGATTTCTGATACCCCAAAAACTCGACCCCACTTCTCTCAATACGCTTCGATTTTGGATCAGGTCAGGACAAGCGTTGTCATACGATTTTCAAAATCATCACCAACCTGATTTCTCTTGTACATAATTTATTGTTTATTCAAGTGTGTTGGAATGCAATATACGCGTCAAACATTCTGATAATATCAAAATAAGATAAATTTGAGTGAGACGAGAAAGGGCTTACCCGAGGGCTTTTTGAATTCTACGGATCAATAGAAATCAATCAACATTGGTAGCAACTGAAATTCTTACCTGAAACAAAAAAACAAACCAGAAAATCAATACTCATTCATTTTAAAAGCACAATTAGATAATTGAAGAGTCCGAAAAAATGTCCAAAGGAAACAGTCGTTTGAATTTTCGGGGTCACTGCTGAAAATCTCAAATTAGCTCATTCACTTTTTCATCGCAGCACTCGTCAGATTGAAACAGGAAAAAAAACACAACCCCCGAAGTTCGACCAAGGAACTTTACTTGGCATTGCGATACCACGTTGTTCAAGCCCTCTGAACTTGCTTTGAAAATTCCTCCTCCGAAGGTTGATGGGTTCAACAAACAAATCTCGTCTCCTCGAGCATTTTCATCCCACGCGTTCCCCATGCAGCCGCAATCCATCCGGCTCACTCGACGTATCACTTGAGAGACCGCCCATCCATTTCCAACCTTTGCCGCACTGAAATAACTGATACGGCGCTTTAACGACGGATTTGAAGCAGAAGCTAAAAGCCCGAACCCGCAGCCACAGTCGACCACGAAACTTGCTTTCTCACGCCATTTACTGTCAAACAACCTTTCAAGCGGTGACGGCGAAATCCGCGTAACGTACTCTCAAGGTTCGTTCTTAGTGGGCGTTCTGACAGTTCTCGAACTCATAAGAACTGGGACGGAAAATCCCGGGGCGTTCCGGAACTTGAGGAACCGCGTTCTGCACTGCGAACGATTTCAGAACGTTGTTAAATGCGCATGCGTCACCTACGTTCTTGAGTTCCAGTTCTGACAGTTCCGAAAAAAATCGGGGACTGTCAGAACCGTTCGGAACTGGATTCGCAAAACACTGCGAACGCAGAACTCGGCGTTCTCGGCGTTCCGGAACTGGGCGTTCTGGCACTGCGAACGACAATACTCGACTGCGCTTGCCCAGAACCGTTCGGAACTGGCAGAACGCACACTGAGAACGAAGCTTCAGTTGACAGCTCGAGAGTAATTCCCATATGCTAAGGCAAACAACGAAGATCGGATCATGGCAAGGGTAGAAAAGAGAAATCGATCAATAATGCACCTGACAAAACCCACCTGCTCCATGAAACAAAAGACTCCCGTCAAGATTTACCCAGGATGGGAGGGTTCGCTAGAAATAGCACCTCAGATTCTATGGAATCTATTCCAGGATTTTTCAACACTCAGGCCACCAAAGGAAGGTTTTATTGTAGTACCAAGGACACATTCCGGTTTGACCAATTTCGTTAGGTATGTGTTGCCCGCTGACAGCGATTTTTAAGTTGAAATACTATAAAGTTTCACTCTTTGGTACAATGAATTTCTTTCTTTGGTACAGTGATGATACGGCTGCAAACCTGGCGATTTCGTCTAATATTCCAGAGTATAATGGCTTTGATAAAATATTATATTCCCCCGTACATAGTACAGGCAACGATCCCTATGGCTAGAAAACGCCCCACCTTGAACGATGTGCACGCCCAAAGAGAATTTCTTCCGGAATTGGAAAACATGATCCCAGAGTTTTCACGGATAGCATATATAACATACTAGCAGCTGATTGCCAATCGCTAAAAAGCATACGGTTGGATTTCTGAGAGCTTTCACCAACGCAAGTTGCTCGTACTGTGTATGGGGGAATATAATATTTTATCGAAGCCATTATACTCTGGAATATTAGACGAAATCGCCAGGTTTGCAGCCGTATCATTTGTCGGGTAAATCTAATTCCTGGCACTTGAGCACTCTCAAGATAACCACTTAATCAACAGAGAGAAATTCACTGACGAGGGTATTTGATCATGGATGGTTTCTTATGATTTTCTAGGAGTCAGCTGATTCTCAGAAAAAGCCAGTGCGAACAAACATATTTGTTCTTTTCTCTTTCTGTGGACATGACCATGACGTTGAAAGTGTGACGTCAAATTATGATTTAGACATTTGTAGGTACCTATGTCTTATCATGAATTTGAGAAAAACCAAGAGGCAAATAAAAGGAATTTACGTAAAAGGAAGTGATGACATCAAAAAACCTCGATGACTGACGTTAAGTAGGGCATTTTATACCCTAACAAGTCACAAATCCATGCCAGCCTGTAAAGATGTACGAATACATCAGTGAACCGGAAACATGGAGTTGCGACCCCCCCCCCCCCCCCCCGCGCCTCAACAGTATTCCGTAGATTGATGTGCTTGGCAGGAAAAGTTCCTATATTCACTCATGTGGACGATCTCATCAATTGTCAAGCTTATTCAGCCCGAAGCTGGACATAAATCTCGCCCTTTATTTCTCTGATGCGCCTTTTTCGCAGAGTAAATATCTACAAATTCCACTTTATCTACTACCCTCCTGCCGTATCGCATTCTTTTACCATATTCCTTCATACAAACTCAGATAAATAGTTTTCTCCGTAGCGTTTTGCTTCCGAGTCTGCGAAGCAGCGGAAGCCTTGTGTTCACTTTCGTGAGCCAAAAAATTTTTGTCTTCAGAAATCAAAATTTCCACTTGCATTTTGCGTTTCAAAGCCTACTGAACAAATTTGGTTCCGTGTCTGTCGGTCTGTGGGTCTGTGAGTCTGTCCGCATTTCCTTGTTACAGCCATAACTTCCACGATTTTGAATTGATTCAGCTCAAATTTTGAGGGATGGTGCGGATAAGGCCCCTTGAGGTCCCATACAAATGTCAACATGATTGATCCAGCGGTACGCCCCGCGCATGCGCTAACGTTAATTTCAACAAACACGCATAACTTTCACAATTTTGATTCAATTTCGCTCAAATTTTCAAGGGTTGTTTGGACAAGGCCTAGTGAGTTCCATTATGAATTTCAGCATGATCGGACCCTCGGTGCGCTCTGCGCATGCGCTGGCGTGAAATAGATTCAATTTCCTTGTTACAGCCGTAGTAACCAAAGATTTCACCCAATTTCAATGTAATTCTCAGGGATTAAGCGGGTAGGGCCCATTGAGGTCCCATATAAATTTCAACATGATAGAGCCAGCGGTTCGCCCTGCGCATGCGCTCTGTCTGTCTGTCTGTCTGTCCTTCTACGCACGGCCAAACGGCTCGACGGATATCGACCAAATTTGGCACGAATATCCAGTAGGCTCCCAAGTTGTGCAACGTCGCATTTTTAATTCCCTGACCATAGCGGAACTATGGTCGACCATGGTCAACTCCTGAATGGCTTGACGGATATCGACCAAATTTGGCCCGAATATCCAGTAGGCTCCCAAGTTGTGCAACGTCGCATTTTTAATTCCCTGACCATAGCGGAACTATGGTCGACCATGGTCAACTCCTGAATGGCTTGATGGATATCGACCAAATTTGGCACGAATATCCAGTAGGCTCCCAAGTTGTGCAACGTCGCATTTTTAATTCCCTGACCATAGCGGAACTATGGTCGACCATGGTCAACTTCGTTAATTGGAATGGTAACCCCTATTTTTTATCGCGTATTCGTAATCTACGTGAAATTCTATCTACGATCGACCCGCTGTCGACCATAGCGCATCCATGGGCCCCTCCATGGTCGAATCCCGAATTGCTCAACGGATATCGGCCAAATTTGGCACGAATATCCAGTAGGCTCCCAAGTTGTGCAACGTCGCATTTTTAATTCCCTGACCATGGTCGACCATGGTCAACTTCGTTAATTGGAATGGTAACCCCTATTTTTTATCGCGTATTCGTAATCTACGTGAAATTCTATCTACGATCGACCCTTCGGACTACCCCCACGGTCGACCATAGCGCATCCATGGGCCCCTCCATGGTCGAATCCCGAATTTCTCAACGGATATCGACCAAATTTGGCACGAATATCCAGTAGGCTCCCAAGTTGTGCAACGTCGCATTTTTAATTCCCTGACCATAGCGGAACTATGGTCGACCATGGTCAACTCCTGAATGGCTTGACGGATATCGACCAAATTTGGCCCGAATATCCAGTAGGCTCCCAAGTTGTGCAACGTCGCATTTTTAATTCCCTGACCATAGCGGAACTATGGTCGACCATGGTCAACTTCGTTAATTGAAATGGTAACCCCTATTTTTTATCGCGTATTCGTAATCTACGTGAAATTCTATCTACGATCGACCCTTCGGACTACCCCCGCGGTCGACCTTAGCGCATCCATGGGCCCCTCCATGGTCGAATCCCGAATTGCTCAACGGATATCGACCAAATTTGGCACCAATATCCGGTAGCCTCCCAAGTTGAACGTAGGCGCATTTTTAATTCCCTGTCCATAGCGGAAATATGGTCGACCATGGTCAACTCCTGAATGGCTTGACGGATTTTGATAAAATTGGGCACAAATACCCGGTAGGGTATGGGATTTTTCCGTCGTTTGTTGGTTCCACGATACTGCGTACAGCGAATCTCGGATAGCGAGTGAAGCGAGCGGTCAGGCTAGTTATGTATAATGGACGTAATGTATTATGGAAGTCATGTTATGTATAATATGTATATTTCATGTAATGTTATGTTATGTAATGTAATGTTATGTAATATGTATATTTAACGTTATGTAATGTAATGTAATGTTATTTTGCTTCCGAGTCTGTTCTATTTTATAATGGGTCACTCTGATTGTGACGAGGAAGCTCCTGTGCCATCACCTTGGCAGTGTATTTTCTCGATACATTCAATATTATATTTAACGAAAAAATAAAATACTGAATTTATTGGTCACGGTGGCGTTTCCAACGGGGACAAAAACGGACTCGCACAGTGGTAGGTATTTTCAGTTTTTCCGCATCAGATTCAGAGATCTGCTTATTTTGAATAGAAACCTCTTTAAACATATCTGATGATAGCAGATCGCTCTAACGGTCCACGGACCTCGAATCTCTGGGTTATGGGCATATGGGCCCATCAACCTTCCGCTGCGCCGTGTCAACATTCTTACGATACTCGTACATACATCGTAGTAGCGTGAAATAGTAGGTTTTAGATGCTAGCAGAAGGAAATTTATTGCCAACCATATTAGAAAGAAATTAAACAACCTACAGAAGACAAACTAATTCTAGGTTGCTGAAAATATGGAGAACAAGCTTCGGAGGTCAAGTGGGACTTAGGTCCTAGGAGAACAAGAGCAGCAACAGGAGGGGCCTGTTGAAAGTGTTACAATCGATTGGGCAGACACGAACAAATCCCAGGGAAGGAGGAAGTGCTAGACATGGATCACTTAAGAGTCAACAGCTTTTACAAACTTCAGAGGAAGAGGAAATGAGAAATTGAACAGACTCAGACGGCGACGCAACCTGGCAAATGCTATACAAGTGTATTTATAACGGGGGGGGGGGGGGGGTTTCGAAATAGAAACAGCATTGTAAGTACTCGTCGTAGAAACAATAATGGATTCCACACAACCTCAATAAAGGTTTGTTCCAAGTAACCATTACTTACCCTTTTTTATTTTAAAATCAATGAAAGCAAGGTGGAGGGAAAGAAAATCCGAAACAACTCAAGTATTATGCGAAGCTGATTCGCTATGAAAGTCGACAAATAGGTTCTCTCTCCCGACACTGTCTGAGGTAGAGGATAACTCTAACACAAACCCCACCAAATTTGTTTACATCAGGCACGAGTGAGTTGGGACAGCACAAGCAACAAAATTCACCGCCCCAATCTGATTACGTTCTGAACTGCAAGAACTGAACAAAGATTTCCCCACCCAACGCAAAGCTCAAATTTTAGGCAAGATTTTATGAAAATAAAGTGCTTCCAAAAAGTTCACTGGGTAGTCCCTGTATTATTTGAAAGGCTAACGACACCATGCTACAGTCAGGATTAGATCAGCACTTTACAGATCGTAACTTATTTCATAGACGCTTGGGGCTTGGCCACACCTGTCGATCAACATCCCCGCTCGCCCACAGGGTAGAAGGAATACAGAAGAGATAGGGTATTCAATCAGGTTCATTACATGGCATGTACCACATTTCTTTCAGTCCTCGCCTTCCTGTACCAATCAGTATGTACTGTTCTTTGATAGCTCTAGGGCTTGGGGAAGGGCATAATGGATGGAATGCTGTAGCCAATCCACCTCATCCAATTTGTCCTGGGAAAACACCTTGTTGTGCGAGGTCATTAGCTTTTTTCCCTTCTCTCTGTGACCTTTCGCTCCCTGTTCCCGCGGCAACGATCGGCTAACTAGACATTCCTTCACTCCAATTTCTCATTTCACGGGCCAAACTCTTATTGGTTCTCCGCCAACACAATAATTCAACCGTGCCCAAAGGTAATATTTTACGATTAAGCCAACTTATCGCTACCTGATAGCTTCAGGAATTCCACCGCTCGAGGGTAGAAGTTCTTCTTCATTTACGCTATCCTTAGCCATAATGTTGGCTAAGGACAGCACAGGATAGATAAGCGGCTCTTTAATGGTGGGGGGGGGGGGGGATGCTACCAGATGTACTATGTTACTTATCATTACTATTAATATATAGTTGTTCTTAGAGCCACCCGAACCAAAGTTAGGACAAAGTAGGTGTACTAAGTAATAGGGGGGGGGGGGAGGGGGGAAATACCTGGCGGGGGATGAACGGGGTTGGTTCACACCAACGTGACCAAACGCAACAATAGATACCCAGTTGTTCTAAAAAAAACGTGTAGAAAGTTGCTGAAAAGGCGGGACAAACTGGGTTTCAGTCCCTAACTTACTCTGTGACACTGTGAACAATACGTAGTTGTAGACTTGCCAATGAAATATGTCGGTTGTTGAGAAAGGGACACCTGAGATTAAATGCATAAACCACGACAATAAATTGACCCGATTGCTACATAACATTAGGAAGCGCCCATCAGCGAAACTGAGGAGGTACAAAAAGCCTGGGAGCTCTTGGTCGTTAAGATCTTCTGTAAGTATCCCTTATCTCAAATCCGCTGTTTACTATTACTTTTCATTTCCAAGCTACATTTTTCAGTATTAGCATACCTTCCGGAGGAGTCCGTCGTCACTAACTGGTTGAGTATTGGGGGCGAGCGCTTTCGACGTAAGGACATCATCATCAGGCCGTCGAGAGAATACTGACGATGATGTCCTTACATCGAAAGCGCTCGCCTCTAATACTCAACCAGCTAGTGACGACGGACTCCTCCGGAAGGTATGGAAATATTACTTACACTAGCGGAAATAACCCTTTAGATTTAATATTTTCAGGGTTAAATTCTCCTTGACTTATGCAGCTCCTTCCCCGTGGGAAGTGAAAAACGAGGTGTTGGGGGGCTCGTGGGGGAAAAAACGTTCTCGGCCTTATCCTGCATTTCTTGGTTGAAATACTAGGATCATGGTCCTGTCAACGGCAGTTTCAGCTAAATAACTCTCGCTTAAAGCAAAAATTACTATTTTTATTCACAGCAACTCTAGCTTTGAGCGACCAGCTCCTGCAGGTAGAGAACACCAAACGATGAAGCACATACATTTATTGACACAAATAGGGACCACCAATAATTTTCGAAATTATCAAACTGTTGTCTATAGGAGCCATATTTTGCCAGAAATTTAGATATGTGAACAGGTCCTTTAAAGGACACACTAAAAATTCCTAATTTTCAAGGTTGCTACAAAACTTCGCATTGATTTGTTTTTGTTCATTCCAGACCCACATCACTAAAGGCACATGAACTCTGAAATTGATCAAATAATAACAGAATATGAATCGACATCTGAATACACTCGCAGGGCAGATAGGAGATACAAAATTTGAGTGGAAGGTAACCAAACCTCCATAACTGGGAGCACATACCAATATGGGGACAAGACACCACGGGGTAGACCAGCCGAACCTACTAAACAAACTGATCCCATCCAGAGAAGGAAACGAATTACATTTTACATTCAGACTCCTGGCTCAGGTCCTGCGTTCTAACTTACGCTTGTTGAACAAGTAGAAGCAACAAATGCTGTGATGATATTACGCGAGCATTTCAACTAATAACTTACTAATATTTGGCCCTACTACACAGGAGGTCCATTTGTCCGGCGAAAACGAAGATCCAGACATGCAGTATTTTCGAAGTAAAGAACAAACTCAATCTACCCTTCAATTTACAATAATATCGAACATTTTCCACCATAATCCCATTGTTATTTGTACAACAAGCAAATTTCAAGTTTGGAAAAAATATAAAAAAATCAGTTTTTGATCATTCTTGTGCAAAAATATTACTGGATAATGAGTCTTTGTCGTCTTGAGTTACCATCTTAACATTTTTGGTGATTTAAAGGAATATAAATATATTCGAATCTAATCGTACTTCTGAAACTGACAAACAATTCGACACCGACATCGTTTTCCACTGGAAAAAGGATGATTTGAATCATTCCGCGTTCTACTGTTCTTGAAATTTTCAATGTTAGCTGTTAGCAGACAAATAGAGAGACGAGGAATTGAATAACTTACTACTATTTGTAGTCGACCACCGTACTATTTGTTTGGTGTAATATGGTGAAGCAATTTGCAGCTTGGACAGAATAAAACATTTTGCAACGAAATAAAGGTGGTCGAGAAAATTAACATCTATTCATGAAATGCTGAAAAGTTATGGCAACTACCACTGTAAGGATTGTACCGAACAAGTTGGTCAGAGAGAATATAATTCCTCCCTAGTGAGCATTAATTCATGCACATGCGAATAAACGAAGGGAAACTAATTGGGATCTACCAACATGGTCGATTAGATATTAATGAGGTAACTATCCAACAACAGACGACGTCGCTGAACAAACATAATCAGGGATAAATAAATTCCTCGAACAGGGTGGTAAAGCTAAGTACACATCCAGCCAGTGGGTTTGAGTACGGAAGCAAGCAAGCTTCAAACTGAGTCAAGCTCCTGTCTTTCCTTTGGAACGGGTGGTTCGTCTTATTCATTTCGAGTTGCTGAATTCTCAAAAATGCCAAAAACGCATGCAATATTCGTGATATCCATTAAAAGATGGAAATGTTGAAGTGTACAAGATGGGAAACCCCACAAAAAAACACCCTCGCGTCAGTCCGCGTTTTCATGGCTATGGTCCATTTGATGATTTTTCTGGGGTGTTCCCAAAATACAAAAATCTAGTGATGCAATAAAAGTATTAACGAGCCGTTAGGAATCGGTCACGTTGTGAACTTATACTTTTAGACTCAGCAGAAATAAACAGCCCTAACCAGATAGATCTAGCTAGGTTCATACGACACTGGACCGCATGCCAAAATAGAATGAAAGAATCTCTTAGATTTTCTTGGTTAAACAACAGGAATATGGGACAGGAGCATACGTGGACCGGACCACCGTCACCTACAAGGTAAATAAGAGTAAAAGTAAGACAGAAGAAACTTCTCTATCTCCCTGAAAAACATCAGATGCGTTTTACCTTTATTAGTTGGGTTAGGACAAGTCTTCGGTAATAATGCACGGAAATATATATATATATGTTACGGTGAAAGCTCGGTGCCCGGTGAATGTCCGACATTCGCCGGTAATTGTCAACAATCACCGCTGCTTTTGGTGAAAGCCCGAAGCAACAATGTTTGTCGGGCTTTCACCGGTGAATGCTAACAATGACCAAGGCTAGTTGGTGAATGTGCGAAGTTGAACATGGAGCCAACGAAAATCTTCATCTTTGAGTGGGAATACAAAGTAATAACATAAGTTACAAGTGGTATATTAATAGGGGTTAGCAATTGCTCTCAAAATCGTCAAAATGTCGCCCATTCGGGCTCGTCATGGTCAATAACAATATTGTTCATTTGTTCAAGCAACTGTCACTCCCATGGCATTTGCTGTTGCAAAGAACGCCATTGGATTTGCATTTACATTTATTAGTACTGCATTTCATTTTGCAGTAGCATCGAGTGTACCCCTGGCCACCACACTAGTCATTAGATAGGTCTAAAATCGAACTTACACCGCTCGCTGCCGGAGAATGTCAACAATGACCGGCAAAAGCCCGGAATTCGGACTTTCGCCAGGGGTCACGTTATCTACTTCGGTGATTATCAACAATCACCGGTGATTCTCAGCTTTGACCGATTTCGAGCTTTCACCGTAACACACACACACACACACACACACACATATATATATATATATATAGAAGACAAGAAATTGTTATTGAAAAACTGAATTACAAGACAGTATTAACCACTGTGTGCCTGTTCCACAAAACACGATCCTGTATGCTCGTACCTTGATTGAAGATACACTCATTAGACTATCGCAATTCGCTGCATAGTTTTAGTGTCACGAAGATGTCAGGGAGAAATCGTGCCCGGAAAAAAATACCTCAAATGTAGCGGGCCTACTCGTTGGATTGGCGGTAGTGTGATGCTTGACGGCATTTGAATAAGTAACAGACCAGAGTAACGGTTTGGCTGTACATAACAAATTGATACTGCATTTTTTCTATATCACTTGTAAGGAGCAAACCACCACAGAATCCTCAATCGCACTTGATAGATTTGGTGACTGAAACAAGTTCGGATTAAGTATGCTGGTAGCAACAAAGCAATCTTCTCTGATAATATGCCAACAGCATACAGAGAAAGCGCTATTGTTATGCTTCGACAAAATCTGAATACCAAAGCCTTTACCTCCATCGATAATGTAGTTGATGACGCAAAGAGGGCTCAAAGCGTGGAACCGTATCAATTTTCAAACTCAAATCTCAGGTTCAAACTGATAGGTGTGGGGGATTCATTCCTTCAATAATTCAATTCGAATTCGGCGGGCGGTCTTATCTTGGGGCTGAGCCGTGTCGAGGCTATATATTTCCAGGCTGGTTTATTGATGACTATCGAGATACCCGTCGGCTAAGCCAATTTTCTGGGAGTTTTGGCATGGAAATTGTGTTGGCAACCTTCCTTTCGCTATTTTCCGAGGTATCGGTCCAATTTTTCAATGCCTCTCAACACAGTCATAACCTGCCTTTGGCTCCGAAATTATTGATCCTCAGGCCATTCCCATTCCTTTAATCGAAATCACAAAAGTCTATAGAAGAGCAACCGAGCAAAGAATTTGGCACCGTTTCAATTCCAATCACTTTTCAATCTTTGGGCTGACCAAATATTTATGTGTTCCCCGTTGGATCTAAAAATAAGAAGCTTTCAAAACGTACACGAAAATGTTTTTTGTGTGCATGTGTGCTAAAAATGGCAGTATTTCTTTTTTTATTTGTCAACACATTATGGTTAACATAATTAAAAAACGCTGCAAATCCCCGCACAACGGTTTATTATTTTATACAGAATACCCTTCTGGTACAGATCACAGCTCTCTATATAGATAACCCGTCTATATAATATAATATATGTACTATTCTATACATATTATGTAGATCGTAGGCCTCCGTAGGTTAGTACCTAACCCCGTACTCGTTACTAGGTTTAGATAGGTACTAGGTACCTATCTAAATCTAGAGTTAAACGTTGCTAAAATAATTCTGTCGATGACAAACAGTAACTAAGGGAAAATTGTTGATGTTGAGTGAAATAGAGTGCCCCTTCTGCATAGATCACTGTTTTCTGCGGTCAGTACCTACCCTCGTGGTCAAGTATAATGAACCGTTGTGTAATAACTTGCCCATCAATAATACTTCAACGGTTGCTCAAGTTGCAAAAGTACCGATCAACAAAATCCAGCCCCTTCTTGGTAGATGAACCGTTGCGTAATAATTTACCGTTGTGTAATAATTTGCCGTTGTGAATAATTTACCATTGTGTAATAATTTACCCATCAATAATACTTCAACGTTTGTTCAAGTTTCACAAGTAGGTACCTACCTACAAAATCCAATAGTCCATCACTTATCAAATGAAATAATATCGCAGAACAACCAACTCGACTTCATACAGCCATCCTTGATTATAATCAGGTGCTCCCAAGTGATGAAATCCGGGCCGGATTTATACCGTTTGATTCACGATCGTGTTGACGAAGCTTTTTGGTGTACATGAACGGCTGGACGTACAATGCTCCGGGTGGTCTCAAAAAATTGTTTAGCTCAAGACAAATTTAATAACGTAAAAAAAACCATACCCTTCCATCGAAAGTTTTCGAGCTACGGCGTTCTGAAAATTTCAAACCATTTTTGAATCCCTTAGAGATTACTGACAGTAACGTCGAGCTTCGAGGACCAACTGGACCCTGAACGGAACCTATAACCCGAATTTCATCAATTTTGTTTCATGGTAACTAAGAAAAGTGGCCAGTACGGCGTACGGACAGAAATTTTTTTATTGCATTTTCGGATTCTACATAGGTACCTTGAAACGTAAACTATCAAATTTTGAGGTGGGGTTAGAATTTTTTTCTCATGCTCGATTCCGATGGTTCATTATTGAAAATAATAAACCAAAAGGCATATTTAAGCAAAAAATGCAAGCTGTTTAATGGTAAAATAGGTGAAACAAAATTAAAATTACGGTACAAGGTCTGGGAAACCAACTAATGAATACGCGTAACCACCATGAACTAACAAATTAAATCCTGAGGCAAAGCAAGCTGCAGTAGAAAATTAGTTGTTGGTTCGACTCAGCTTATCCCAGCAATTTATTGAGCAAACTTCACCAAGAAAGTCCTTCAGACGAACAAAGCTCGTGAACTAACGACTGGAGCTTTAGTATACTAAAGCACAGCAGTACCTACCAGCTATCTTCAACTCGCCAACGAAATTATTGAACGGCATAGCTTTGCAGAAGGCATCAAGAGAACCTAACCGCTTTCTGATGCATATCGAGAAACCGCAATGGACCTATTCCAACTTTGTGCAAATTAACTCTTAAATTCTAAATAAGAAGACTTCATAGGAGCTGAGTGACTGGAAGAGAGATGAAGATGGTATAGAAAGCTACCTCTTCTCTACCCTCAGTCAGTTCGACTTTCCTTTTTCTCATCTTCTTTTCCAACACATGCGATCAAAACTAGTGAGACCTTGGAAGGTCTGCACATGCTTTTTCACTATATTTATTCACGAATGACTAGAGCAAAATCTTATTAACACTGAGAAATTCTCAGACAAGAAGGTTCGGCGGGTTTTCTAGAAACCAGATTTGATTATGCACTTTTTTGAGGGATGAAAAGGAGGCGGAAACTCATTTTAATTCGTAACTACTTCAAAAACCACAGAGTAAGTCGTTTATTAGACAAAAAAGAGAATGTAAGAGGCTTTGCAGGCTGTCTTAGTCCTAAGTTGGTGTTATTGTTTATAACAGCACTGCAAAACCCACAAACGGACCGTACTATTATACCCACGATGCTTTGCGCGAGCTCCAGAAGAGCCGATGATCGAAGGCTATGCTGCAGTTACAACATCCATTCATAAACCAGTTTCCCAAGAGTGTTGTTTTTAGAGCTACTGTTAGGACTTTGAGGATAAAAGATGAAAGGTTTTCGCACTGGTGAAATTTGGGTACATGGATATCTGAGAGGTTTCTTACAATCCATATAATTACAATTTAAGAAGGAAACCACGCGTGAAAGTTGGAACTGTAGTAATTATGTTCAGTGTATCAGGCAACTGTCTCCACTTTCCTTGCAGATAGCTCTCAAGGTCCCACGCACCCTTCCATCTTTCTGTACGCCCTCTACTCTAATCTTTTGAGGTCCCACGCATCCATCTTTCTGTACGCCCTCTAACCTAATCGTATTTCAATGACCCCATCTGATGATGCTACTCTATCCTTTAGCAGCAGCAAGAAAGCAGTTCAGTCAATATAATGTCAAATGGAGTTGAATAGTGTGGACCATCACAAAGAAATTCTTTACTTAAATAGTGTGGACCATCACAAAGAAATTCTTTACTTAGTTACTCAACTTGTATGGGCAATATCCTGTACCTACCGCATTATGCTGGGCAGATAGCCCATGTGAATTCAATTGTGTAAATTTTCTAACAATGCGAAATTGGAACCCCCACTTATGCTACTTGAATGTAAACCAGCAAATAACTACAGAGATAAAATTCACCAGTTAATTGAGCTGCTAATTTTGCCAAGCAACCGCGTTCCGTAATTCCTATTCAGTTCGTCTAACAGTCTTGTTTAGTAATCCGTTTACCCGCTTCGTTAATTAACACAGTATTTCAGTTGTGGTAAAGACGTTTCAGGCGCTAGATACGTCAGCAACGTGACGCAAATAAACGGAGAATGGGATAAGGTTCTACAGTCTGCCAAGCATGACGAATCTATAGCTCAGCTGTGAGCCCGTTTCAGTTAAAATACTGATAGGAATTAAGACAGGCGGCTGAATAATTACGTTCAATCTGATGAAGACTATAAGCCGTTAATCCTAACAAACGGAATGTTGGATTTACGGACTCTTTGATATTGCTAATCTGATGAAAGTACCAATCTAGGTATCATTACATCCTTTCTTCACAGCCTGTGGCTCACTAAACCGTTCAGAGAAATGATCCAATTTGGGTTTTGTCGAGGGTAGTCCTACTTGAGATCTACGACCATCAGCATTCAAAATTTATCGTGAATGAAGGTTTCTGGGGGCGGGAGTTGGGAGCTGGGCGTCGGAGGGTGGAAAACTCCTTAACAGCAGAAAAATTGTTACCTAAATTTTCTGAAACTCAGTTTATGCGTCAAGGGCAGTTCAGGTTTGTAGCTATTGCTATGAATGACGGACACTTGGAAGAAGGAATTTAAGTAAGAAGATATTATTTCGAATTCAAAAGTATAAAAATTAAGCATCCCAAGAAATCTACGGAGTTCCGCGACAGTTCTTGGCAATGGGAAATCTTGGATGGCACGGACCTTATCTGTAAGTGGACGTGTACCCTCCTCTGAAATGAGGTACCCCACAAACTTGACCTCTGGCTGGCCAAAAACGCTCTTTGCCACATTGACAACAACACCATACTCTCGAAAACGATTAACAGTTGCTCCAGGTGTTGTAAATGAGATCGTGGATCTGCCGAAGCCACCAGAATATCATCGAGGTAGGGATAGCAGAAATCAAGGCCACTAGTAACTTGATGTATGAATCGCTGAAAGATTGTGCGGCATTACGAAGTCCGAACGTCATGAAAGGAAATTCAAATGACCCAAAAGGCGTTATTATAGCGGTCTTTTCAATGTCAGCAGGCTCCATGGGGATTTGATGGTAGGCTCTGACCAGGTCGATCAGAGGAGGTCACACGTCCACTTACAGATAAGGTCCGTGCCATCCAAGATTTTCCATTGCCAAGAACTGTCGCGGAACTCCGTAGATTTCTTGGGATGCTTAATTTTTATACTTTTGAATTCGAAATAATATCTTCTTACTTAAATTCCTTCTTCCAAGTGTCCGTCATTCATAGCAATAGCTACAGGTTCATCCGAGATCGTCAGAACCATATTATACTAGAAAGTTAGGTAAGTCGAAGAGGGTGGGAGTAGTAAAATACCTACCAAGAATTCGAATAAAACATGGGTATGGTTTGCACGAATTGATGGTCTCATATGAATGTGACAACGAGAACATGGATATATTTCATTTTCGACCGTTGGCAGTTTTTGATTATAGAGCCAGTTTGATACTGGTGAGGTAGATACCAAAACCCGTATACCTACTACGTTACTAAGTTTGACTGGTCCATATGAAAAATGGGAGTCAGTGCCCTACTACCTCCCCCCCCCCCCACAAATATTGCTACCCCTCCAACACTACCCCTACTTAACAATAATCAAGATGGAAATAACATTTTATTCTGTTTCACATCACCTTCTTACCGTCTTTCTAGACGGTAAGAAGGTTACTCTTTCTAGTCTTGTTCGATTCAGCGCGAAAAAACATGCTTAAAACTAGCCTAACTTCTTTTTGAGATATATTTTGAGTGTTTCGGCTACGAATCATTAGCGGTAATTCCTATCGGATCAGGGATGGTCTAGGTAGATCGATTCAGCGCGAAAAAATTAATAGGATTCAACGTTGAAAACACCTATTTACTTGGTTTTTCTAGCTTTGCCGAGTTTTGATCGTTTTTCCACCGCTTGGAACCACTGTGCAGCCGCCTTTGTATCCTTACTATTATGAAGAAGTATTGCGTGGCAAACTCCACACCAGAACTTTACTTTAGGACCGATATAGGATATATTTTTCCTTTTGGAGACTATTCAGACTAAATTCTTATCTATCAAGACAGACTTGTCTATTCAGACAGAAAAGTAACGCAAAATATATTACTACATACATGCATTCAGAGCCTTCAGCCTGGTACGGACTTGTTGCACATTTTAAGGTGGTAGCGATTGTTACTGGTGGTAACAACACTAGTAGTAACTGGTAGTTCGTTGATAATTTCACTACGATTGACATGTATTCGGTTCGAATTGCTCCGTCTGACTGTGTGAAATGCGACTGCGCAATTATGGTACCTAGCCGTTTGTCCTGAGGCTTTAAAATGTTGCTGGTGGGGGGGGGGGGGGGGGGGCTTGCAGTCCCAGAGCCCGTCAAGTCCCTGTACAGCCCTGAGTGCACTGTGCACAAGCGTGAATCGGTAAACTGCAAACCTAAAGTACGGACAGGGATTAGATGAGTCAGATGAAAGCGACCGCATAACGACAGGGTTACCTACATAATACATAGGGTAGGTAAGGTGGTGGCGTTGGGTCGTCACTCTAGACAAGGAAGAATCGTAGACAAGGAAGAGGGCGAAGAGAAGAGTCGCACAGAAAGAGAGATTTCACTACAAAAACCGTAGTAGAAAAGAAAAAACGTCTGCCAAGTCGGGCTGGCAGTATAGCTTCCTCACCTATGTAACAGGGCGTATATAATTAGTTGGCGGGTTCATTCGGCGGACAGATGTAGAATTGACGCGTATGGATTTGAAATTGAGAGGTTCAAACATGACAAAATGGTAGGATGGAATAGTAGCTGTAGTAACAGGATTAATGATAAGCGTAATAGATTATTATTATTCACAACGCTTATGTGAATATTTGTGGTATCACACCACTTGAAGAACAAGTATTTCAGAAGTGCCGAAGCAAGTTACAATACTCACTAAGACTATTCTTTCGGTTAGTTATGGGCGTTACAAGGAATTGGCGAACATTTCATTTTTGCGCATGCACATCCGAATGTTACAGTCTGATGAAATGGAAATGAAATGTGATGAAATCGATATGGAACCATCAGGGTACCATTCTGCATCCACCCTCCAACTTCGACCCTCTTTTCGACAATTTCTAGGGACGTTATGAGCTTTACAATGATTTCACGTTTGAGCATGCGCAGACGAGCTACAGTACTATTTTAATGAATTTGATATGGGACCATCTGCGGCCAAACCCGCGCCTACCCTCCGAATTTCGACTCATTACGACCATTATTTCGTAGTTTTGCCCGGGACAAGAAATTTTCCACAGACAGTCACGGAACCAATATGATCCTTGATGTCTGAAACGTAAAATGCGAGTAGAAATTTTCATTTTAGAGGACATACATTTTTTCGACTCTTGCATGAATACAAAGCTTCCCTACCTTCGGCAGTGAGGAAGCAAAAACAGGTAGCTACCATACTGTACGTATCTCAATCCCATTGGAAGATATTGGATGTTATCAAGATTCAAATTAATACTATCCTGTGCAACGCATGGGTAATAAGGCTAGTAGTTATTAAAGTGTTAAGGAACTAAATAATTTGGAACCCACCAATCTTAAAACATGGGACTTCATCTCAAACCTGTCATATAAACTAATATTTCTAGACCCTTGAGGGTTGAGAAAAGTAGGTACCTTTCTATTAGTGCATTACTGATAGCAATCGTATCACAATCGAATGTCAGACCCTTTCCTTTTCAGCCTGATTAGTATTATTACTTACTAAGTACTAAGTAGGTACTTACTAAGTAGATTGCATCAAGCGAAAGTGTACACAATATTCATTTTGAATTCCACCTAAGGTACCGTATGCTGTCGCACATTATTAGATACTGAACTTGGGGGAAGGAGAAATAGCAACTGGGCAAAAGGCGCAAGAATGCGACACGCACAGGAATTTAATCCCACGATCATCCGAGAAATGCCATAAAAAATAGAATATCCAGCGAGTGGGAAGTTAAATTACAGCGAGGTTATATCAGAATTCCTTTGGTCATCATCAGATAACATGGACGCGCGGGTATTCCTAACGCTTCTTACCCTCAATATTTATGAAATTTGGTTGGTTTCATCTTCCCTGGTATCATCTTTGTATCATATCTCAAGTTATATGACATCTTTCAATGCGGTTATACAACAGATAGATAGCATAACTACGAATTTCGCTAACATAACATTTACTCTGTAATTACGAGAAAATTTGTTGAAAATTATCAAAGTTCTTTGAGAAATAACTCAGGAGAGAAATTGGTTTAGAACAAACTAATATAACTACAGGGGAGGTTCTATGAACTAAATCACTCGCGATGAAATCGTGGAAACCCATTTAACAAGGAAAAATTTAGTTACTGAAAGGTTAACCATTTCCACAAATACACGAAAAATACACTGTTATACCGGTTTCGATGATCAAACTATCGTCAGTAACAAACAATATCTATAAATCAGTTACTGTTACTGACGATGGTTTGATCATCATCGTTTTTTTTTCATGTATTAGTGGAAACAGACAACCTTTCAGTAACTCCGTTTTTCTTCAGGGAGGTTCTCTAGCAAACCCTTGAGGGGAAGCATCTGCTTCGTGCTGCAATCATACAATTTATTTCCTATTCTGACGTTAATAGGAAAATGTGTTTACATCATTAGAATTTTCTTCAATGATTTGCTGGTAACTACTCAGAAGTTTTGTCAACACGACTTGATATGTGTTGGATCATTGACTAGGAACCTGACACAGCTCAGAAATTTCTACACTGAGAGCCAATGACTCGAGTTTTGGCAGAACCGTATAAGACGCTTGGCTAAACTCGCAAGGTTGAAAGCTAAGGTTCTTAGTCATCACAACATAATTGCATGAGGAAAGACAATTCAACTTTTGAGTGCCCCAAGGTTATTCATCGGCAACGAAAGATAGGAACGCTGGTAAGTCCAACTCACCTGTCAAAGATACGAGCTTCCTTCAACACGTTGCCAAGATTGATGTAGGCGTCCAGGAAGTTAGGATCCAGAGCAACAGCTTTTTCAAAATGGTGGATAGCGAGCCAGATCTCGCCTTGGGCGTTGAAAACGCACCCGAGGTTACTCCATGCAACTGCGAAGTCGGGTCTGGTCTCGATAGCTTTGAGGTAGCAGGCCTGTATTTGAGAGAAAAAAAACGAGAGTGGAAAGGTTGGTGGAAAGGTAAGGAGCAAGGAAAAATGTGACAAGGAGAGGAAACAAAAGGGGTGAGCATTAGAAATGAAATTAATTAGGCAGACGCGTACACGAAATCTCACCGATCGAAGGTTAAACAAAAATAAATTGCGAGCAGCGCAGGTTTCATTTCGAAGCCACACACGATCGTAAGAGCGCGGGTGTGCCTTCGTTTTATGGAGAGTAGGATGCGGCGACAGCAAAAACGGCAGCACAACCCCACATCTGTACCTGAAGGAATATGGCAGAAATTGTAACAACGATAGAACCTTTCCTTTTGTGAGGAAACGAGGTGGGGGTATCTTGCCACTTTTGACAAAGGCGTTGCGAGCGACGATAGGGAAGGTGGGGAATTATGCGAGCGAGATTTGGACATCCTAGAACAGCGACCTTGCGACAGGTGAGACATTGAAAATGGTGACAATCTGTAAATAAAAGCATGTTTTTAAAGGGCCAGTCCCTTAGAGCACTTAGAACAAAAGGAAAATAAATATACGCTTTTCACAACCATCAAAACATGCTACAACATCCACATTGATTTGAGACAACATCAATCTTCTTTAAAACACTGAAATTAATGCAACAAATCATTATTTCTTTGTAACTGAATTTCAAAACAAAAATGTTTTACTTGAGTTTATTTTTCAACTAAGAGACTGGCCTATAGGTACTTTACCTTCAATTGCGATTACACCTCTACACGATGATGGAGTGTGCACCTCACTCTTCACCCCCTAGTATTCAGAGATCAGGAAAAAATAAGAAAACTATTAATCAGGTGTGGTACCGCTGTCACGGCTATAATTCAACAAGCAATCACAGGTGAAGTAGAGGTGTGCATATCTGTTCAATTAAAAACAATTCCTAGAACATAGCAGAAAATCAATTAATTGCTTTTGCTAAAGAAACAAGAAAACTATCAAGCAGAAACAAAAATAATAAATTCAATCATCAATTATAGCTATTGTTATTTCCAGGACAAAATACAGGATTATTCGTGATGAAAACCGTGAGACTTAAAACCACTGAAGATTAGATGTAGGTAGGTACGGATATGGGGTGCTCATGAACTAACCCTTTCTCTCATTTTTCTTCTAATTGGTTTCCATTTTTTCTTATAATTTTTCATAAAAATAATATTTAAAAAAATATGATAACACCTATTATAATGACCAAGGTGAATCAACAAGATGAATTTCAGTTATCACCATGATTTCGAAACTGAGCATTTATGATACGCAGAACTAGAATTTTTTGAATGGTCAGAAGGGTGAACACACAGCGATAATTACACAGATTCCTAAATGGAAATGATAAACCGATAAAATCATTAGTTTCAATTAAATTGCTGTAACTACAGTACAAGGTTGAGGAGAAGCATAATTCAGGTTTATGATTTTTTCCCCCCGTGCCATAACTTTGAGATACCGTGATACGATAGGTGAACAACTAAGGGTTGAACTGGAAAACAAGGCCATCCAGAATAAATTGAAACTTGACGTTGTAAGAACAATAACAATTAACAATAAGGAATAGTTATTTATCGAAGCTGAATATTTCATATATCTAAATAATTTGATGATCTGCTAATGAAAGAATGAATTCCATGGAAAACAATTTACTTGTTCAGATGCCATTTCACTGCACTACTTCAATAATACGTGAAACCAAGTCAAACCCCAGCAGGAATCTGATACGGAAATTAAATAATATGATGAGAAACTAAAATATTAACTTCATTATCAATAGTTTTGAATTTATTATTAGATGGTACGATAATAAATTAGGATGATTTTTCCTAGTTCTTCCGTTGAAAATTGAGATAAAGTAATGCACAGCGTGAGGGGAGAGAAGTAAAATTGTATTAGAGGAGAAACAAATTAATAAAAATCATACTTACGGCTCAATTATCCAAAAATTAAAGAAAATAATATAATATAAATGCTTTAAAGATTACCTAGTGTGTTCCACGACTGGTTGAGGTTGTAGATTCAGTAGTCAATAAAATTACTAAAAATCAAAAATGATTAACAAAAAGGGGGGTTGGGGGTGGGGTGAAGTGGATGGAAGGATATAGGGAAGCCAAACTGACCACGGAGACAGAAGTGAACGCATAGGTGAGAACAACTGCTGCTCGGCTGTTTTTCGACGGGAAAGTTCAATATAGTGATGTCTGATCACGGTACGTACCCAAGCGAACGACTCCAACAAACTGAGGTCATTTGCTTCTTCCTTGGATAGAAGGGATATGAAACAGGTGGCTCCAAATCAAGGATTTCTGAACTGAAATGTATTGTTGCTAACGGTGGAATCATTTACCAAGTCTCAGGGTAAAAACTGAGTCTAGGTACATTCACCGGTGATGCCTTCTAGACAAAACTGTGTTGTTTCAAATAAAACTAAAAGAAAACTCGTAGAATCCAATAATGGAGTACAAAGAAGCCATCTGTTTGGGTAGGAGCGAGCGGCGCAACACTTGATTACATCGACATAAACTTTGAATATAAGACGCGCAATGTTTCTTAATTTTGCAGTACAAAAGCAATTAAAGACGGAGGTAAACGGCCAAAATTTGAATCTAGTAATCAAGCATTATTGTCATAAATGCGAGCGAGCAGGAAAAAAAGTCCCTTTCCAAAGTTCCCATATGGTGAGACAGTGGAGAAGCTGCAGCACTGGAGGATCGATTACTCCAAAATCTCCACCACACGAGTTTTTGGAAAACCCAAAAATAAATAAACACAGATTCTGGAAAGAGAAGAACAAGTTTGTGTTTTTTTTTCCATACGATGCGATCAGAACTTGAACATATCACTCAGTACATGGTATCAACACGCAACAGACGAGCTAGTTTTGCAAATCGACGTTGTGAAATTACCAGGCTCAAGAATGCACTGAGAAATTACATGAAATTGTTAGGAACATTTGATCTCAGCTCAGTGTTGTTGTTACCATGTTACATTTGCGTGCAGCAGAAAGAAGCAAAGACCAGAAGTTAAGGAATAGCACGCTATGTACTTGGTTGACACGAAGAAACCGAAATTGTCAAATACGTTATTCAACACGAGCAGCTTATGTGGGTGCCTTTATAAAGCATAGAAGGATGGGGAGGGGGACGAAATTCATATTGATTAGAGAACGTACCTTGGCCTCTTCAAGTCTGGCAAGAGCTTTCAATAGGTTACCCAAATCACTCCGTACGCAGTACAAATCCTGAAAGCGGGGAAAACCAGCATTCAAATTTCAGGCAGTGGAAAGAATAAAGTTTACTTAGGCCAATGAGATTCAAGATGCGAGTAAGAGAAACATTAGCCTCCCAGTTATTTTTCAATGTTGGGAGGTATTGCAGTTTCAAGTTGGTAAGTATCAAAATTCTTAGAGTACTGCAATTTTAAACGTAATTTCCTCCTTTAGTTCAAAATCAAAGGAATGCACATGACCACTGTACACGACTTTACCCTACTAGGATCTGTCCCTCACCGTCATATACCAAGTAAAATTTGTCGTTGTCATACCGGATTGTACTGGAGTGCAGTAACGTAGGCCTGTACAGCTTGCTCCATATCTCCCGCAGCCACAAGGGCTGCAGCGAGATTGATGTATCCATCAATGAAATCCGGCTTCAGCCGCACAGCGTGTCTGTAGTTGTCCAGGGCCTCCTGAAGCTGTCCACGTTCCTTGAAAACATTCCCGAGATTGCTGTAGGCTTCGGCCAGCAAAGGATTCTGCTTGATGGCGAGGGTGCTGAAGTGAGCAGACCTTCAAAGCAACCACAAGACGTGTGAAGTATAGGCATTTTCACGGTACGCCAGAAAACAGGGTGACAGGTACCTAACCAGTTGAAGGTAAAACTCATTCCTGCCATATAGAACTTCGAAACACAATTTTACCCCGATGATGAAGCTGCATAGATCTAACTCAGCCAACTGTCCAAGAGGAGAATGGTGTTTCACCACCGCATTACATAATCTTATTCAGTCAGCTCAACCTTTTCTGAAGTTTAGAGCGAGAGAATTTTCCAGAAAAATAAATTGAAATTGGTCCAAAACTTGTAGTAAGTGATTTTTCTAAAACTTTCTGGAGATAAATAATTAATGATGATGGAGGAGATGGGATATCCTGAGTGGACTCCTAGATTGGTACGTATGCATTCATTTTACCTCATCTGCATGATGAAATTCCAAATTCTCCCATGATGTAAATAAAAAAAGCAAGGATGTTCGATATCAGCCATTGTGGATTACAAATTTTTTTTTATCGAAGTGGGGTTTGCGTGGGTTAATTTCCCAGAAGAGAACAAAAATTATTTCATGGAATAATAGTTGACAGGAGTTTCATCAATTCAATAGTTGTGTAAGTTAAGGTAGAATACATTACGTTGGAAATTCGTTTAGTTCGTGCTGCAGGACGGGAACTTTTTAAAGATAATTTTCAGAGAATTTTCTTCTTCTTAGAACGTTAGTGAGTACACAACGCAGACCATCCGCCACCAGGATCCATTTTCGGTTTGACCAAAATCTCCACAAGCTGATAAGACCAATCCAAGCCTTTTTTCAAAATTCTCTACCATACAATTTATAACCTTCCCTACTTGAGAGTAGTAAGCACCAATCCTAATAACGCATAGCATTCAGACAACAAGCTAATATAATGTTTACATTCGGTATATTATAATACTTGACCAGAAAGGCAGAGGAGTCGAAAGCTAACGAATACAAACTAGGTAACTAGAGTATTAAAAATGAGGACAATACTTTTCCAATCGTCTGCACTGAAAATGTATCGAAGAAAGGAGCAACAGCACTCCCGTATTGTTGGTCTCTTGCCTCCAAAGCTGCATGCAGTGGCGCTCTGCATTCTCATAGTCACTTGCCTGATACTCCCGATGGGCCAACTCCAGGAGGCCTATAACAAACACGTCAGAGCCTGGTACAGAATATCAGTTTAGAAACGTTCATTCAACCTATAAATGCCTGTTAAATGGCACAAATTACCAGTTAAAAGAAGCAAGCATGAAAATGTTAAGCAAAATCATGATGCAGAATGGTTCCATGAACCACGGAAAACCTGATTCCCAACGTTTTATTTTCGTCACTGCAAAGACAGACGAGAGGGATATTTTGTTAACAAATGTTTAACACTGCGAAGAAGTTCAATATGTTCAGTTATTTGTCGAAATATTTAGCAAATAAATTCCTCCTAAGTTACGAATGGAAAAACTTTCTCGCTATCCGCGTTTCAATTTCTTACACTTCTGACGGTTGAGCGAGCTTTGAGATGTTTTGAAAATGGTAGCCAAAGCCCTAAGGCGAGGAAGAATTTTCTATCACATCATATGCGTTCTGGCAGATGCCCAGTCTGCAACGTTTATAGCTCAGGGACAAGTCCGACACAAAGTGAAATTCAGACAGTGATGAGATCTCCCCAAAGTCCACTTCCAAAGAATGCAGTAGTACTATATATATTATATGAATACCCATGTAGATCCTACACGCCTTTTTCAAAATACACCTTGTGATCTAAAAAGATATATTTGACAAAATATAGGAATGTAGCAACTTTACTCACGCAGACTAATGACCAAAGATCCCAATATTCAAGTTATAAATGTGTTCTCCTTCACCGTGTAAAAAATGCCAAAACAAATGTTGAACATGCCAGTAAACTGTGGTGGTGCGTTCATATAAGATGGGTAATGATAATAAAAACGTGTATACCTACGTTACCGCTATCTTTTCACGTGGAACGCCAACCTCCGTAACTCCCAACAACAAATTTACACAAATTGGCTTTTAAGAAAAACGTTTCAATACTTACTTAGTTTTGGGGTTTGAGGTAGAACATCGTGAGCGGCGTTGACTAAATAAATAGTCGTCTCACCGTTTCCTGCGTTCATGCAAAAGACAAAAATAATGAAAAAGAAGAAGCAAACAAAGAACAAACAAAAATCGAGATAGCAGGTGAGCTGGAAGTAGAACATTGTGAGGGACTACGAAGTAGTGGATTTCGATGTTTAATTACATGCATAAAGCGGACGGGATTACATAAATGCATCGATCAAACCGCAGATCTAGCTACGACTGATGGAACAGTCCACGACACAATTCAATGGTGCTATTTCAGTTACTCATGGAAACGTATAACCAGTCAATAACATCATCGATAGAACTGGAAAGTGATTAAATCCTCCTTTTAAATTAAACTGCTCTTTTTTGATAACATTAATGTTGCTTAAATCATTGCTGCAGATTAGAACAACCAGTATTTTAATAATGATTGTTCTAATCTGCAGCAATGATTCAAGCAATATTTTCTAGTAGGCTGAAATGTTACATTCAATTCATTTTAGCGAATTTTCAAAGAAAATGAAGCTATTGCAACGGCTTCGAAATTTAAATAATATAAATTTTTGGAAATTTTCTTCATAGAAATCCGTTTCAGACCATTCTAAAACGATTCCTGAAATTTAACACTTTTTTATATGTATATATATATTTATATATATATATGTGTCACTCCAGACGATAACTCTCGATAGAATTGAGATAAACAGCTCAAATTTGCACAAAAAAAATATCTTGGCAATCGAAAGGCTAAGTTCGAAGATGGGCGAAATTGGCCTACTCTAAGGAGGGTTTTGGCGCATTTAAAGTGCGCAAAAATTACCCAAAAATCCCCAAAATGTTATTTTCCAACAAGTGACCCCTCATTTTAAAGGTTTTTGCACGCTGAACACGATGGTGGAATCGGATTTTAGATATCTTGATCCGTTCTCAAATTAGAGCATTTAAAGTGCGCAAAAATTACCCAAAAATCCCCAAAATGTTATTTTTTAACAAGTGACCCCTCATTTTAAAGGTTTTTGTACGCTGAACACGATGGTGAAATCAGAATTGCGATATCTCATTCCGTTCTCAAACTGGAGCACTTTGAAGATTAAGGAACGTGGTTATTTCTTCGAAAATTCGCTCTTATAGCCATGCTGCATGACTGTTTCACTTGTATCCTGAGATAGTGAGACGTTGAAATTAAGAACTTTTTAAAATTATAACTAAACACTACAACTCCCATTAAGTAAAACTTGTGCTGTGTGACGTGACGAAATTCCCAAAACAACTGTCACAGTTATCAATTAGAATATTTATGGTGGATTTCACCACCTCGAGTTAAGGTTCGAGTTACTGGTAACTCGAAGATTGCGAGAAAAATGCGTTTCACCACCCCGAGTTAGTCTTAACCCCCGGTTTACCGAGCGAGTAAACTCCCAGATCTTAGTCCCTACTCCATCCAGGGAATAGCGCGTTGACTCCGAGAGTTACCGCTTGAGTCGTTGTTGTTGTTGTTGGTTAGCGTTTCCTTCTAGTGGTATCTGATAATACTTCCTCCTAAAAACTGTCAGTTTTCGGCCGTCCCCCTTCGTCGTATTTTTGTATTTCAGCCGGGGGGGCGGGGGTTAGTGGCGATCATCAACGTTATCACAAATTAAAATTAAATCTTAAGAATGATAACAATCACGAAAGTAACAAACAAATACAGCACTAACAGATTAAACGGTAAATCAAACATGATTAAACAGTTAAATAACATTACGTTTATTTGATTACTAACGATCTGTCCCAAAAATTTTATCCACTCTTTTTAACAAAAATGCTTATCGAAATAGTCCCTCACCGTCACCATTCCACACGTCAGGTGAATAATATTGATTTTAGCCCAAAAATCCTAATTAGACCCCTATTCTGTGTTAAAAACAACTGAAATAATGGTATTTTTCTGTCTTCACTACGCCTTCCATACCACTTTCAGTGATTTTATGCATCACTTTTCGCCGTTTTTACCAGTTTTTGACCCACTAAAACTCAAATATGACTCCCTTCGAATTTTTGAAAATTGCTCATCCTTTTGTTTGGCAATAACATTTTGGCGAAATTTGGAATTTTTATCAAGTACCCAAGGTCAGATATCGTCTGGAGTGACATAAATAAATATAATAATATACGTATACATTTTTTTTTAAATCTAGAGATGAAATCAGGATGCTCTGAAACGGATTTGCCTATAACATAATTTCAAAAATTTTTTTTCTGAAAATTTTGGACCCATTGCGATAGCATCATTCCTTGAAAATTCTCGAACATTGTTGCCAACTAAATGTTTTATTTCATCAGTTTATCTTACCTAACGTTACCTGTAACATTTGGTGCTTTGTTAAATTTAATTTAAATTCAGCTAATGCCAAACCTTATTAGCGAATTTTGAAAATGAAGCTATTGCTATGGGTAACGTTTTCAGAACATGAATTTTTGAAATATTTTTATAGGCAAATCCGTTGCAGAGTATCCTCAGTTCATCCCTAGATTTTAACAAAAATGGAGGTATTATGTATATATATGTGCCGCTCCAGATGACATCCATCCTTGGGTACATGATAAAACTTCAAAATTTCTCCAAAACATTTGTGTTGCCAAACAAAAGGATGAGTTCGAAGATGAGCAATTTTCTAAAATTCCAAGGCTGTCGAATTGGAGTTTTTAGGGGTCAAAAGTCGGTGAAAACGGCTAAAATTGCAAACAATTGATGTAAAATCACTGGAATGGTATAGAAGGGTGAGTAAAGGCGGAACAATAACATTTCAGTTGTTTTTCACACAGAGTAGGGGTCAGATTTTGATTTTTGGGGGTAAAAAATTGGTAAATGGCTAAAATCAATATCAATTCACCTGATGATTAATCACGATGGACGGACTCTTTCGATGATAAAACTATTTTTCTCAAAAGAAGTGGGTCAAATTTGGCTTTAATAGGGTCAAACATCGGTAAAAATGGCTAAAATCACGAAAAATTATATAATTTTAAGAAAATTGGTATGGTTTCTCGCTATACCATCTTTTTACACAATAGCACGAATATTTCTTTGAAAATTCGCTCTTATAGCCATGCTGCATGACAGGAAACAATCCATCAACAATCCTGGCTACGCCACTGATTTCAGCTGAGCCCAACACTGTTGAACACCGCGTTTAATTCATTCCACGAAGCCTTCTTCTCCTTCCACATCATCTCATCTGTCTTTTTGTTTTCTATTACTTCCTTCCTCTTTAAAATCAACTCAACCAGCAACTGCTCCTCTGCCTTCGAAAAATTTACAGTTCTCCTTCTCTCCTGGCTCTCCATCATAAATAGTCGAACGGCAAAACTCAACTTATCAAGCAACGAACTGAAACTCATGGGGGAAGACAGAAGAGGCGTTATCGATGTTATCATGGGAAAACTGGTCTGGGGCTAGCCATTGCGAAGCTAACCGAAGACTAACTAACTCCCACCTTGAAACCCATGGTGAAATGGAACCTCTCCTAACTCGAAGATCCCCTTGACTCCGAGTGTTTGCTAACCCGCACTTTTACTCGAAGTTGGTGAAATCCACCATTAGTGAATACGGGCGAATTTCGTCATGTCCCTCCTTCTATTGTCAACTATATAAATTCTCCAATATTCGGAAATAATCTCTCTCAGCATGGCCTCTGTCATCAATCCACCGTTTTACCGGGGCCCCTTTTCCTGGAATTCGCTCGGTCTCCCCTCTCCTCGGAGTACAAGCTTTTCTTATTAAACGGGGAGTGGGAGGTCGGAGTTGACTTGGGAAAGGGAGAAGTCGGAATCTGGAGACTTGGCGACTGAAGATTCCCTGGACGACTCTCCTCCTGCTGAATTAAGGTAAGAACTTGGTTCTTCCCTCCTAGTCCAAATTATTAGAGTATCCCAACCTAAGACAAATTCCTGATTGAAAATGCTAAAACGCAACGGGGTTACAGAATCTAGGCACTTAAGGCTCAATAGCCCAAAAAAAACTTGTAAGAAAATTCAATAGATGGCTGCACCATCGACCCTAAATTTAGGTAGGTGATAATTCGAGTTCTATTGAACCGATTTTAGATCTGAAAACGGCTATGGACGTAAAAAGAGCGTAGAATTTTCGGAAATTAGTCGAAATGAGTCATAATCAAAAATTGAGAAAGTTGCGATCGTTTTTTTACATTTCCAAGCCATTTTTTGAAAAACTGAGGTAGCTCTGCAATGCACTGCATCGTCCTGAGTCCAAAACAATTTTCAGATTTCAAATCGGTTAATTAGAACCGACCGAAACGCGATTTTACGGTGGTGTAGGAGAGGCAAGGGGTGGAGGTGATGAAGGAGAAGCGGCAAGGGAGAAGGGGGCAACAAACGGGCGGGCGTCGCGCCGGTAGGCATCAAAGCACGTAAACCAAGGTCATCATTCGTTTCCTTGGAAACATCAACACATTAGATGATCCCAATGAGGTTGGGGAACCACTTCCCTTTGCAGGTTGATTCGAACAGCGGGCAAGAGAATGGCGTTGTTTATTACCATATAATATTGTACAGTATACTTGTATATTATTGTACAAGTTTACTTGTTTAGTAATGTGGTGCATTGTATAATATTGAGTATATCTCAATATTACGATAAAACTATTTTATAAACCATAATTAAAATATTATGAAGAAACTACCTACATTATAAAAATGTATTCTTCCTACCGGCCGCAATCGTGACGACTTCCATACATAATCACATACACACACACAGAAATTTGTTTAGAATGTTCTGGTTTATATGTTGATAAAGGAATTTTTCGGAAGTCATTTCGAAATTTGGTTTTCAAGCCGATTGCAATACTACCTATCTTTTTCAAGCTTTGGTGATAGGGTGAAGAAAGTATAAATTTCAAAATATACAGGAAGATGAGTAGGTACTTCTTTTATATACCAGTAAATGTATACAGATATACAGTATACAGATTGTAGCAACATAATGTATCATGGTTGGTTCAATGTAGACGGCTCTCTTATTGGCATACTTCGATGTTTTCGAGGGTCCACTATTTCCGGAAGTAGGACGTGAAGATAAAAAAACACCAACTTTTTTTCCATCTTTTGAGCCCAAAATCCATCATCTCTTTCAATTTCCTCCACGTGAATATCTTTCCCCGCATACACGACAAAATAACACTTGTCAGCGCCAGTAATCCTTAGTTGCCCTTGCACCTGGTAATAATAATTGTGGGTTTTTTTGAGCTGCAAATCGTTTTCGACGAAGAGAACAGCCCCTTGCCGCTTCTCCTTCATCACCTCCACCCCTTGCCTCTCCTACACCACCGTAAAATCGCGTTTCGGTCGTTTCTAATTAACCGATTTGAAATCTGAAAATTGTTTTGGACTCAGGACGATGCAGTGCATTGCAGAGCTACCTCAGTTTTTCAAAAAATGGCTTGGAAATGTAAAAAAACGATCGCAACTTTCTCAATTTTTGATTATGACTCATTTCGACTAATTTCCGAAAATTCTACGCTCTTTTTACGTCCATAGCCGTTTTCAGATCTAAAATCGGTTCAATAGAACTCGAATTATCCCCTATCTAAATTTCCTTCATTTTGGTGCTGCTACGTGGTGGCTGATTTTAGAACTATACAAGGGCTATTGAGCCTTAAAGAAACCTATATCTTTTTCAAATTTACCATAATAGTTTCGAAAATCTCGTGGGCAATTGGCCTTTATGCAAATTATTCTTTGTGGTTTGATAAAGTGAGAAGTATTATAAGAATATAATTATATGGGGATAGGGTTAGGTTTTTTTCCCCTTTTAAGTTAACTTTGCCCTCAAGGGTTTTTTTTTCTAACTTAACTCTATCTCCATGCCTAAGAAATAAATGTAAAACACTAAAAATTGATTCAAATCTTGTGATGGTGGTTCCATCTCAAAACTCTTATCTTTGGGGTTTCCGTGAGAGTATTTTCTAGGATTTAGGGGAGAATTTTCTTTTCTAAGTTACTTAAGGGAAAAGGTCATTCATCAAAGAAAAATTTGTTAATGTATCGACCAAATTGTTAATGTAGGTTCTAGTTAGATCATTTTATAGATTCATTTGTGGGTAGAAGTTAGGCTTTTTATTATTTTATCCTTTTTAGTCTTAGTGCATTTTTAGTTTGTTAAGTAATTTTTGGATCCACGTATTCGCTTTCTTTGTACTCACTTCCTATCTGTTTTCCATTTTCATTTCTTTATTTCATTATTAGTTCAATAAATCTTGAGGGCTTGAATATGGATTTTGTACCTGTTAATTGCAAAACCCGTATCCTTTCCTGGTGATTTAGTTTTGGCAGCATCTTGTCCCATCTTCATAGATAGCACACAATTATAGGAAATTTCAAGTTTCCATCTAGGATTCTTTTCCAGGTCTTTTAGTTCCAGTTCACCTTCCGAACGTTTTTAAGACTAAATTAGTTTCCCTCTCGGTTTGACCCTCATTTTTATTTGTTTATTTTACCCTAGGAGTGTCGTCCACCTATCCGAGAGAAGCTAGGTTTTGTCTTCGTGTTTCCGTATTTTAACTATAAATGTGGTCACCTCCTACCATGTGGTTATAGGCTGCTCATTGTCGGCTTGGCCGCTCTTCTCATAGGATCCTGAGCTCAAGTAACTTTTCAAATCTTCAGAAAAACATTTATCTTTTCGTTCGAATAGGTTGTAAAGCCGAATTTTCGTAAACTTCCTTGTCTTTTGGGATGGACCTCGGAGTTTTCGGGAGCTAGTAAGCCTGGATCCGTTCCTTGGGGATCGGGGTTTATTTCCTCACGAATCCACCGTGGCCTATGGTAGTGCCTTGGGATAAGAAGGATCTTTCGGGAATTATCGCCCTATTGTTCCAACTTTCCCCCTTTGTGATGTGAGGTATGTTTCCATTCGCAAAAGACAAGCAAGTTGGGTCAGGGAGATTCGAGAGCCTGAACTATAATATTCCAACATTTTTGGAGTTTTGCTAAATTGAGCTCAGGTCTTATAGTGGAGTTCTAGGTAGCAAGGTAAGTCCATGATTGATGGTTGTTTTCTTCTGGAGGTGACCTAGAATTCTTGCAGTAACTTTTCTGACACTACACTATCACTTTTACAAGTTAGGCTAGGTCCGATTTTCAGAGTAGGTTCGTTCCAGAAGTGGAGGATCCATCGCCAATAATCTTATAATCACCCGATAGGTCCTTTAATTGCAGAAATTCGAAGTAGGTACACGATTAGCCATTGGGACAAGATGCGTTTGGTGAAGCTACGAGGTGGACGATGGTAGAGGAGTCACTTACTTCAGTAAAAATTGGGTGGGTGAGATAAGAGTAGCTCTACCTCGATTTTATTTTGTCGTAAATTAAAATAATCATTATTTTGTTTACTGTTTCTTCTCTCATTTATGGGAGGGAAACGGTTGGTGGAACCCCCTTTAGGTTAACAAGGTAAAGATAAGTAACTTCATTTTTGGTTTTGAGTTTCAATTATTAGACAGGCCACTTGCATTTAATTCCCGTAGTTCAGGGAAGAATAGGAGTACGGCAGGGAGAGAAGGGTTTAGCGGGGGTGGTTTTGGGGGCTTCATGCCACTGTGGGGTGAAAGCCTCGACTGAAGCCATCTCTGCTCCACCCCGAAGTCCCCGCTGCGTAACAGCTGGGAGTTGGAGCCTCGATAAATTGAACAAATAATTAAAATTAGAATGTATAATAACTTAGGATTCGACTGCTGTTCTGTATACATACAATAGGAACAACCAGAATTACACGAAGGAATGGTCGAAATAAGGTTAAAATCAAAGGGATATGATCCACATTTTTGTGTGCTTCAAAAGGACCATTAATTTCACCAAAAATTCTCCAGTAGCCAAGTCAACGCATGGGTACACCGGTTTTTCATGAAAAATGTATCCTTTGGGTCCAAATGGAAAGGAAGAGCGTTTCAGTGGCCGAACAGCGTTGGTACTGAGGATCCACTCCGTACATCTTCTCTCAATATGAGAGAAATTAAATGTTCCAATTTGACCACGCCCCTTCCTCAAAGTATCCAAACCGACAGATGGACAAATACAAGGAGGGAGGGAGTTTACCCAATTTCAGTGGACTAAGCAGTAGAACATTATACAAGTACCTAATGAATAATTCCATTATTATATTGGTGAGGAAGGGTTTCAGATAGAGGATTACCTCAGTTTTACGATGGTTTTCTAATTCCAATACATCAGGGAGTGTCTGGGTGGACTGTGGGAAAAGGCCAGAAATATTTTGTAAAAAAAGGAATAAAAAATTCCTGTCTGAAACCCTTCCTTTGAAATTAGTTTCAGTAGAATTATCATAAAGTATAGTAAAACATTCCAATTTAAAAAGACGAATTTCCCCCGAGAAGCGAGATACCATAAACATAGGTAAGACAACAGGTTTTTCAGTAGAGCCATGGACAAAACAAAATGTATGACACCAAATGAAATATTCAGAAATATTGACTCTACTGAGCATAGTTGTTATTAGACAGAATAAAATGAATTCTCAACATGCTGATTCGATGGTTTATATTGTAAGCTGCAGGGGTTGGGGTGGAAGAATTGCTCTGACAGCTGGTCGTTGAGGAACACTGCGCAGTAGGGTTCCCCTTTCTCAGGAAACTTCCCCTAGAGCCTGATGGGGGTGAGCTGTTGGAACTGAGGGAAAAAAAGCAGGTGGATGGTTCCCATGCAGTTCATCCTCTTCCTCACCTTACCCACAGCCTACCATTGTCCGAGGCTCACATTTGAAGCTTCGCGTTCCTCGTTTACCTAATAAACATGTAACCGATTCTGATGTAGCCAACATGGTGCTGCATTCAAGCAACCATTTCGTGGATGGGCAACCCGTTCCGTTTCAGCGTGGATTCCCGTTCATTACTTTGACTGAACACATTACAGATTGATGTACGGAGCTAGAGTCCGCTGAGCAGAATCACAAACCTCATTATCGATCTTGGATTGATTATTGAGACTTCCGCCATCTATGCTCCAAGAGTTTGCAATAATGTTATAAAAATAAAAATACTGTTCATATTATCATAGTTGGAGGTTGAGGGAATCATTTATTCCCGACTGATTTTGAGTGTTCATCGTGGAGGTTTTTGGTAAAAACTTAGGCATCATGAAGGTTTGGTATAAAAACTTTGGCTGCTACAAGGTAGTTTTCTTTGAAACAAAAAAAAAACCTCCATATGTTTATGTCTTTGCGCTTGAAGAAAAATACGAGATACAAAATCTGATTCTCCCGCACTCCAACAAATTCAGCGAATTTTAGAGAATATTCAAATTTGAGAATTATATGTCTACACAACGAGGTTCATAGTTTATATACTTATTATCGTAATATAGAAATAGGACTACTGTCCCTGTATGTCTGCGCAAAAGAAAGATTATGACGCAGAATAACTATGTAACTCGAAGAAGATGGGGGATTTCGTCATTAAACAGTTCCTATTTGGCTACTTAAAATAAAATCGGCTGTAATAAATTTCAGTGCACACTAAATTGTTAAAATCGCTTTTTTAAAAATAGCATATTCACAGACTGTAAAATAATTATTTTCTAGCCTTAGAAACCAAATTTATTAAATTCGGTTTACGCCCTAGGTGCCTATCATTTCAGAAACTACTGAACTGCTGAGTCGAAACTACTGAAAGATTAGCCTGGACAGCATTGCTCCAGTACCATTACAATAACCAGTATAATTATAATTTATTAAAGATCACAACATCAATAACTCGGGAGCAATAAACTACGTATGATGATTCATTTGTAATAGAGAGCTATGATTTGGTTGGTCTTTTGGGGCTATCGAAATGTAAATAATTACATGTAGATGTAGGTAGGATTAGGTTCGATGCTGCTCTCGTCATAAATGATTGATTGCATGTTATTGCATCCGCACCACTGACGTTATTGTAAATCATGTGGAGGGTACAAGGATAAGGCGATACTAGGAATAACATTGTATAAAAACGTGACTGTGAATTCGATAGGATACAATAGTAATATAGGTCGGGTGTACGTGGTCTCCTCGAACACCTACCATTGGGTGCAGTGGTTTTCCATGGAAATTCACCGGTCACACCTCTCGAGTTGTTTGGGTTGAATAGCTACGCTCGATGGTGGGGAGCGGGGAGGCAATTCGATGACATCCCCGTTGGAAAAATTCTAGGCATTTAACGTAAGTAGGTAGGTAGATTACCTTTCAAACGATCCCACTCCATTCAGCTAGTTTTAAAAATCGAGTAAATTCAGAAATAGTTCATTTACAACTTGTTAAAGAACACATTTTTTATTGGTTATGTTCTTAAGGTCAACTCCCGTCCAGGGACTTGAAAGCTACTTAAGTACTTTACTCGTACCGTTCTTGGCTATTTGAGATGTCGCATTCCAGGACCGAGAATCTAGATATAAAGGTAGGCAGATAATGAAAAAAAAAAGTAACAGAACTCTGTCTCCCCTCCTTGCTCTTTTCTTCAAAAATAAGAAATTAAGCACCTATTCTAAGAGTTATTATTAGTATTATTACCCTATCGAATCAACTTAATTCACTGGGTCAACTCAGTAACTTAAGCATAATTAAAGACGATCACGCTAGGGTTTCTATTAGGTATGAACACAATTTCAATGCTTAACGTTAATTTGTCTCTTACATTTTACACAAAATGTACTTATTACAACACGCGTATTACGTGTCAACCACAACACAGTGATGCGTCAAATTTCTTTCTTATAATAAGAAGACCCTAATGGAGAATTTTTACCTAAGTACAAGCCTTTAGCAATCACTAGAAACACCCCTTGTTAGGCAGTAGGTACTACCTGTTCGTACCTACGTAGGGGTATATAATATATATATATATCTCAGACTGAACCTGCTATTTCTTAAGCTCCAGAGCTCTGAAGCAGAGAAATTGTGCAACCATGATACATAAGTATACAACTCCCAGCAGTTTGAAGTATAACTAGGCTAATGGAGGTAGGCAACCACAGGAAAACACGTGATGTGGAAAATAACCCGTCCTCGGGATTTTCCGAAGATGGTTTGAATAAGCGTGTAGCTGTACTAATGTGGGGCATGAATCACTCCTACATTAAATTTTATTGATCGACAAGAAGAAAAGTTGCGAGAAACTCTCCCTAGCAGTGCGCAAGAATGCTGGGTTTGATTCGATGCATGACCGTAAAGGGATGAACACAAAGCAATGGTGGATAAAAGTTCTTCGTGCATGGCGCAAACTTTTAGGCTATTTTCAAACGTAATGCAAATTAATGAAACTCACCTCCGGAAGAAAGCTGTTGGATGTCGTTCATTTTGAGCTGAATAACATTGTTAGCGATGGTTTGGTGTTGGGCACTCTGCACTTGCTGGCTTTGCATGACACGGAACGAATGAGAAATCTAATCGTAGTGGCGTTGCAACGAAACCAGTCACTTGAGTAAAAACCGATTTCGAAGCGCGAATAAGAGATCCGTTCTCTTGACTAAAGCAAAATTATTTCCTCAGACCTGTAACGCAAACAATATGGCTAACGAAGATCGAACACCCTTTCTCCCTTTCCCTGTACAGAGAAGCAAGAATTCGTAGATGTGAAGTGAGATTGGAGAAGCGGTGGAGAGGGGCATTGGGATCTTGTTTCGGATGTGCCCATTGGTCTGTGAGAGCGCTAGCATCGACCTATCTCAGGCGGCGACTCAACAACTTGAAAATCGATTGACCTTATCGCGGTCAATTCAAAAAGTTCTAGTTACGCGGCGACTGAATTTTGAAAAGTTTTTATTTTTTTACTTAAAAAAACCTCAAATTTGACCAACTTATTTGAGAAAATTTTGAAATTCATGGATGGATTTTGAATGCAGAATGCTTGTGCGGAGGATGCTCATAATTATGCACTGAAACAATTCATTGTAAGTACTAAAAAGTTGGGGCCTATTGCAATCGCGTATTTTCTCCAAAAAGTCAGCTAACTTGTTATTATGCAGTAGTACTTACCTATTCTTTTTGATGATGATATAAACATGTGCATACCATGTAAAGTTTTTGAGTCAATTATATCCGACCAACTTACGACCCACGTAAATAACCAGTCCCTTTTAAGTCAGTTTCAATCGGGTTTTAGAGAGGGGCACAGTTGCATGACTGCACTGATCCATGTATCCCAACATATACTTCAGGACTTTGAGAGGGATCATGTGACTGTTGGTGTCCTTTTGGATTTCCATGATGCCTTTGGCTCTATCAACCATCGCCTATTTTTAGATAAACTAATGCAGTGCTTCAATCTCTCTTCCTCGGCATGCAAATTGGTAGCTTCATTTTTTGTGGACAGAACTCAGTGTGTTCGTGCAGAGGGGTCTCTCTCAACCACTACAACCATTGCCCGTGGTGTTCCCCAGGGTTCCATTTTAGGCCCACTGTTCTTCTCTTTATATGCCAATGATGCATGTAGGGTCCTGTTTTCCAAATATCCTATACCAGCAATACGCTGACGATATCCAGTTTTATGTATCTTCCACTGTTGAACACCTGCCTCAGACAATACAATATATAAATCAAATTTTGAACCGCATCTCTGTCTGGTCGCAAGCTAATTTTTTAAAGTTGAATCCGCGTAAAACTCAGACAATCATATTTTCTGCTTCTGACTTGGACACCACTGTTCTTCCTAGTATTGTTCTTGACAACTGCCCACTACCTTATAGTATAGCAGTCAGAAATTTAGGGGTCATTTTTGATTGCCATATGAACTGGTCAAGCCAAGTCACTGCCACCTGTAGGAAGGTTTATGGAGCGCTTTACTCCCTCAGGCGCCTCTCCATTTACACTCCTGACACTTTAAAAATTCACTTGGTTAAGGCTCTGGTAGTTCCGCCTTTTAATTATGGTTCTATGTTGTATTTAAACTCCATCAATGCTGCTATACAATGAAATCGTATAGTTCTCGATCAATATTTTTAGGTTCTTTGTTCTCCACCTAGGTTCATATTTTTTCAAAATTTCAAATCTCATATTTTTAAATTCATCTTGTTTTTTTAGATGAATTTACATTCATTCTAAATAGTTTCGGGGTTTCAATAAATAAATAAAGTACCTACGGGTAATCTTTTACCATTTCTTTCCCACAGCATTTCCCATAATATTTTATAGCCATTTCATTCTCACTTAGATTTAGGTTGGTGGCTATCTACTCTCATAAATATTATTATATTAGAGACCCTAACCCCAGATCATAAATATGTAGTAGCAAAACAGGACTTTACAGCAGTAAATAATAATATCTCGTTCTTAATCTAGATAAGTAGGTAACTACTTTCAGTACGTACTTAGAGCTTTTATTCCATAAAAATAGAACGGAATGGTAGCTAGGTACATACACAGGAACCTAATTATGTTCTACAAGATTAAGATGATGAATGCTATAGGTTCTGGAATTCAGAGATAGGTAGGTACGTGCCTTCTAGCTGGGAATGTCAAAGTAGGAAAATAGTTAGGTACCTACTACTATAGAAAGTAGGTACTCCTGTCGTTCTAGGAACAAATACACAACTTTAAATAAATACGTACATTAGATTACCGAAAGACACATTCGTAGCTACGATACATAGCTAAACTCGCGACGTAATACCTAATAGGTACCAAGAATAGCTGTTAAAATAATTTAATAGCACCTTGCCTGAGTTCATGGTGTGTTCAACGGTATTCGTACTACTGGGGGTAATTTCGTATCAATACCTGCATTCCAATACACTCGCCTCGGAAAGCTCATCAAGTGACGTTTGGAAACCCTTTTCTCGGGATGTTTTCGTTATCGATGGCATTACGGAACATTCTGGCAACGGTGCGGAAATGTATGAAAAATGGATGAAAATCAATAAACTCCGTAACGGCCGATGTCCATTTAAACACAGCCGGACGGTTCGGTAAGACAATATTAGTAGTTCATTTTTCAATCATGATTCAGGTGAGTACCTACCGACACACACACACACACACACACACACACACACACACACACACACACACACACACACACACACACACACACACACACACACACACACACACACACACACACACACACACACACACACACACACACACACACACACACACACACACACACACACACACACACACACACACACACACAAACACACACACACACACACACACACACACACACACACACACACACACACACACACACACACACACACACAAACAGCACACATAAATTCCTGAAAAGGAGTTTTGAGAAAGTATGGTATTTATCTCCCTCAGTTCTTTGAGTACATTTAAAAATTTTTGGTTGGTACACAGGCACCTACCGAATTACATTTCCGCGCACGTACACCGTATGTGAAACACGCACTACTTTTTTCGTTCCATCTTTCTCTCAATTTATTGATCTGTTTTGACTTTATTTGAAACTGGTTTTTTGCACTCCATTATTTTACTCTATGTTTATGTTATTATACTGTCGCTAATATTGAGCGCGAGGTGGGATTTGTAATCATGCGCAATAAAATATTATTATTATTATATTTAAAAAATTTATAAACAGGAATCCACTCTATAAACTCTTCTTCTTCTCGATCTGGCACAAGACGTGGTCAAGAAGGCAGACCTGTACCTAGGCACAGGAAGTACCAACCTACTTTTCACGTCATTCATCGGTGATGTGGTAGCTACGCCTATATCAACAGCGATGTGATAGTAATAAAAAATAAAATAGGAAGCCAAGGATAAGAAAACTGGAACAACGAAGGCAGTGGTATTTATTTCCAAGTTTTGGGGGTGTAACTATGGGCTCAACCCAAAAACGCCTACCTAGGTAGGTACCAGCCTATCTCAGGTAGTACCTAAGGCACACAGCCACACCTTGCACCCGAACCTGCTTACCCTCCAAATTTCAGCACATAAGACCAAGACTATTGGGTTGTGGCAATGGTTTGCGGACACACGAGGAAACAGGGAGGCACGGAAACAAATTTAATGATTTTGGAGGATGAAATTATTCTTTCTCATCCCGAAAGTTAAAAGAAGGGCTTCTGCTATCTTGTTCGATTCGGAAGCAAAAGGTTTGGATGGGAAACAATGGTGTAGCAGGTCATTTAAAGACCATTATTTGTCTAACGGAAATGTTCTGCCTTTGAGTACCTACCTATACCTGTAAATTTGACTTATTTATCCATCCATAAACCACTTTGATGGGTATAGGTACCTTCCTACCTACTATTTTGGGGGAGGCTCAACGATGCCCAAATCCTACTTGAAGTTATGTTTGTATCATTTAAGGGTGCTGGGAATCAAACATTTCTACGCGAACGTCTGCCTTCCGGACGTCCCATCTTCTCCGTCCACGAAGGAGAAGCAGGACTTCGAGCAGGACCTGCTGACGAACATCCTCATAGCTCCAATGCCTGTACAGCTTGCACCTCCTGTTCACGAACCGACTCATATCCCGAGCAACAAGAAGTCATCCGCCGTTTGGCTGACTGGGAACGACTCTCTGGTCCTGTGCGTCTTTTTGTTCATAATCATATCGGCATATATGTTTCAACCAATATAAAGTGGGGAAATATTGATGTATCGTTAATCCGTTCAACTCTCACGTAAGTGGGAGTCTCCTACCATCTTAGCGCAGTAAAAACTGTGTATGACGACGGCCAAGGGACCAAGCAAATCTGGTCGTTACAACCGCTAGTTGTAAAATCAGGTAGGAACGTGGTGAAGTTTGTCATCATTTTGTACAGCAGGCCATTTTTACAGTAGACCCAAATGGATGTTTCAGTGACAGGAGGCATCACTCTCAGCTTCCCCAAAAGCAGTCCTAGTAGAAGGGTTATAAATAATTCGACTAGAGTTGAGCTGTCTAAACTAGGTGGGCGGGTAGGTACTTCGATTTGGCGTCTCTCCTACCTCTAGGTCAGTGTATTTTTCGCTAACGTAGGTGTCATAAGTATGAATCAAAATTGCAGGTAATGACATTGAGGACGTACTTATCAACATAATATATATATCATACTACAACTCCAACTAGGTGTATTAAGTTTGGTTAATTAAGTTGAATTTTGAAGGGATCTTACCTATTAAACCTCCCCTCTTCACTCCTCCGTACATCTCTAAACTCTGCTTGGTCCTAGATGGGGCGTGCTGTTTACTGCAAGTTTAGGATTCTGGAATTTGAAGAAGTCCTTCGCATTATCTATTTAATACAGTGGCGTAGCCAGGATTGTTGAATGGGGGGGGGGGGGGGGGGGGTTATCGTGGGGGAAAAAATATAAAAATGCCAGTCATGTAGCATGGCTATAAGAGCGAATTTTCAAAGAAATGTTCCTGATATTGTGTAAAAAGATAATATAGCGAGAAACCATACCACTTTTCCTAAAATTATATAATCTTTCGTGATTTTAGCCATTTTTACAAATGTTTGACCCTAATAAAGTCAAATTTTACCAACTTGCTTTTGAGAAAAATAGTTTTATCATTGAGGTAGTCCCTCCGTCGTGATTAATCATCCCACACAACGTCAGGTGAATTAATATTGATTTTACCATTAATACCAATTTTTCACCCACAAAAGTCAACATCTGACCCCTGTTTTGTGTGAAAAACAACTGAAATGGTATTTTTCTGTCTTTACTCACCCTTCCATACCACTTCCAGTGATTTTATAGCAATTGTTTGCAGTTTTAGTAGTTTTTACCGACTTTTGACCCCTAAAAACTCCAATTTGACCCCCTTGGAATTTGAAAATTGCTCATCTTCGACTCATCCTTTCGTTTGGCAATACAAACGTTTTGGAGAAATCTGGAATATTTACCACGCACCTAGCCAAGGACAGATATCTGGAGTGGCACATGAATATACATAATAATAAATTTTTGTTAAAATCTAGGGATGAACTGAGGATGCTCTGAAACGGATTTGCCTATAAAAATATTTCGAAAATTCATGTTCTGAAAATGTTAGGTACCCATTGCAATAGCTTTATTTTCTTTGAAAATTCGCTAGTAAGGTTTGACATTACAAAGAAAGCTGAATTTAAATTAAATTTAATAAAGCACTAAAGGTTAAGTTAAACTGAAGAAATACAACATTTATTTGGTAACAATGTTCGCGAATTTTCAAGGAAAATTAAGGTTTTGCAATGGGTCCAAAATTTTCAGTAGGTACATAAGTTTTTGAAATTATTTTATAGGCAAATCTGTTTCAGATCATCCTGATTTCATCCTTAGATTTTAACAAAAATGTATGCGTATATTTTATATATTTATGTGTCACTCCAGGCGATATCTGACCTTGGTTACGCGATAAAATTCCAAATTTCGCCAAAATGTTCTTATTGCCAAACAAAAGGATAAGCAATTTTTAAAAATTTGAAGGGCGTCAAATTTGAGTTTTTAGGGGTCAAAAATTTGTAAAAACTGCTAAAATTGATATATAAAACCACTGAAATTGGCATGGAAGGGTGAGTGAAGACAGAAAAATACCATTTCAGTTGCTTTTCACACAGAATAGGGGTCTAATTAGGATTTTTGGGGGTCAGCCATTTGGTATTAAGGGCTAAAATCAGTACCTATTATTCACCTGAAGTGTGGGATGGTGACGGTGAGGGACTATTTCGATAAGCATTTTTGTCAGAAAGAGCGGGTCATATTTATGGGACAGATCGTTCGTAATCAAATAAACATGATTAAACAGTTAAATAATATTGTAGTTAACTGTTTAATCATGTTTGATTAACCGTTTCCCGGTTACCGTTTAACCTGTTGTTGTTGCATAATTATAATATTAATGTTTGTTACTTTTGTGATTGTTATCATTCTTAAGATTTAGTTTTAATTTGTGATGAACTTTTCGTGCCAATGGGGGGGGGGGGGGGGTTATGACCCCCCACTAAACCCCCCCCCCCCCCCGGGTACGCCACTGATTTAATACACCATGTTCTATCAAATTAATTAAATAATCACAATATCACTAGGGTGCATGTACCTCAAGGTGTTGGATATAACTGTTGTCATAGGATTTCCTTTAACATTTAATTTAATTTGCTAAGTATGAAAGATTGGACACACTTTGTCACCTTTCAAAAATATAGACATTATTATTATTATTATTATTATTTATAGCTCCTCATAAAACACCCAAAGCACGCCTGGACCACTTGGTTGCCCACAGCAGGTTGCAAATACAAACGCCAACGATCTCTATCGGCTTTTACATTAACCTCCGTCTCCTACCAGGGCCCTCTAGAGGTCACAACAGAGGGGGGAAAAAAATACCTCGGGATGATCACAAGTTGTGTTTTTGTTGTGATGGCCGCAGCCGCGTCCTCCCGTTTTCGTGGTCGGAAACCCATGAAGAGCTAACTGGACGGTTCCACGGCCGGTCCCTTCTGTAGTTGAACTTCTTACCAATCAACTGTGAATGTTATCTATTCGCCTCGGACGGGTATTATGTCATCCGTGGCTGTCAACTGCTGCTCAGTTCCCCAGAAGTGGCCAACGATGCCTAGCGACTTGATCTACTCCATCACACAATCGGACAGAGCGTGAGTGTTTTATTTACGACATTCCTACTCTTTTGTCTTGCATCAGTGCTGGTGGTGGAAACTTATTGGAGGTACATTTGCTGACCGTGAGTTCCAGCTCCCCCTTCCCCTTCTTGTCACTACTAAGTTGATGGTTTGAGGACCTTCATCAATCAACGAGTGCCTACCTATATAATAGCTGGGTAGGCAGGTTACCTATGTACCTAGGTACATCTGAACACACTCATTACTAAGACTTATCATCCAGCGATCTCTTAGCTTCATCAAGTTGGTACTGCGAATCATCCGCAGATTTTTTTTTTTTTTTTTTAGAAAATCACTAAACACCTGATGATGACGATTCATCATGGTTGGATTCTGATTAGTTCAAGATCCCCACCCTTCGTAGCTACTGTCCTTGCTTCCCTTTAATTTCTTCCAGACGAGCCTAGACGATCATCATCGAGGGGGAAAGGACCAGTTGAGTCACTCCTACCTTCGGATGTTCTTCGTATCATTATGAATCATTCCTACATCCTACCAGCAAACTGCCTTCCTACCTGAACCTTACCTGAACCTCTTATTAGTTCTGGACCAGCTGAGAACGTCTCATGTCATGACGTCAGGGCTTAGGCTGTCTTTGTTGGTAGGGTCCTGGGTGATTTATGTGGCTGACCCCATCGAAATCATAATTATTAACCTGAGTCCTCCAAGAATAACCTGCCTCTTTCCTACATTTTTTTCGTTGCTAATAGAGGTGACTGTTTCATTCACTGCAGTAACTAAAACTCATTTTAATCATTTTAGCCTAACCATAATCATGAAAAAAATTATTCACATCCTGTTAAGTATATTCTGTTTTTTATCCATTACTGACTGAACTGGTATCCAATTATCATCAGACATTATGTACCTATGTACTTATGTGCATAAAAACTACGTATGAAATGTGGAATACTAAGGGTAGGTACCAAAACGTGTACCTATAATGTGCGATGGAATGATGCGTGACTGAAGAACAACAAATCTAGAGCTCCAAATAAATAGGTGCGGATATGGAGGTAGGTACTTGGATGTAGGTATTTATACTTATCTTTCAACGCATACGGTACCTACCTACTTGTTGGCACTTGTTACTGTCTTTCCGGAAATTCGCTGAACGTCATGATAATTAAGTAGGTAGGTAAGTACCTATTCAAGAAAAAAAGAAGAAAGAAAAGCGGTATCAAGTGCACACTCGGATTTATGACGAAGCTATGTCGATTCCTGTCAAGTCAGCGTTGACACAGTTTTTTCGCTGTTTCATATTTGTTCTCCGTTCCAGCACCCAAGTCCGATAAATGCAGAAGCTAGTGGTTTTGGTGCTGGTTCATAGGGAAAGTTCTAAAAGCTCTTGTTGTAAACAAAATGAATGCACGCGGTGTAGTGCGCGTTAATACTTTGGAATTGGTTGGAAACCGATTTATAGATCCTGTTTATGTATTTACATCGAGGTATGTACGATGAATCGTCTATTTCTATTCTATATCAGAGATCTTCATATTTCCCACTGCTGTCATGCAACAAGCTACAAAACCCTTCCAAATATCGCCAAGGTATAGGTACCTTGTAAATCTCTCTACTGTCACCCTTTCAACAACTTCGTTTCACTTTTCTGTTTCGTTACATGTAAATATGTATTTATGTAGGTATTTATTTATTTATGTATGTGTCACTCCTATAAAATAATACCTAGGTAGGTACCTATATTAAACATAATATCTGAAGCCATTTTCAAATACAAATATACTGAGTCAAAGTTCACTTATCGTGGATTAAAAATCGCCAGAAATCAGTTAAAAATCTGAAAACCTCCAAAACCTGATATTAAATTCATCAAAAGTGGTTCTTGGTTACTCGAAACATCAAGTTCAAAAATATTTGAAGACCGAAGGGGAAGGATGAACCAAGATTAATGAACCAAAATTTAAAAAATAATGGCCAGACTTAAAAAAAATCCAAAATTTCTGATGGTGCCATTTTCTTCCCTTTAACTTCTTAAAATTGTGATTTTCTAACTCGATACACGTCAACTATTTCCTAACATCGTAGGTGGAACGCATTTAAATTTCATTTCAGGCAAAATAGGATAGGTAACTATAATGTTTCCAAAATGTGGTGGACTGTAGCATTCTTCGAGATCTAACAGATGGCATTAGATTTACAAAAAAAAGTGGACTTAGTTTGAGGGGGCTGGGGGATCACAATACGTCTTTCTATGGTTATTTCTGATACTCGTACCATTATGTAAAAGAACTTGTCGGTTAAAAGTAAAAAAAATTGCCCAGTAGGTAGGTAGGTAAACATTTTGACATCAAAAAATTTTTTTTCCTGTGAAAATATTTTCCCTGTAAAAATTAGTCATTCCATTTTCCTTGACATTTTAAAAAATTTTTTAAAAACGTTTCAAGGAAAAATACCATTTTAGTGGTTTTTCATACAGAATTGGGGCCAAATTCGGATTTTTGAGGGTCAAAATTGGTATTAAGGACTATTTCGATGATGAAAATATTTTTCTCAAAAAAGAGTGGGTCAAATTTGACTTTATACGGGCCAAAAAATCGGTAAAAATGACTAAAACCACGAAAAAATTATATAATTTTACGAAAAGTGGTAGGTATGGTTCCTCGCTATAACTAACTAGCTAAATAAATAAATAAATATAAATAAATAACATATTTTTACGCAATGGCGCGAATATTTCTTTGAAAATTCGCTCTGCTGGATGACTGGAATTTTTTTTTTTCATTTAACTTTTTTTTTTCCAAATCTGTTTTCAACTCATTTTCAAAAGCGCTGCAGAAAAGTTTCATACACGAAAGTTATCATACGCGAAAGTTATAGCGATCCAACGTTTAAAAAACATGAAAAATGGGTTATTTTACCATATTATAACTCAGCTTCTACTGAACAGGGTTCAAATTTTGACCACTTCCTCTGGGAGCCTCAATGAAAAGGGTGCCAAATTTCAGCTCTTAAACCATATCTAACCTACTCCTAGAAACTGCCTCCCCCCCCCCATACCAATGGGGGGAAAATGGGGGAAAGACAAATTGCATAAAAGGCACTTCCTTGGAGCATAACGAATGTGTATGCAATATTTCAGCTCGATCCGATATGTCTGTGAGGCCCTGTCAAAGATCAAGAAGTAGAAAAAGTTGAAAAATAGCGGTTTTCGAACTTCTATTACTCCGACGCCTGATGATCCCGAGTGTTTAAATTTGGTGTACGTCCTCAAGGATCTCATGAAAATGGATATACGGAAAATCAACACCGGAGACCCCCAGGGGGCCGAATTAGGGGGGAGGGGGGTAGTAAAAACCTTACTTGTTCTGTCGTGCAAACAGTGTTCTTGGTCGCTTCGAATTTTTCGGTTTTTTGGCTAGCGGGATAATGGCATCCTACTAATCCAGGACCATAACATGATTATTTCGTGTTCTGCATCTGTAATTTGAAATTATTAATGTTTGTATTACAGCGTTTCATGAATATCAACCAGTGTATGGGTGTTTATTAGGCAAAATTTAGGCAATAGGCAAAATTTTTTTTTGAGAAAATCACTTCTGGCAACCCGCTAAAAGGTGCCATTTGACTAGAAAATGAGATTCGCAAAGTTTTAGGTCGATCGGATAACGTTAACCCGTGCCGCATTGAGGTTGAAGATCAGAAAAACTCACTTTGTTTCATAAAAATACTCTTTTTTTCCTCATAACATAGTAACCATTTGTCCTAGAGACTTGAAATTGGTCTTATTTTATTTGAAATGTTATCTTCTTCAACTTTTACTCCAATAATTTTTTCGCTAGATCCTATAGATTTTATGTTATTCAGCTTTTCCCATCTCAAAACGTGGTCCGTTTCAGCAAATGTGCCTTTTTACGCATACCTACCCCTAAAAACCACACTCCAGTCAATGAAATCGACCTCTAGGCAATTTGATACTTCTTTATCACTCTGGTATATTGAAAATTGATACATTTGAATCTAATATATAATATATGGAGGGGGTAGGGGGGAGATGGGTGGGTGGTGGGTGCTATGAAATGCACAAAAAACAATAAAAATTATGTAAAAGTGTTTTAATAATACAAATTGAAAGTTTTTTGTATAGAAAATAATAGCCTGGAACTTATTTTACAACACAATACCTATATCTATTCCAACACCACTGAATTTAGAACTACATTAATGGCTTAGATAGTGAGGCTTTATCGACATCAGGGTAAATTTTCCTACATTCTGACACAACTTGTAATAAAAATTGGCGCTGTTCTTCGTCTTTTGTCAAGCAAGAGTTGAAGTCTTGTATCAATTTCACTCCTCTTTCAGCAGTGTCGTTGACTAACCTTAAACCGTTCACTATGTTGTTAGCATGCAAATAATGAGGATTTTTGTTCCATAAGCGTGTAACGGTGTTTAAAAAATCTGTCTCTATGGAAAACCGCTTGAAAAAATTCAAGGTTTGAGAGGTGACAAAAAAATCAAGTTGCTTATCCAAAATTTGCTCTACATGTGCAAAATCTAAAATCGCTTTTCTATCCCTACCATCAATTTCACTATCGGGTTCACCTAGGGAAAATAATTTCATGGCCATACAGTTTTAATACTTACTACTATACTTAGTACTTTGTTTAATGTTGTCGTCTAAAGTGTGGTCGAAAAACGAGAACGCTATTTTCTCTGAGCTGAGGTACCACAGATGGTTTTCAAATTTTGACAAAGCCTTATCTGCTATTTCTGTGTCAATTTTCCTATACTCTACTAATGCTTTCAACATTTCCAGATCTTGTTTAGGGGCCAAAGCAGGTTTGGGGGCATTGAACCATGCCTTGGCGTAAATATTTATTATGGAACAAAATTTATCTTTTTAGAGATCAATTGTTATTAACTCAAAAAGAAATGAAAGGAATAGAAGAAATTTGTGTTTTTATAATAAATATTTACGCCAAGGCATGGTTCAATGCCCCCAAACCTGCTTTGGCCCCTAAACAAGATCTGGAAATGTTGAAAGCATTAGTAGAGTATAGGAAAATTGACACAGAAATAGCAGATAAGGCTTTCAATTTGTATTATTAAAACACTTTTTACATAATTTTTATTGTTTTTTGTGCATTTCATAGCACCCACCACCCACCCATCTCCCCCCTACTATATATTAGATTATATATTAGATTCAAATGTATCAATTTTCAATATACCAGAGTGATAAAGAAGTATCAAATTGCCTAGAGGTCGATTTCATTGACTGGAGTGTGGTTTTTAGGGGTATGCGTAAAAAGGCACATTTGCTGAAACGGACCACGTTTTGAGATGGGAAAAGCTGAATAACATAAAATCTATAGGATCTAGCGAAAAAATTATTGGAGTAAAAGTTGAAGAAGATAACATTTCAAATAAAATAAGACCAATTTCAAGTCTCTAGGACAAATGGTTACTATGTTATGAGGAAAGAAATAATATTTTTATGAAAAAAGTGAGTTTTTCTAAACCTCAACCTCGATGCGGCACGGGTTAATGTTATCCGATCGACCCAAAACTTTGGGAATCTCATTTTCTAGTCAAATGGCACCTTTTAGGGGATTGCCACGATTGAATTTCGAAAGTTGACTTTTTGTGACCACTCTAGTGTTTATCCTAGGTAACCATTATCTCCTTCGCCTTGGAGTATAGGATGTTCTAGTTCTAGACGTCAGTTAAGATAAATTAATTTCTTTTTGTCAAGAGGTCAAGGCTAGTGCCCAAGCCGTTCCATTTGGTTCATTCGATGTTTTTTGTGGTCTTGATATTGTTCCACCCATAATACCTACCTAGTTTGCGAAAAAACTGATTGGATTTTAATCAGTTTCTTTGTTAAAAACGCTGCAAATCCCTGCACAAAGGTTTATTATTTTGTACAGAATACCCTTCTGTTACAGATAACAGCTCTCTGTATAGATAACCCGTCTATATAATATAATATGTACTATTCTATACATATTATGTAGATCGCAGGCCCTCCGTAGGTTAGTACCTAACCCCGTACACTCGTTACTAGGTACCTACCTAAATCACGAGTTAAATGTTGCTAAAATAATTCTATCGATGACAAGCAGTAACTAAAACGGCATAAAGTAACGCAAATAATGAAGTTCTGAAGGAAAATTGTTGGTGTGGAGTGAAATAGATGCCCCTTCTGCATAGATCACTGTTTTCTGTGGTCAGTACCGTTGTGTAATAACTTGCCCATCAATAATACTTCAACGGTTGTTCAAGTTGCAAAAGTACCGATCAACAAAATCCAGCCCCTTCTTGGTAGATGAACCGTTGTGTAATAATTTACCGTTATGTAATAATTTACCGTTGTGTAATAATTTACCATTGTGTAATAATTTACCCATCAATAATACTTCGACGTTTGTTCAAGTTTCAGAAGTACCTACCAACAAAATCCAATAGTCCATCACTTATCAAATGAAATAATATCGCAGAACAACCAACTCGACTTCATACAGCCATCCTTGATTATAATAGGTGCTCCCTAGTGATGATTATCTGGGCCGGATTTATACCGTTTGATTCACGATCGTGTTGACGAAGCTTTTTAATGCACACGAACGGCTGGACGTACAATGCTCCGGGTGGTCTCAAAAAATTGTTTAGCTCAAGACAAATTTAGTATCGTAAAAAAATCCATACCCTTCCATAGAAAGTTTTCGAGATACGGCGTTCTGAAAATTTCCACCCTATTTTGAACCCCTTAGAGATGACTGACAGTAACGCCGAGCTTCGCGGACCAACTGGACTCCGAACGGAACCTATAACCGGAATTCCATCAATTTTGTTTCATGGTAAGTAACTAAGAAAAGTGGCCAGTACGGCGTACGGCGGACAGACAGAAATTTTGTTATTGCAGTTTTGGATTCTACATACCTTGAAACGTAAACAATCAAATTTTGAGGGGGGGTTAGAATTTTTTTTTCATGCTCGATTCCAATGGTTCATTATTGAAAATAATAAACCAAAATGTATCGATTGTCCATGTTGTTCCGTATCTAATTCTTTCAAGAAAAGGAATTTTCATGTAGTGCATTCAAGTGCGTGAAAGTGTATTTTCTTTTGCATGGTTCATCCCTGGGTTTGAATCCCGGTGGGACCAATGGCAGAAGGTGGGAGCTGGAATTGCGTAACCACTAAGGATTATTGCCGTTTGTCGACAGATGGCAGTTGTCTCGGGAATCTAATGGGAACCTAATCTGTTCTTCTTCACGTTATCTCGATAACATTTCGATTTTAACGGTTAAAGGTAATTGACAGTAAACGTTGGTTAAATTATCAAGGAAATCTGGTCACGATGTCTCCAACTCGTGAAACAACGTTGAATAGCTCATAAACCTGCAACTAATCGATTTGACGATAAAAAATATTGGGTAGATACCTAACTGTAATTATTTACAGTGCTTTTATTGAAGGGCTCTTCAGTTCATTGAACTTTGACTTTAATATGGAATAGTGGAATAGTCGTTCATTTTCTAAAAATCTGGGGATATAATAATAGCAAGTTTTACATTATCAGAAACATAGCATAGCACTTCGAGCGCATTCTACACGATTTGAACCCAGTGCTTACTTTCATTTTCAAAAAGAATAGAAACAGGTTGAATTGAGATCCTTCTCCTGAAGTCTGTTAAAAAGTGGGTGGATAATTGAATATTTTGGAATAGCCCAGCCGGATTCGAACCAGCTCTATTCGAAACTAGCAATTCAATTTTTCAGAATCGGTCTACCTCCAGTAGTCCCAACACCATTGTTTATATCAGTTCTAAATGCAACAACAATCTCTGATCTCGCATCTCGGACATGTGACGCCATTGTTTTGTTCCGCCGTTTCCTATTACCTCAATGATCATTCTGAGCATTTCTTTCTGGAATAGGCAAAAAAAACCCCACAGGAAAACTCGCGTCCGTGGAAAATCGCCGCGATTCCTGTACGAGTCGGAACGAAACTGAAAATTACGAGCCGTGTAGTCTCGCTCTGTCACCACTCGAATCCCCTCTAGAGCGGACCCATCTTCCTAAACCTTCAGTATCTTACGGCAGATCGACCTGTTCGGTTCGCGCTCACGGGCGGCTCGTGACAATTAGTTTGGAACACTCCTACGGACCTACGTGATCCATTTATGAATGAATAGCAGTCTCGTTCAATTGATCCAGTGGTCGAGAGGCCACCGGCGCGCCTATTCACAATAGACATTGCTAGGACTTCACCAGCGCAGGATGCCACCGCTTACTTGATGGTTTTCCCGTACATCCGAGGATGTCAGTCCTATGGACTCCCTTAAGGTCAGTGTTGTTCTTGGATTAAATTGGCAGTTTCAAAATTATGTGAGGGGGTCTAGATGCAAAATCGCCAACATTCACTTTCAAATTGTACAAGAGATTTTCTGTTTCAAGAAACAGAGAATCTTCAAGGAAAAACTTCAATTTCAGCTTTTTTGCAGACACATCTATTCAAGTACCTATGTGAGTTTTTAGTGCACCACTTGAATTCGTGAACAGTAATAAAATTGTATACCTTACTCGTGAATAATATCAGCTTACGATGGTAAAATAGGTACCACCTATAAGTACCTAATTATAGTCATGTGTATCTTTGTTTTGAGTCTAAACACCGACAGAACTCTTAATTATTGGTGGAATTATTCATACAGATGGACTAACGGAATTTACATAAACTACAGACGGACTATTTACTTACTGGAAAGATGTTGATGTTCCTTAAAAAACGAAAATTCTTCTTCTTCCCAGTTACAAAACGAAAATTCCATTATATCGTTTGGAGTCCCATTCGAGTGAACCTACAACCTACTTCGTTAGGTTGGACTCGAGTGCGAGTCTGGTGTTGAGGTACTTGGTTAACATAATTGTTATCTGCCTGTATTGAATGAATTTCGGAATCTTCCCCGATGTCGATGCAATATGACTGAATTGAGTTTATGACTAGGCGGTGCGCGATAAGGTTGTGACGTCTGCAAAATTTAGTTGATCAGGGGATGATTTTTTGATACAGATGTAAATCCTCCTCCCTTTCTTTATTATCCTGAGGGAGGCCTCTCACCGTAAAAATCCCTTTTTACCAAAGAAAGAGGCTGCATTTCGCATTTCTGCAAGATATGTTGAATGGTAAACAATTTAACCTCACCGCGCCTTCCGTAATGCAATTTAGTACGTAGTTTTAGGTAGATATAGATACGTGGATAATCGGCAAAGCACGTAGCATGCTAACGTCCTTTGGACTTCACTGCATTTGTCAAACTTTCAATTTCCTAACGTTATGACGCAATTTCTTCTCAAGCTGTATAATTTCGGTAGAAGTAAGTTTGCTCTACAAAGCGCGTTGATGCACCACAATTCATTTTTGAGAAAGAACGAGATATTTATGCTTCTCTTTAAATAATTACCTACCTACCGTCTTACGGTGAGGTTTTAATCTTACAAAGTACCGCGTAGATGTCGTGTTACTTCATGTTATTTCTAAATTCTAGTACCTAACCCATCAATACCCGAGTTTTCATTAGGTAGGTCCTACCTGCTTTTTGATAAAATTAAAATACATACCAATTAGGTTTATACCTTCTGATTAAAATTAATTAAGATAAAACTCACAATTTCAATTGGTAGGTACGTTGTGAGTCACAGGTGATGAGTAAAATAGTACCTAATCTGCAGGTAATAACGCATGACGTAATCTACACTCTTAGAAATGCGCACGAAGTTTTTCTCGCATTTTAGTTTTCCTGACGATTTTCTAAGCGATCCCTGAAAATTTATTCATAGTATTTTGCAATCGTGGGATTGTTAGAAGAGTACTATATTTCTCATGTATTGCATATTTTATTTCAAGGGGTTCGCTTCACTTTTAGTTTTCAAATGAATTTCGTTATTTCTGTTGGTGTCCAATTATTTTTCTTCCCATAAAACCAACCGAATCAGAAACGAGACAAGAAAAAGTCTCGAAAGTACTTCTACCAACAACGTATCGTGTATAAGGAATTGACCGTTTGCAAGAAAGTGATCTTCTATTCAGTAAGACGTAATAAAAGTGAATAAATAAATATAAAACGGGTAGGTTCACGCAATGCAATCATGCGCAGTGAAGACATCCATGCATTTGATGTGTTTCAATTTTAACAATGTTTCTTCCGTGCACACGAGAGAGTGCCATTTTTCATCATGTGACCTGAACCATTATACTTTCTTCTTTTCGGGAGATGGTGATTGAACGGATGTATAATAATATACTTTAATAGGGTAGGTATTCCGCATAATTTGTTTTTTATAGTTAATTTGATTTGTTAAACGAGTAAGCCCCTGCAAGAACTAATTCCCAAAAAGTTTCGATACGATTGTTAGGCGAAATTTCATGCCGATACTGTGACGTCGCCAACCAATACCATCAGTACCCGAAATATAAACTGCCTGCTTCATACACGTCTATGTAACACCCAGTCTTTCCACCCGTTGTATGAACTGAATATTGGCACACTGTCATTTCTAAGTAGACTGAAAATGAATTGTGTTAAGGGCCATTGAAATACCCCGTTAATGACTCGCATACGGTTGGTTGTTTACGATCAGTTACAGTACAGTATACAGTTATGTAATTTCTTCTTAATGATGTCTTATGTAAGTAATTGGAAATGTGTAACTGTACCTACCAATCAATATTTTCTCAAAAAAACAACAACAACAAACAACAAACTTTAGAGTAGGTAATTTCATAATAGGTAGTATTTTGTAGGATATTTTCTAGGACATTTCGAAAGATAGGATTTTTCAATTAACAATCTATTGGGTAAGTAAATCAACAAGCGACATTCCCCGTATTAAAAAGGTTTGAACAATGACCTAAACATATGGAACTTTAGATGCTATTGGACCAGGTTAAAGGAAGATGGGTTGTTTGGGCCATTCGGTTGTGTGTTATAGCAGTTCAACGGTTTTCACATTTGCGCATGCGCAGTCTCTACTAGTGATCCGAACGCGAAGAAATTCATATGGGACCAACTAGGACCTAACCCCGAACTACTGTCAATGTTTGAGACAATTTGTACTATTGGGTCGTGTAATGTGGGTTTGACGTTTTCCACGTTTGCGCATGCGCAGTCTCTATTACTGATCCAAATGCGAGGAAATTCATGTGAGATCAACTAACACCTAACCCCGAACTATCTTCAAAAGCTTAGCCAATTTGGACCATTGGATCTTGAGTTATGGCGGTTCGCAGAAATGCGTACACAAGATCATAATATGTACACACATAAGTACGTAACTTCCTAAAGGAGCTGAAATTTCCATTTTTTCGATGGATTCGTGTTCAGTGTGCTAAAACATGGGGAAATCCCCCCTCCCCCTTAAAATAATTAAAATTGTCTAAAAAAGTGTAAAAACAAAAACATAACCCCTCGGTCACTCCTGAGGAGCCGAGCCTGAAAAAATAAAAGCAGAGACTCAAGTTGAAAAAAAAAAAAAAAAAAAAAAATGAAGAGAGTAATATTGAAACCAGCTGGAAGTTATGTTTTGTACTCGTACCTACATAATTTTGGAAAGCAAGTTAGGTACGTCAGTTCTCCCGACTAATTGGAATTTCCTCATCAGTAAATAGCTTGAAAAACTATTCGAGGGGAAAAATCAGCCTATTTAAGATACATAGGTAATTCTCATACGACGCTCTTGGTATACAGACTCTGTATTCCGTAAGCTGCTATCCAGTATGTACTACAAATAGTCCATTTCCGTGCTCGTTCCATGCTTATTCACAGTGATTAAACTGTAGGTACTTATTACTACGGAAGTAGACCATCCCCATACACCATGCTGGAAGTAGACCATGTTGGGAGAAACCCGATAACTTTTAATGAGGGATTTTCCTTTAATGCTATTTCCTTTCACTTCTAAATACCCTACCGCAATTGATATTTATCCTGATGGCCTACCTCATTAGGTGATTTGAACCAATTCGTTGTGTTCCCCGCCGTTGGTAACTTCTGGTTTTCTATTGATAATTGTTTCCAATATAATATTTATGGTCCGTCAGACCGGAGTGTTGACGCAATTTTCGCCCGTTGAGGTTTTCTCAAAAAAATGAGATTCACACGTTCTTACCTATTTTGAATCCCAAAATTTTAAGCAAGTATACATTTTTGTTTCTTTCTCAAATAGGAGCTACAACTACACCCAACCTCGAGTTCCAGCCGAAATTTTAATATTTCTGTTCAATATGGATCCTTATCTCATTTTAGTTGGATTGTGGTCCAGTTGAAATAGATATTCATGGTAGGTAGCTACACGTACTAACACTTGGTTATTGAGGATTAATTGAACGATTTCGTAATTTCATCACTCATCTACACGTATGATATTTATGTTGTGTGATGTACATTCAACTGTGACAGCTTGGTTAGTTTGAAATGCACGAAACGCTTGAAATTTTCGACTAATTTACTGATTTTAGCCCAGACATGACTTGCTACAGAATACGCACGATACTCAACAGCAAGGTAATCTTGTTTTTCTGCTTGAACAGTAATAAGTGGGAGTTTTAAACATAAAGAGATTACACAGTAGGTTCCTATTTAATCCACTCATAATCGTAATTTTATGTACCACCAGTAATTACTCTGCGATAAGCAGGTAAATATCTGCTAGTAATCCAGTTTGCTTCAATGATTCAACTCTGTTAAAGACTGAAGCACATACCAACCTGCTGCGTTAAAAGATTTACTGTCAAAGTGGTCGCCAAGTATCCACATTCTGTCCTATGCCAGAATATGAGAGCTGTATATTAACAACTATAACGTTCACACTTACTGATTTTAATATACAGCTCTTATATTATTCTCATCATTTTAGTCTAGATAAATTCATCAAGTCAAGTCGTCAAGTATTACATTTAGTACTTCCTACGTAATTGCGATTGGTAGTGGTTGAACATCATGAAGAACAAATTAGGTACCTCTAGCTTTTTCCAAGCCGAAGCAATGCGACTTCCAAATCAGGAAAACCTCAAACTAATTTCTCGAAACTACGTTTTTTGACTTAGTGCAAATGTGAGTTTGTAGCTTGTGGATTTCCAAAGCAACTTATTCATTGTGTCAACTGCGTCTTTTTTGTTATTTCTCCAGAAATAATATCTCTGGACAATACAGTCTCAATGGTTCTGTTGATAGTCAGGAATCTGGCAGGAAGCCGCGTTTCGAGATCATTCATGGATGGCCAGACGTCTTTTACTATCCACACGAATGACAGTTTGATCACGACCGTGAAAAATTCATATCACCCTCCTCCGCTGCCCTTCTGGTAATTTTTTTCTTCCCGGTATTGTCAGAAATCCTTCATCCCCAACATGACCCACATGATTCCCGAAGCATGGTTTTTTCGACGCAATCAACGGAATTAGCGTTATCCCATGGCCCTGTCTTCCGTGAAATTAGGCTGAAAGTGTATCGAATCGTCTGGTTGAGTTGTGGTTTTTTCCAGTAAACGGTTGGTTCACTTCTGGAATATTTTTCAACAATTTTTTCGAATAAGATCTAATGTTAGATAAGTAGTCCCATCAAGAATGAAAAAGGAACTCGCTCCGTATATACATATTAATATCATCTACTACATGGCAATACCTCCATTATAATATTTTTAATCGTAATAATTTATTTTTCGTCCAAACGCCGTTGATCTTTGCGCTCAAGGTCGTCTTGACAGCTTTCCAACTCTTCAGTTTCAAATCTGTTTACATTCCCGATACGGTTATGGCAGATGAGCGAGCTACCTTGTTGTTTCATCAATAAAAATCGAAGATGTCCTTTCCACTCATGACGGATGACTAATTTATGTAGGTAAGTTTGTTGAGTACGATAGCTGACAGCAGTTTCGATTGTTTTGGTTTATTATTTTCAATAATGAACCTTTGGAATCGACCATGAAAAAAAATTTTTTTTAAACCCAAAATTTCATGGTTTACGTTTCAAGGGACGTAGAATAGGAATGTCGAATTTAAAAAAAAAATTTCGGCCGTACGCCGTCCGCGGCTTTTTCTTTAGTTCCCATGAACCAAAATTCGTGGGTCCCGTTTGGGCTCTAGTTGGTCCTCAAAGCTCGGCGTTACTCTCAGTAAACTATGAAAAATAGGGCTTGAAATATCCAGAATATCCCTATCTCGGAAAATTTTATTTTGAGGTGTGGGTTTTCTAGCATTTTTAAATAGTTCGATTTTTTTTCTGCATTTCTGAGACCATCTGGAGCATTCTACGATGTCACCATAAAATTTTCCCTAGAGCAGCGTGTATGCAGGCATCAAGCTGGGTTGAGAGCGCACATCACTTGTCTCTTGGCCAGGTGGCCGCCATAGCGGAGTGGTCTAGGCGTCGGGCTCTTACACTTAAAGTCAGAGGTTCGAATCTCGGTTCCGGGACCGAATATTTTTCACTTCACATCAACAGTTTCCCTTCAGAACTACATTTTTTTCTTTTTGCCATTTTAGTTTCTGCTTGAACATTAAACGCATGATATTAATTTGTAGTGGCGAATAGGTACTAAACTATGGAGGCGCATCTATACAGAAGGGTTATGTATACAAGAGCTGTGATCTGTAACAGAAGGGTGTTCTATACGAAACAATAAACCGTTGTGTAGGGATTTGCAGCGTTTTTTTGTTTTGCTCAATTGAAAGTTCGTGAAAAAATTAGCGTTGAACGTATATTATCAGGTGACTGACAACCAAAAATGGCAAAAAAGTAGTGATGCCTGGTATCTTATTCTTATTTATTTGTTTACCCTCAAATTTTAATTGAAAACAAAATTTTGAGGGTAGCGCTGTCGTTGAGGAAACAATACATAGAGGTATAGCTATAGCTATGCTTGATTTATCTGTAATTGCATGTGCGTGATTGTTTTCGGTCGTAACATTCCTTTAATTTTGTGACTTTTTGTTGCTTCGCTCTTTTGTTGCTACGAATAGGTATTATCGCCAGTAATCTCGCCTAAGTTATAGGTGCTGTACCCTTCGAGCCGAGGTTGACTTCTAGCGAATTTTCAAAGAAAATGAAGCTATTGCAGTGCGTCGAAGATGAGAAATTTTCAAAAATTCTAAGGGGTGAAGTTAAAGTTTTTAGGGTCAAAAATCGGTAAAAACGGCTAAAATCGCGAGCAGTTGATACAAAATTACTGAGCGGAATGGGAGGGTGAGTAAATACAGAAAAATTCAAATTCAGTTGTATTCATACATAAATTTGCATTTTTGGGGGTCAAAAATCTTTATTATAAGGGCTTAAATTAATATTAATTCGCCTGGCGTTGTGTGGGATGTTGATTCACGACGGAGGGGCTATTTAGATGATAAAAATATTTTTCTCAAAAAAAAAAAAAAAAACGGGTCAAATTTGGCTTTATGGATGTCAAAAATATGTAAAAATGACTAATCACGAAAAATGATATAATTTTACGAAATGTGGTGTGGTTTCTCGCTATATAATCTTTTTACACAATAGTACGAATGTTTCTGTGGTACCGCTTAACATTTCGACTAATAAGCTGATGATCATTCACGAGACAGATTTGAGCGAGTTATTGATCGACTCATCACTCCACCTGATGTATAGGACCGTCTTGTGCGTAGAAAACCCGGGATAGACTATCGGTTTTATTCAAGGCATTTGATTGCTTTCCATTGTCTATACAGATATGATGTTGCTTGTGGACCTACAGTGTGATTGAATGTGGGAAAGCAAATAATTCAGTCCACCAAATCTATGAATTCGTCAGATCGCCTGATAATAGTTTGGATTGCACCAGGCTCCACTACTTCCTTGCTGACACTGTGACAGCTCTTGAGTGGGATCTCCCAGTAAGCGTTCGCCTGTACTCATATCGCGTTATCCTAAATTTTGCTGTGGTTCTACTACTCCAGTTGTGTTTGTGTTGCCGGTTGTTGAAGCAAACTTGGCTATGTTCACCACGGGTTGTGGTAGTCCTGGAAGAAATGTGGAAAATTCCGTTGACGTTTCCCGTAACACGTGCCGCCAGCATTGGGAAGCTGAGAAAACGTTGGAGCACGCAAACGCTCGGTTGTACCACCTGTTGAAGAAAAATCACGAATTATCGAACAAAGTCGAGATGACGATGGCGGTTGTTGGCTCAATGGAGCGCTCATTCGATTCCATCTGCACTCGTTTCGAAGACCTTGAGATGATGTTATCGTCTGTTATCAGCATGCAGCTGTCTATTACCAATATTCAGCTGGACATGAAGATGTTGGAGTTTGAATACCTGGCTTCTCCCATCATTCAATATAATGAAAATCCCAATGCCCTCATACCATGCGATCGTACCAATGGTGACTTCAGAAAACCGTCTACGTGAGTACATTACCAGTGTGCCGTTTCCTTGACCTCACATACTAATGGATTATTCTAAAATTCCCTCGTCTCTTTCAGATATTTCATTTTCCCGTTACCCATTAGTCGAGTCCTTATATTTTAAAAATTTAATAAAAAATTGATGTCTCTATATTTTAAAAATTTAATAAAAAATAAGAACCTATGTTTTGATCCCAGTCCCGGCTAATGTGATTTTTCATTTAAACGCACGAGTAGGTACAGTCCTCCTATTGTTTATTGTCAAGATTGTGATTACATTCTTATCTTTCCAGCCCCACCTTTTCTGTTTGTAGCCTATGTTATTAGTGTCAATGATAATGAGTTCCTTTGATTTTCATTTCGAAAGAACAAGCATGTTTAATAGGAATTTAAGGAAAATCAAACGATCAATTGGTATCCATCAAATCAAACGATGGTATCCATTATTTCGTAGATGAACATGACAGTGGTTTTCTATCCTAGTTTTTGAAGATACACATTTCTCAGGAGGTACAGACATAAGTATTTTTTGCATCGGGCAGATAAGAGTGGCCATGAGCACTTGATTCTGAGAGGTATCTACCATCGAGAAGTTAGATCTCGGATGAATACCAAGTTATTTTTCGAAGAAATACATTCTTTGCCATAATGAATCTCGATAGTGGAGCTCTTTGTGTGTTTGTACGTCCCAGGGACGGTAGTCCTACTGTTCGAAGTGTCGATACTAGTACTCATTAGAAGGTTTGTTCGCAGTGACCATCTGAACACGGAACACATAACTCTTTCATGTGTTCCATGGTTCGCAGTGTTTTTCTGGCTATCTAAAGCCACTTTTCTGATCGTCATTCCAGTTCACAAAAAATAGGGCGGACAAGAAACTGACCGTGCACTACTGCCTTCTCGATTCCAAACCACTATCAAACTCAAACCCTTCTCAAGCACTTATCAAGATGGTACTGGGTCATGAATGATCTCTTACGGTTTTTCTAGAAGTCAGCCAACCGTCACAAAAAGCCAGTGTATAAACTATTTTAACTTCCTAATCATGTTTATGCTTTGACTCAGTCCTCACTACTTTAATCTGTTGCTAGGTATCTAGAGACACTGAAAACCGTGGTTCCTAGTGTCTCTACATAATATGTACCTACTTACCTAACTACAAGTACTACCTACCCGATGAGTTTACCAGGTAAATATTCTACTTACGAATAATCCTTCAGTAGGACTGGACCCTTGTTATTTCCCTTAAGTATCTATATATTTAACAAAACGAATTCAGACAAAAAATTCGAACCACAGCCACTCTCGACAACCACCTTATTAGCGAATTTTCGAAGAAAAGGAAGCTATTGTTCTCGGTCCAAAATTTTTAAAACTCGAATTTCCGAAAGATTTTTATACCAAAATCCGTTTCAGACCATCCTGAATTCACTGCCGAAAGACACCAAAAATTATATGTATATATATAGATATTTATATATATATTTATATATATATTTATATATTTATATATTTATATATGTATGTGTCATTCCAGACGATAACTCTCGAAAGAATTGAGATAAAAAGTTAAAATTTGCACGAAAAATCTTTCTTGGCAATCGACAGGCTAAGTTCGAAGATGGGCAGAATCGGGTCACTCTAAGGGGGAGTTTTGGGGAGTTTTAGGGGGGAAAATTACCCATAAATTCCCAAAATGAAAAAGTCTGACAAGTGACACCTCATTTTAAAGGTTTTTGTACGCTGAACACGATGGTGAAATCAGAATTGCGATATCTCATTCCATTCTCAAACTGGAGCACTTTGAAGATGAAGGAACGTGGTTATTTCTTGAGATGTTCTTCCTGGTTCGTCTGCTCTAATCTGATAACGGAATGGGATATCGCAATTCTGACTTCACCACCGTGTTCAGCGTTGGAAAATCTACAAACCGAGGTGTTACTCGGCAAAAAATGGAACAAAAATTTGTTCCGTATCCAATAGGTAGGTACCTACTCTTCTGGTATTCAAAACATTTTTGATTTCCCCCTCCCCCTCCTTCCACCCCAAATTTTACTTTGCGTAAAACTACTCCTGTTTTTATTTTGTATGGTATCAAGTTGGGAAAACATTGGCCGAAAATTAATTTTCAGAAAATTTTAGGGGGAGGAGGAAGATGCCGAAAACTTCGAAAATTCGCTCTTATAGCCATGCTGCATGACTGTGGTTTTTTTTTAATTATGTTTACAAATAGATGGATAAAAAGTCTCAGTTATGCATCACCGCTTGCACACATAACAGTGGGTTTCTATGTAAAATTCAAACTGGAAAATTAAGTAGGTACCTACTTGTTTCGGAAATCGAATCTACCTAGTCGGTTTTTCGGTCCGAGAAGTTGGCTGCTATTTCCCTACTTACCTCGATGGAGGAAATGAATACAATTTTATTTTATTGTTCCCTAGGCGACATCGTCTGTTTCAAACGTCACATTTATCTCTAGAAAACAAGATGTGGGTACAAAAGTTGGCTGGCAGGTAGATTGAGTTGGTTTTCGTGTAGGAAAATAGTTCTGTAGAGAGTTGACTAATAAAAAGTTTGACAAAAAAAAAAATCCAAGTATATAGACATAGTATTTATTATATCCAAGGTTTCATTATAACTAAACTCTTCAACGTACCTACTGATTTTGTGGTTGGTTCCTATTTGTTCTTACGGCGTATTTTTTAGCTTTGACATAAACGAGAAATTTCAGGTCCCTGTTTGACTTTTTTCGCCACCTATTGTTCACTGTGAATAGACGTCCTCCGGTATTTTATCTCGTTTTTCGTGCTAGTTTTCAACGAGAGTTTTTCTCTTCTCACCTAGACGGAGCTCTTTACGTAACAGCCCGTCTCGTTTGTTTTAGCGAATGTTAGATAGACCTCCTAATAGCCAACTGTCCCCTGCAACCAGCCTTGTGGCTCTCGTATCTTTTTCAATTGCAGTCTCGAATTGATGGTTGTCGACCGGTCATTTAGCCTAGTTGTTCTTTTAATTAAATTGGGACTGGGGAACCGGAGTTCGAGTTGTTCGGTTGCTCTAGTTTTACATTCTGACGTCATTCCTTATGTACTTACAATACGCAGTCGCACAATCGGATATCCCGTGGACCAAGAACCTCAGATTTTAAACGATACTATGTTACTACAATCAAAATCGGTATTGATCATTCAAGTTAGTGCGTCATCTCACGATTCTCTGGACAAGAAGAAGTTTAATACGTCCGTATCTCCTCACGTCTCATCCCCTGTTATTTTTCTTGTGCTCCGTCAACCGTGCGGAACTGTTTATTTCCCATAAATTCAACTCGTGTTCGAGACATTTCATCTTGACAATCTTCGGTGGAATCTAACATCCACTTGAAGAAATTGCCTGCTATAATTCCTTTCGCTACTTAGTAAATTTGTTGTTACTCCATACAAATAATTGTACCTATTTATAATCTTATTCTATCTTTATATTTCATCGCGTTATTTATTTATCTACAGCCTATATTAGAGACATTAGTAAGTACAGATCTGATTCAGAATGACTAAATTCGCTGTTTCTTTTCCGGTTTATGCAAGGTATTTGAGAACGATTTGCATCTAAAGGTTTTATGTCATGTATACTTAATTTAACCTTATCATAGGCTATTCATTAATTTATCATAAGTCTGTCATTAAATTATTTTTGTCGTTATCAGTAATAAATATTCTTAATTATCATGCGCTTGATACTCCAATAGTAACTGGATCAGATGCATCCATACCATAGCTTTTATTAAAATTATTATGAAGATCACTGATCTAAACTCGATTTTATAAAGTGATTATAATTAGCTGTTCCCTAGCAATGATATCTGGGCTGAATGTATCTGTATGATCACACTCTTCACTCGTGTTTACTCATGTCAAGTTCATGGAGTACCCCGTACGGAGTACGGAGATATTAAAAATACTTTAGAAGGTAGGACTCGGTAAGCGTATTACCTAGAACGCATTTTTTTCACAATGAATCTGTTTCATTTTATTAGGTAGGACTAGGTAAGTGTAAGAACGTACCCTCCTAACAAAATTTTTTTCCCTTACTGGGAAAAACCATAGATCATGGATGTTGGCTGTATCAAATTTCAAATGCGATGTTGGCTGTATGGCTGTATCAAATTTCAAATGCGCTCTAGGTAATACACTTACTAGTCCTACCTACTGAAACAATAAACGTCCTTGTGAAAAAAAAAAGAAAAAAAAAGCGCTCTAGGTAATACACTTGCCTTGTCCCACCTACTTGAAGAAAACGTCTGCCACGTTGGGTAAAACCCCAAATACCTTCCTTACTTATTGTAACATGGACGTGCAGAATCAGTTGGTAAAAAGAATGATGTGTCAAAATGATTTAATAGCAATGAATAGAGTAAATTTCATGTAAGCGCATGCGCAGACGAAAGTTACAGTAAGATTCCAATGAAATTCATACGGAGCTATCAAAGTACTATTCCTGATCGACCCTCCAAGTTTGAACTCATTTCAACGATATTTCAGGTAGTTATGGGCGTTTCAAGTATTTCGCGTTTGCGCATGCACAGGCGAAAGTTACAGTACTTTTTCAATGACTTTTGTGTGGGACCATCTATGACCCAACCCGCAGCTACCCTCCAAATGTGAACCCATTTCGACCATTATTTCGGGTAGTTATGGGCGTTACAAGGAATTAACACAGACAGACAGACAGGCACGGAACCAAAAATGTTCCTTGATGTCTGAAACGCGTGGATGGTAGTGGAAATTTTTCCTTTTGGAGGAAATACTTCTTTTTTTTTTCACTCAATCACGATTCCAAGGCTTCTTTCTACCTTCGGTAGTGAGGAAGCAAAAAGGTTCAACCGCCAAACAGTATAAACGTATTCCTACCTCGAGTTGAATTTCTTACGTTTTGGTTTATTATTCTGTGAATAATACACCTACGTACTCGCTCAGCAAAAAATTCTTATAATACCCCCTCAGAATTTTTTCTTTTCCGTTTCAAGGTGCGTAGATTCCAAAAATGCAATGTCCGTCCGCCGCATCACGTGTACCGGCTTCATTTTCGGTCTAAAAAAGTCGTTCTTTCGCACACGTGCTCCATTTGGGCCCTAGTTGTGTCCCGAAACTTTGCAGCCCGATCGGAATATATTCAGGGGTGTTATGAGTGAAAATGTGTATACAGATAGGTAATTTTTGTGTTTTAGTAACATGTTAGTAACATGAGCTTTTGAGATATCGTTTTCCATGTTTTGGGGACGAGAAGACCGAATATGAAGTCGATTTTGACCAAAGAGTGGAAAATTGAGTTTACCAAATGTTCAGCTCCCAAAATTGATTTTTTTATGAGTGAAAAACCTGGGAAATCGTCTGAAATCACCATAAATTTGTATAATAACACTGGAAAAAGTGTCAACACGTGGATCAAGACGATTAAATGGCACTACCAATGATCAAAGATCGTTTAAAAAAAACATAGGTACCTAATTTGTGTTTTAGGGGCCAAAATTAATGGAAACCATCAGAAATAGCTATTTCGATTATTACGCATGAAAGAAACAATAAATGAAGAGCCAACATTTCTGTAGGTATGTCCAATAGAATAATAAACCCATGTGACAAGGACTTTGCAGCGTTTTTCCTTAAATAAGTACTTGAAAATTTAAAACGACTAAAAAAGTTTCTTGTAGTACCTAGGCACATATTTTAATTAGAAGTTCCTGAAAAATATGGGTTATCATTAAAGAAAAACGGAGTTATTGAAAAAATAGTCTATTTCCACTAATACACGAAAAACGCAAAAAACACTGTTATACCGGTTTCGGTGATCAAACCATCGTCAGTAACACACAATAACTTGAGATTGTGTGTTACTGACGATGGTTTGAAATGGGTTTCCACGATTTCTCCGCGAGTGATTTAGTTCGTGGGTAATCTTTCAAACCACCTCCCCCGATGAATTGATAGACAGTTTCATCCTTAGTATGATTGATTTTCTTCATTCATTTATTGGTCTCCGAGATAATTATTTCACCGTAATGGAGTGTGAAGGAACCCACAGTTAGTAACTACTCGTGACTACCAAAATAATTGAAATATGACTTTTAATGTACCTTTTCTTTCCAGGTTGGTTGTCGAAGACAATGAGAGAGCTGCAAAAGCTGCTGAAGGAGCGGATCGCAAAGAGGCGATTCATCTCAATGGACATGCACAGAGGGAAGGCGTCGTCGCCGTTCAGGCCCGCGCTCCTCCCCAGAGCACGTTCCGTTCGCGGTTCACCATCCCGCGCGTTCCGTCGACTTACGGCGGCCACGTTGAGTCACCAAGCGTCACGAGCGGCTCCGGCGACACCGTCGACACCATCGTCGTCGCCCCCAAAACAAAGTTGAAATCTTTCGAAGAGCGGAAGGACCCTTACCGCCAAGAGTATTACCACGATGCGAGATTCCTCCAGTCTGAAGCCACCTTGGTGAGTTGCTTACAAACCTGTTGGGGGTGTTTGAGGATTTAGGTACTTTCCCACTTACCTCTGTTTTGGTTTATTATTCTGTGAATAATACACAGATGTATTCGATCAGCAAAAATTTTTATAGCACCCCCTCAAAATTTTGGTTTATTATTCTGTGAATAATACACCTATGTATTCGCTCAGCAAAAAACGTCTATAACACCCCCTCAAATTTTTTTTTTTTCCGTTTCAAGGTGCGTAGATTCCAAAAATGCAATGTCCGTCCGCCGTATCACGCATAACTACTTAATTTTCGGTCTAAAACAATTCGTTCTTTCGTTCAGGCTCCATTTGGGCCCTAGTTGTGTCCCGAAACTTTGCAGCCCGATCGGAATATACTCAGGGGTGTTATGAGTGAAAAACGCTGCAGTCCTTGTCACATGGGTTTATTATTCTGTTGGACATACCTACAGAAATGTTGGCTGTTCATTTATTGTTTCTTTCATGTGAAATAATTGAAATAGCTATTTCTGATGGTTTCCACCAATTTTGGCCCCCAAAACACAAATTAGGTACGCTCCTTTTTTTCCCCAAATTATCTTTTATCATTTGTAGCATCATTTAATTGTCTTGATCCACGTGTTGACACTTTTTCTAGTGTTATTATACAAATTGATGGTGATTTCAGACGATTTCCCAGGTTTTTGACTCATAAAAAATCAATTTTGGGAGCTGAACATATGGTAGAACCTCAATTTTCCACTCATTGGTCAAAATCGACTTCATATTCGGTCTTCTTGTCCCAAAAACATGGAAAACGATACCTCAAAAGCTCATGTTTCTGTCACGTTAGGAATACACAAAAATTACCTTTTTTTTTTAAAAATAACTATCTTTGGTCATTGGTAGTGCCAGTCAATCGTCTTGATATCCACGTGTTGACACCTTTTCCAGTCTTATTATACAAACTGATGGTGATTTCAGACGATTTCCCAGGCTTTTCACTCGTAAAAAACAATTTTTGGAGCTGAATATGAACATTTGGTAGAACTCAATTTTCCACTCTTTGGTCAAAATCGACTTCATATTCGGTCTTCTCGTCCCCAAAAACATGGAAAACGGTATCTCAGAAGCTCATGTTACCAACATGTTGCTAAAACGCAAAAAGAATCTATTTTTACACACATTTTCACTCATAACACCCCTGGGTATATTCCGATCGGGCTGAAAAGTTTCGGGACACAACTAGGGCCCAGATGGAGTTTGGGTGCGAAAGAACAAATTTTTTAGACCGAAAATGAAGTAGTTATGCGTGATACGGCGGACGGCGTACGGACAACGCAATCTACGCACCTTGAAACGTAAAAGAAAAAAATTTGAGGGGGTATTCCAACAATTTTTCGAAGAAAACGGGAATTTCTTAAAACTTTTGAGCGCCATGTGCATAGCCGCGTGCACACAACCAATTCTTCCCCCATCCCGTATGCATTCTACGTGATGGACAGGAAAGGCCTTGTGGCGTTGAGGGGAAAACCATGTTAGTAGGCGTAGCGCTGGGCGTGAAAGAACCGCCCAAGTCGGAGAATTTTGGAACAAGATGGATTTTCCAGGATCTCAGTTTTTCTACGGCCTGCTTATTCTATTTATTCTGTGGTATTTATTAGTGGACGTTAGAATGTTGTGCTGTGAGTTTTTCCAAGTGCTTATCATCATAAAACTAACGAGAATGATTCCTAAAATGGTATTTGAAGTACATTTGGTGGACAGTAGAAACAATTCTTTGCTTAAAATACTTGCTTAAATGAAGGGGAAATTGAATAATTTCGTCAACCAGAAAAATTCATGTACCTGAAAGTACTTCATCCGAAAAACCTAATGCAATAAATTCATTGTTTATTATGAATTGAATTTGTAATTTTGATTTTAGGTAAAAAAACCTAATTAAAACATGTTGTAAAATGTTCTCATAGCCTGCCAAACTTTGGAAAAATAAGGTAATTATGTGTCATACCTATGTAATGTAAGCGTTGGCCTAAGAAAACCAGAGGTAAAGAATTCTCTTCTTTCTTCACCCCGCGCAACTAATGAGCCCATTGTCAAGCCCGATCAAGATTACAGGAAATATGATTTGTAACGTTCTATCTATGATTAATTTCACTTTGGATCAAGTAGATGACACAGACTATAAAACCATAGTTCATTGGATATTTGGAAGCATTGTAAATAATAGGTCCAATGAAAGTGTGACAGAAAAACTAGTGGTATTTCTGTGTTTCCGAAATGTACTGTCTTGAATACGAAGACAGTATGAACTGTCTTGAACAACTCACATGTCCATGTGAGTTGTTGTTACTCATATTATTGTAATACGAATTGTATCATGTATCCTCTACTAGAAAAAATTTAGGCGCATACATATGGACCAGTGATTTATTCATGTTTATGATGGATGATGTAACTTTTTCGTCCGTCGCTCTTCTAGGGATCATCTAGTGGACCCGTTGAGAAGGACGACGAAGGGGATCACCACGACGACCACGTCAACCCTCTCCATAACGACATGAAGGAGAAGTCGTCGATGTACGTCCATCTTCCAGAGAAGCCTCAGTGTACAGATCTTCCGCCGTCACTGCAGGACCCGCTCGTTGACCAATGCACCAAACAGCTTCCTAACCAGTCGCCAGTAAAGGACGAAAAGCAATACAATAATAACAAGGTAGTAACGTTGGGTGTTGATTTAGGCAAACACTGCTGCTGCCTCGGGCTTATCGGTAAAGAGAAATAGGTGGCTTGAAACTGACGTGTGAAACTAACCAGTAGGCACTAACTGGTTAGTTTCAATTTCGTTGGCTTTAATGAACCACTAGCAGTTCGAAATAAGCTGGTAAAGAAGGGTTTTGAGTGCGAGATTTTGAGAGAACATTCAGAAGTATGGGTGATAGCATGATTTGATTAATGTATTGGAAATTTTCGTAAACTTTTTTGTTGGAAAAAAATGTTTGGTACTCTTGGAAGAATGGCGGTTTGAAGCCCGTTTTCGAAAATAAGCTGTATTTTGGTTTATTCCTTTGGAATCGAGCATGAACAAAAATTCAGCCCCCCTTCCCCTCAAAAATTGATCCATCACCCCATTCCATTCCATCCGAAAATGGAATAAAAACACTGCAAATTATTACACATCGGTTTATTATTTACCTGTATAGATGCCCATTTTTGCGTAGATCACTGTTTTCTGTGGTCAATACCTACCATCGAGCTCCCCCCAGGAAAGCCCTAAGTCGAGTACTGGAGCCTGCCCGGGAATTACAGTTTCATAAAAATGCGCAGGATTCAGTAATTCAGTCATCAATTATTTTTGTTATTCATGAAGCATAACGTTAGTTCAGGATACAAACGTACCTATCAACAAACTCCACGAGAGCCATCATTCTTGAAATGACATATGTCACAGAACAACAAACTCGACTTCATACAGCCATCCGTGATTATAATTAGGTCTGGTGTTCCCTAGCAATGATACCTGGGCTGGATTTATACAGTTTCATTCACGATCATGTTGACGAAGCTTTTCGGTGCAAACGAACGGCTGTTCTTAGCATATCATACCCTTCTACTGAAAGTTTTCAAGCTACGACTTTGAAAATTTCAACCCCTATTATTTTCACCCCTTAGAGATGTCTGAGAGTAATGCCGAGCTTCGCGGACCAACTAGATCGCAAACGGGATCTAGGTGTAAGGCGGAAAATTTTTAATTCCATTTTCGGACATACCTTGAAACGGAAACCATAAAATTTTGAGGGGGGGGGGTTACATTTTTTCTCCATGTTTGATTCCAAAGGTTCGTTATTGAAAATAATAAACCAGAATTTGTGTCCGTCCGACGTACGTTGTGCTTCAAACGTGCTAGAAACGTTTATGCTTTATGAATAACAACAAATGATTAATGATGGAATTATTGAATCCCGCGCATTTTTATGACAGTGTAATTCCGGGGTCGGCTGCAGTATTCGATTTTGGCCTGTACTGGGGGGAGCTCGAGAGTAGGTGTTAACCACGGAAAACATGATCTCCGCAGCCGCATCTATATAGGTAAATAATAAACCGTTGTGTAATAATTTGCAGCGTTTTTTAAATATGAGGGTGATTAACGAAAAAATGCAGCACGAAATGACGTACCTATCAGGTATATTGATGTCTGATTAACTGTTGGCCAAAGGAGGCTTCAGAGGCGAAGGTTCTCATTGCTGCCAGCAACCCAACATTAGAAATAGCAAACTTTCCTGGCAACCTTCAAGAACCTTTGCTGTGATCTTTCGTGACCCCCCCCCCCCCCTCCCACCCATGGATTTTGAGGACGTTTTTAAAGGTTATTTATAAATTTTGCGGTTCAATCCATCCATACATTGTGGTGCTTTACATAGTTTAAAGTAGTGCACTAGCGATCTAAGCGGGATCTGAGTTGAACTACTCGAGTATTTACGTGATAAGTCATTTCCAGCGAGAACTCGGAAGTGAGGAATTTTCGACAAATTTTTTTTGGTGGAAAAAAATTCAGAATTCTTGAAAAAATGGTAGCTTGAAGTCCGTTTTCAGAAATAAGCAGTAGTTTTCAAATGAGGGTTATTAAAAGTAAAAATGGGGCAAAAAATGACGTATCAGGTCTATCATGACATCTGACACGTTGTTGGCCCAAGGAGGCCGAACGAAGCGTTGGAGGCTAAGGTTCTCAATGCTGCCAACCAGCCAATATTGGAAATGGCAAACCTTCGTGGCAACGTTGAAGAGCCTTTCCTGCGACCTTCTGTGAAACTCCCCTTTGTTTGATTTTGAGGACGTGTTTTTCTAATTTATTTATAAATTTGGGGTTCTATTCATCCATCCATTGTAGCTGTGTGTATTGTTCAAGCGAACACAAGCACTCTAAGCAGGATTTGAGTTGTACTAATCAGCGCTTTACCTGATACGTAATTTCTAGTGGGAACTCAGAAATTCAAATTTCTGCCTCGTTTTCTGTCTAGACTTGCCGGCATAAACGCCTAATTATGTGGCCAGCAAGTATTAATTTCCGGTATTGAACAGAATGGGCTATTTGCATTGGTCACAAAAGCGGTTTATTTTATTTTTTAAATGAAAGTAGATTCCATCATGAGAATTTTGAGACCAACCGCACGCTCCTACGACAAGTAAGTAGTTCTTTTTCTATGATTTTTCAAAGTTTCCAGATAAGAGGTTCCTACGTCATTGCACCTCTCTGTTGCGTAGGAACCCTTTGAAAAATCATAGAAAAAGAACTCGCAGGAGCTTGCGGTTGGTTTCAAAATTCTCAGGATGAAGTCTTCTTTCATCAAAAAAATAAAAATAAATAAAATAAATAAGTGCAAATAGCCCATTTGGCCAAAACGAGAATTCGTAACCCTCGAAAATTTCCCTTTGCATTATTTACGACTGCTTACTTGTATCATGTAAAGTCAATTTAGTGTTGCGTGTCCATTTTACCCCAATAAAGATAACAATTTTACCTTAGTATAGGTAACAAGATTATGTAGGTTTCAACTAAACCGAGGGAGTTAACAGATGCAGATTCCTGTTTGTGATCACCGCCAAAATCTATTTAGCTCAACAGCCACAATTTTTCGCCATCCGTATTCCAGCCTAGAATTTCTTCGTACTTAGTAGAATCATGAAATGAATAGAGAATAACAAAATTAAATTGTGCAATAAAAAACGCGCAACTATGGTGAGAAGTCCAAAAATTGTTCAAACCTTTCATATTAAATACCACCTTGTTGCAACTTCCAATAATCTAAGGTCATCTAAGCTTACCTAGGAAAACATTGGTAACTGATTGTGTTATTTGAAAATTGTCATTCTACAATTTTACCTTTTGTAGTCATCTTACAAAAGGTTTATTTTTAAACTCTTCCCTCTGTATTTTAGGACCCTGAAGCCGAAGTAGAAAGTAGCTGTGCTGTTGACTGCCTCTACTACACCCTCCAGTGCTGCGACTGCTCAATCATGTAAACCAATTGACAGGTCAAAACAATATTTTTTACTCGTAGAATAATAGCGAAAATTCTCATATTTTATCTATTGTATTTTTAACTATTTATAGTTTGATTAATTCAATGAAGGTGCCAACTACCTATTATAATAGCTGTAATATTTGGTACGTATAGAGTATAGTGTCCCCTCACGCGTAATTTCCCCCTTCCGAACCCATCCGTATTGTCGGCTGATGGGACCTCATTGAACGTTGTAGGTACCTAAATGAACTGTTACAATTTCGTTTTATATATATATTATTTAATGATATTGTTAAACATCCAAAATGAGGTGAATTTTGTCGAATTCACTCACCCAGTGAAATACTGTTACCTATTTCGTCTGATGTCGACTAAAATGAGAATGTATCGAATCACAGTTTATATTGATGCTCTTGTTTGTGGCGATTCTCGCTAGAAATTACAATATAGCTGATTTTTGTTATTTTTGGCTGGTCAAGTGAATGGTTGCCGATTTACTCAATCGATTAAAGTTGCTGTTGATCCGATTAGGCTGTTGATCACGAATCTCAGAATAGGTAGGCAAATTGTGTAAATTTGAAAAATAAAGTTTAAATTATACATGACGTAGTTAAACCAATCGCTGAGCAGATGAAAATAACTTTAAAAATAATGCGAGGACAGTACCTACTGATTAGTAACATATTTAGAATGTAGGTATTTACATCATTTTTCAAAACTTATCACGATTAGGTATTCGATTCTCATTTATACTAAGCCCAGTGAATTGATATAATCTTAGTATCATGAAGAAGCAGGAAGGATTTTGACAGCAAGTCACAAAACCAGTTTGGACTGACAAAAAAAAAACTTATTCCCTCCATATTTCCCACATATTTACTACGTCAAGATGAAATATTGGAGTAGATATCGTCCAACTTTTGATAAAATTAATCGAATGTTGAATTTATTGATCGTACACAGCTGAAAACCGTGGTTGTGGTAATTTATTATTATTAGCTTTCTACCAGACTGGTACGTACTACTATTTTTCGTTACACTCTAGAAATATTCTGATACCTAATGAAAAGCAGAAACCAGCGTTAGTCGTTTAATAAATTAGTTATTTTTAACTAATAAGCTTTGAACTGATGAATTGTTGAACTACCTACTCGTAAATAGAATGGATTTCCATTCGTATCGTTGACATGTACTAGACAATATCTATATCCGCACATCCCATATTAATGTTGGGAAACCTCGACTTTACATCAGTTACAGATCTACACTTGGTTAAACCTCCTAACTCAACTACTGAACTGTGTGCAGGCATTTGATTTGGGAATAATTTATGATAATTTCCAGCGAATGAAAACATGGCTTTCTTGAAATCATAAGACTGAAACGGTGCCTCCACGTGAGCTGTTATATTGATTTGGTAATCCTTTTTTCATATCTGCGGCTAAGGTGTTGTGAAATTCTCAGCTTTCTTGGTAGTTGGATTCATGATTATAAATTTTGTGTGTTTATAAAAGTTGTTGTATGATTTGTAATGTTGATGTGTCCAGATTCGAAATCCCAACCACTTTGATGGATCAGGGCTACGGGGTATTTCCTCTACGTTAAATTTCATCTCTTAACCAGAACAAAGTGTTGGTCCTACCCTTTTGTCCAGTGTACTGTGAATGGCCAATTCCCAGAACTTTTAACATTGATTTTATTGGTGACTATTCGGCTACTCGGGCTAAGATCTATAATTTTGTCCAGCTCATCTGAGGAGCAGATAGAGAACTCAGGATGTCACTATTTCTTGTATTGCAAATTCAATTTGCTCCTAGGGATTTTAGTTTTTTCAATAGAAATCTCAATGAGAGCTTTCTAAAAAGGTGACACCTTCCAGTGAAGGAAAAATGAGTCTTGAAATTTTGTGGTTGGGTTTTTGTGGTTGGGTCCATTTATTTGGCCATGAAATAAAAATTCACTTCCCTGACCCTGTGTGCACCCAATTGAAATATAAATTTTGAGAGATAGGTTAGCAGGGATTCCTTCCTGTGGAGACTATTTTCCAGCTGAGGGTTCTGTAGATAATACTGTAGATTCTGTAATTTCCTATGCATTCTTAGTAGATTCTCCTATTTGCCTGGGAGTTCTAAATCAAAAAACAAATGCGATCTAAGGATTTCTCCAATCTTACGAGTAGGCATTCGAGTTTCTACTAACCTTTCCAAAGGTCAAAAATTGATGTGGCAAACTTTGTGGCCTTGATGTAAAAAAATTGTGCGCTTTAAGGGCTTTTTAGTTGCTTCAGTGTGAAGAAATCGCACCTGGGCACTAGATAATTCAGTGAGCACTAAATAATTCACTACGTCAGTCTTCTCTCGTCACAAATGAGCGCAGCAGATCGGTATCTCATAGCGTTTTAATATAATTAGGGAACTGTTTTGTCGTCTGTTCATGATAGATGAAGTGACTACTGCAATATCATTTCAGTCCAAAGAAAAGAACGAAACAGTTGTACAGCTATACAAATGCACAATCGGACAAGTAAATTAGGTCCTGGTGAAAACACACCAACACAGTTATCAGTGCTACCAGGATCACAAGCTGATCAAAGTTATTAGTTCTGGTTTAAGTCACTTGACGCGTCCCAAACAGAAACGTTATAAATAATATTAACCTTGGACTAGGTATATGAAACACCTACGTAATGTTGATTTCATAGTGGTTGTAGGCTATAATTCTGTTGGGCACCTGGAACAGCATGATTCAGCATGGAACAGCTCTCTTTACAGATGTATGGAATTATGGATGCTATACTTAGTTACCCCACCAAATTATTAGGCCACGCTAGCATCAACCACCTGAGTCGATACGACCTATAGAAATGATCTGCTGCATAAATGACCTACTGTGCAGGAGTACAGTTTACTCTTCATTGGGATAGAATAAATCGAGCAACTCGTAAACGAAGCTGGGGCTAGGAGCATTGGTTGGTGAGGGCTTCCCACTCGTATTCAAAGTCACATGGGGTTAGCATCTTAACACGCTGCCTGTAGTCACTGTTACTCATATTCCGAGTGGGATGTGCTGCATTAACTACCTACTACCTATCTGAAACCCGAAGCTTAACATTATCCACTGTGCACTGGGGCTAAGAAGAGGCAATGCTCTTTCACTATATAAATAAAAGAAAGAAATGAACGGCCTAATGGGACCAGAATTGATTCTGAATTGTTAGGTTTTGGCCAGGTTTTGTCGACTTTCACCCACTTTGCTATGGTAAGATTTTATACCAGCTACAAATTCAAGAGAAAGGCAAATTATTTATGTCTCCTCCCGGTCTTGAATATTGGTCACTGAGAATAACTACCTACCTATATTGTTATGTAGAACCGGACTTTGTAATGTACATTAATTTCGCCGATTCATTACGTACTATTATGTTATTGTAGCAATACTAAGTGTTATTAAGCTTATTGCTTGCTCATTTGATTTGATCCATTCCAATGTACATTCTCTTTTTTTATAGTTCTAGCTTAATGTATCCCTATTGAATGATCTTTATTTTATGTGTATCTTGGTTTCTCTTTGACGAGTATATTGACGTTATTATGTGCCAATTATTGAATAAAAACTAATAATTATAATTATCTACGATGACATCCCTGAGTCATTCACATGAGACTCATTTCAATTAGTTGATCTCTATCGTAACACCATTAAAATATCTATCTTCCGCTATTAAAGTGCTTCCAATGTATAAGGACTGAAATATGAATTTTAGCTATTGATTGACGTGGTCGTCCAAATTTATATTCAAAACTGGCTTTTGTGGAATGTATCGTATGGTATTCAATATATTTTCAACTTTTATAATAAGTTTTGTTAAATTGATTAACCCTCGTTTGAATCGGGTGCTATTGGGAGTTTATCCCGTAAAATGATCCACCTTAGCGAGAGGCACGATGGAACAGTTTACGAAGTATGGTTTCTGAAAGTGAACACATGATTTCACTACTGAGCGAACCTCAGAAATATCAATTTACAGATTCGTAGAGGTAGTCACCAACCTCCTCCCACAGAGAGAAGCAGGTGTTAGCCACATTTGGTTTATTAATCTGTGAATAATAAACCAAACCACTTATGTATTCGCTAAGCAAAAAATTTTTGGAACACCCCCTCAAAACTTTTTTTCTTTACGTTTCAAGGTGCGTAGATTCCAAAAATGCAGTGCCCGTTCGCCGTACGCGCCGTGTCATCGATATCTACCTTTATTTTCGGTCTAAAAAATTCGTTCTTTCGCACTCGTTCTGGGCCCTAGTTTGCCCGAAACTTTGCAGCCCGATCGGAAGATACCCAAGGGTGTATGGGTGAAAAATGGGTGTAAAAATATGGTTTTTTGGTGTTATAGTAACATGAGCTTGTGAGGTATCGTTTTCCATGTTTTTGGGGGGGGGGGGGGGGGGTGATACCGAATATGAAGTAGATTTGACCAAAGAGTGGAAAATGGAGGTTCTAACGAAGTTTCAACTCGAAACAAATACCCGGAAAATTGTCAGAAATCACCATAAATTTGTATAATAACACTAGTTGTAGATTAACAGGTGAATCAAGACAATTAAATGGCACTATCCACGATCATATTTGCCAAAAATAGGAGCCTAACTCGAGTTTTTGGGGACCAAAATTGGTGAAAACCATCAAAAATAGCTATTTCAATTATTGCACATGAAATAAACAATAAATGAACAGCCCTCATTTCTGTAGGTGTGATGCCCATGTGACAAGGACTTCGCAGCGTTTTATTATTTTGTTACTTTACGTATTACGCTGTGTCCTCGAACACAAATTAGACGATTAAAGTTAAAAATTATAGCTTCACTTATCCGCGTGTGTGACGCAAACCCTTGAAAAGCCCGTATGTATTTACTTTAAAATATGGCCGAAGAGCTGAAACTTGTAGGTTGGTATGCAGATGTTGGTATAAATTTAATCAAAATCGGGTTGTGACTTCCGCTTTCAAGTTGGTCTTATAATATTGGCTGCCTAATTCCAGACAGAGCGAAATTATCCCTGGATTATGTACCTACTCTAGATCTTGACCAAATTCTGTTTCCGTTGGTCAGTCCTAATGTTAACGCACCAAACGTCTGTGTAATTAATTACACAAATCAATAAAAATTTTGTTCCAACCAAATGGAAAATGCTCCAACTGAATTAATAATTCTGCAGACCAAATTAATGGTTGTTCCACTCAGATTAATAATATCAAACCAAGTTAATGATTGTTCCAGTCAAATTAATAATTATATCAAACCTAAAATAATCGTTTCACAATCCAATTAATCTTTTCAACCGTAATTTTAATAACGGTACCATAGTTGGGATAATAAATTATTAATTTGGTTCGAATGATCTACCTTACGAGTATATTGGCAATGGATTACTACGCACCATCTGACAAGCAGAAATACGCCAAAAAATTGAGTAGGTAGTCAACAGGCCTTAGTCACGTTCGGTAAAATTGGACCTACTTATATAATCCAGTGGATTGAAATTACTTGGGAATCGTAATACGCGGAGCTTCTTGTTTTCCGTAAAATCAAAATGAATAACATTCATAAACTGAAACTTGCCTAATATACTTGCCTATAAGCATCGCATCGCAATCGTTCGATGGCACTATGGGAGTTCAGTATTCAGATATGCCCTCCTCCCCCCGAGCGGTCTTCCTTCCTTTCTCAGATAGGGACAGGATGGGGTTAGTTCCTCTCCCAACGTGAATGGTGTTTGGTGGTCTGCAGTAACGATGAATAGGAATGATTGGCTGCTATTTTTACTTTCGATCGCTATGCTCATCGCACCTCACTGTAAGTTGATCACATTGCGGTAGTTTGTTCCACTAGTACAGTGTTGTTGTTTATAGCATAGAAAAGAAGGTTATCGTTATAGGTTTCAAGTTACTAACGGAATATGGGGATGCTGACTGAAACCCATCTGTATCCTATAGGCAATGAAATTGGAAACGCACAGGTTTATTGCCTAATGTTCAAGGTACCTGTGTTAGAAATGTTGACCATTATTGCAGTTGGTACAATAGCGGAAAATACAGCAGGAGCCTGTGAAAGTCCCAACTTCCCACCATTAGATGCTGTTTCGAATAGAATTGTAGTAATTTGTTATTTTCATCCCAAGAATGCAGCCAAACGCCACTGACCCTTCCTTCCGTCAGTCAAGGTTGATTTAATGACGTTTCTTTAAACAGTTTCAGTCTGACCGCATTACATTATGTTTGAACCACGTAGATAACTAGATGCTGTCGAATTTTGTAATCCAACCCATGATCCCATGAATTCATAACCTGGGGAACTGGCATGCCGAACCTGGGGTACAGTATAGGCAGTTTTGTTAAATATTATGTACTTTGAAAATTGAGGAGTTACTTACATGAAGTAAATAGGATAATCGCTCATATGGATACCGGCTGACGTCATCCTTTGGACTTTCAGGTCGGTATCCGTGTTCATACACTATCATAATACTGGTAGGTACCATTGTTTAATCAAATGGCGATACAGCGAACTGTATCATGCAGAACCTAAATACAGATGGATACAGATATATATTTTTCTTTTCTTAAATGCCAATTCTTCTTTAAAAAAATTACAAATCCCTACCTGATGGGTTTTTAGGATAGAGTGAAATTCCTTGATTACGACTACGAGTATAGAAAGTAGGTATTAATAACTTCATTCAGTGAAGTTGTGGAGGACGGTACATTATTATATAATTCAATATTATTATGCAGTTAGTCTGTGCCCCTAACAGTTTCCATTATGTATCTACCACCGATAGGTAACGTGGGGTTAACTTCTAGGGTGTAACGTCTCACATCATCAATCTGTGAGCCATAATATGGAGCATGGAAATGGAATTGAGTTTTTCTCACTGAACAGGATTTTCTCATCGGCTTGTCATTTTACCAAAATCCAGGATGATATTCAGACGCATTTCAGGGACATGCAATGCTGTGAGGGGAGAAGGGCGCATTATCAACAACTCCTTAGTGTCTCATTTTGCCAGGAAGTAGCTATCATGACCGCATGGCATCTACGGTATCCTCGTGTAGATAGCTTGTATTCGTAGTAAAGTTCCGAGTTGATAGGGATAGATAGGTATACTCGTCCAAGGATGCTTTCATTCGAAAGATCACTTATCGCACATTGATGAAGTAGGTAACCTTGAAAGATAATCCATTTCTTATCTTGTAGGTAACACTAGTATTGTACATACCTACCTACCTACTATGACTACTTTCATGATTTTATCTGAATAAAGTGACTACTTACCTGGCGGAAATTAACAGAAAAAGCGTTTCCAACAAAATGTGTCGATTTTTGGCGCGTAGGGCCCTGGTGCCTGTAACACGAACGATAATCACCGCAAATTCGTCCGGTTTTGGCAAGAATTAGGGTTATGGGCGTTTCAGAATTTTCACGATCCCTGCTCACCACTGGCTCCGATTCGTCATGAAAACAGTGTGGGGCTATCAGAAACCGTCGTACCGAACCACTTGTTATGCTCGATTGTTTAGCAGCATGTTAGCAATAGGATGTTGAAAAAGGAATTTTGTCAGGAAGCGAACAACTTCTTGTCTTGTGCCGTAGGTACCATGAGAGACAAGGAGCGATTTTTTAACAGAAAGGTGTGGCCGCGAGTTGAAATTTCTACTACCCACCTTTGACATGGAACTAACTCTGACGAAAATAAGGAAGCTGAATGATTACAGTTACCTACATCATACCCCACTGGTGAAGTTTTGTAATTTTTTACAAAATGTCTGCCGAGTGGTGGTGTTTATCTGGATGGTCTCATTAATGGTCTAAAGCGAGACAGCAAATTCAGGGGGGGGCCCAAGGAGTATACTGTAAAGATTTCAGGTTTTTACGACGGTTCCAAGGTCACTTCGCGGTACGTACATATGTACATTGATATACATATATAACCATCCGCAAACGTCGATCGAGTCTAAGTAAGAGCCTCACTGACTTTCGGTAATAAGAAAAGAAAAATAGCCAGGGAAACCTTCCAGATCTTCACAAATTGGTTTAATTGCCCCCGCATGGGCAATATGGGGCAGCAGGTATAGGGATTTAGGGCCTGAGGTCATTAACAGAAACTTGGAACCCTGATAACGGCCACTGTCGGCCGTTGATCAGAAATATGAAACCTGAAGTATGGCAACAATATCATTCTACAGCCTAATATGTCATTTTCCCCAGAAATCGGCAAAATATGGCATTTAAGCGTGACACCATGGTGATAAGGCATTTGAAGGCCTCTGCTCATAATACAAAAAAGGGTCTGATTTCATAGTACGAGTATGATACCTACCAACTTATATTTTGTGCGCAACCTCAATGATAGCTTGTGGGAGTGGAAGGGGGAGGCACCCAGGACGGGATACTGAACTACGCCACTGTTAGAGCGACCTATGTATCGCATGTGGTGTACGAGTAGGTAATTACATAGGTCGTTGCAGAAAACGAAGCTAGTTGACTTACGTTCGTTAGCAGAAGTTAACCCAACTAAAGCAGGCAGTCCATCAAATATCATTCATATTATTCATATGAACCTAATGTTTAAAACAGAAGTGGCAGACTAATGAAACTCTCTGTTCTTTCGAATAACAGCTTGCGCTCGGTCGCGAAACCGATGTGCAGCTATCACAGTCCCAAACGGAAGAATTGCCTTGAGGCATCGGGGTAGAGTCGGCAAATTTTTCTGCAACAAAGGATACAAACTGATTGGGGACAGGATCGCTACTTGCCATGAAGGGCGGTGGGACGCAATGCCTAATTGCGTTAAAGGTAAGCCATTTTTACCTAGGTAGGTACCTATTTTATAAGTTGGTGAAATTCAGTATTAGTTATTCTGTACATTCTGAAATTAAATTCATAATTATATAAGATCTTGGAAAAGAGAAGTGTTGTTACCCGCGCATTAAAATTGTTTTCTATGTTTTTCAATCTATTTTTTTAATCAGACTGAGATACGAATGGTACTTTCGTAAATCGCTTTTTACTCGGTAATAATAGGAATTTCTTCATCAATGACCTGCGCAAAAACGCTCAGAGGACATAATCGGCCAATTTCAGAACCATGAAGTGCTACTATACTCACTGGAGAAAAAAAACTGTACAACCACGCTTTGCGCAATGCTTCTGTTATGAGGAATCTGTTACGTAGGTACATTAGGGAACTTAAAATAATACCTAATTTATGATCGAGTCAAGCGCGAATTTTGTACAATCAATTGAAAGGTTCAGGGGATTAATCCTTCAATGAAATCTAATAACTCCGTGATTACAGATATTGAATGCCCCAGTGAGATGCCCAAGGTTATGAATGGGAAGATGATACTGTTCAACTACGTGTACTTCAAAGTAGTTTGCAATCCTGGATTCAGAGTACCTGACGGAATCCAGTCGATATTTCCGTGCGAACAGTTTTTCGATTCGAATATGGAGCCACCTGTTTGTCAACGTAAGATAGTTAAGGCTTTCAGTTTAAATAATTTGATGATAAAAGTACGAATGGACTATATTTGTAATGCTCGAGCGTATCGTAGACATGTACGGAACTCGCAGGCTGTACCACCTACCCTCTGCTACTCCCTGGCTTTATTAAATTAACTTTTGTGCTCTTCTAGTTACTGCCGAGCAGTTTTGTGACTTCGAAACGGACATGTGCAGTTGGAATAACACTGTGCCTTATTTCCCTTGGATCAGACAACAAAACGCTACTCCAAGCCATTCGTTGCGAACAGGGCCCGGAGGGGATCATACATACGGCACAGGTGGGGGCTAGGTAGTATAAATTAATATATGATAGATACAGGGCGTAACAAATCTTTTCGTCGTCAGTTATTGTGTGTTACTGACGATGGTTTGATCACCGAAACCGGTATAACAGTGTTTTTTGCGTTTTTCGTGTATTAGTGGAAATAAGTCTTTTCGGTCGATTTCGTTATATTTTAATCTGTGTCTTATCGGAAATGTTATGCTGGTCACAAATATATCCTATAATGAGTGTTATATACAGGGAGGTCCCTTAAAATCCGTACAACAAATGAGGTCTTACAGGAAATTTCTCGCTGACCACGAATATATAAGTGCTAGGTATGTCTTATGGTGTCCTGATGGAGTGTTTAACCTTCATTTACGCGAATTCTACTTATTGAGCCATTTACTGAGCAAAAACCTCCAAAAGAAAACGAATCAAAACACTTCGAAATATAAGTTGTAGAAGATTAAATTCTGCGTTGAATGAGGCCAAGTTGCGCTCTCAAGGCAAGCGTTGACCAATGCATTTTCAAAGTTTAATAAAAAATTGAAAAATTTGAATTTAATCTTTTCAAGGGAAAATATTCATTTAATTTGAAAATTTTTCATGGGAGATGAACCATTCAGAAAGTGAAATGTGAAACCATTGAGACGATGTTGTAGATATATGAATTTTCACGAAACTTCGAAAATTTACTAAATATTGAACCAACAGACTTCGGCTTCAACTCCCAACTGGTTTTTAAACTTTGAAATGTGCGCTCTCCAAATTGTACTTGAAACTGGAGCCGGAAGATGTAAACCGAAAGCTTGTAAAAACTAACGCATTTTTCATCCCATAACATGTAGTGCGGACTTCTACCTAATAAAAACGGCATCCCGCAACAGGTTACATAAACAAACTGTTTTGATTAAGAACGTCGAAAACCCAATTTTCCATTCTCCCAGATGTCGATAAGACCATAATTTGGTTTGCAAACTATAATTTGCTGGTACACCTATATCCATCCAACTCACTAATGTCAATTATTTCCAGGATACTACCTGTACATAGAAACTTCTGGCATATCAAGCACCGAGGAGAGGTACGCGAAGCTTGTTCGGCGCTTTTGGAAAGTGGACACTCCCGAAGTTTGCTTCGTTTTTTGGTACCACATGTTCGGTTTTAATATAGGTAGGTATGTTGAGTCATTTATTTTACGGAGGTACCTATTATGGTTGTTATCAAAGAGAGCGTTCATTGCGTTGTATCAAGGGGATTTCAATCGAAAATTATTTTTTTAAAGTTGAATGAAGAAAAAGTCGTTAAAACCAGCTGAAAGTAGTGTTTCGGGCAACATTCAAACTGTGGCGTGTTCAACATCCTGTAAGACGTCACTGCAGGTCAGTAGGTAGTTATGGAGACCGTGCAATTATACACTATTTTTAATTTCCCCATCCGATCACAGCGTGAAAAATGATTCGAGGGAAAAATCATCCAAATCCATGGGTATCTTGTTTTTTTTAAACCTTAGTGGCGTGAGGACCCATAATACTGATACGTCTATGCAGCTATGTTTTCAGTCTGTTTATTTATAGAAAATGTTATATTTCAGGTACTCTTGACGTTTACGTAGACTACGCCAAGGTCTTCACAAAAACGGGGAATCTCGGGGACAAATGGCGAAAAGGGATAATTCAAAATTTGCCATCGGATCGAGACTTTTATGTATGCCCACTTTCACTCCTAATAATCTTGTATTGTTATAATAATCTGTTGTAACGTCTGTTTGATGTTGAGGCGAAACTATGTGAATTAATCGCTTTTCAGATCTCAGTGGTTGCAACAACAGGAAATGGCTATGCTGGTGACATCGCCATTGATGACATCGGTCTCGTGAATAGCACTGATTGCACGAAACTACTGCTGAGTGAGTATAACAATCAGCTATTTCGTGGAAAAAATTCAAATTAATGAAAATCCATAGGATATGTTGAAAACCTCTGGGTAATGGTAGGTAGTAACCTCTGGTTTATTTCAGTTGAAACAACTTGCAAGTACAGATGTTTCGAGATGGAAACGAACGCAACGTTATGCAAATGCAGCTCGGAATGTTTGGTTGAAGCGAATTGCTGTTCGGACTTCATGCAGTTCTGCGGAGCAGGTGAGTTGCGTTTGACTATTGTGGGGCCGCGAGTTCAAATCTGATGCTCAAGAGTTGTGTTATGGAGTTTATGCCGTCTAGTTTTTATTAATCGTGTATTGAAACGATCATTAGCAGAACCCCCTCATTCTATTGCAACTGATTTCGAGAAAAACTGGTTGATTTTATGATCGATACATCCCGATGTCCGTTTAAAGGTCGTTCATCAAGAAATACGGCTTACTGATAAACGTTTATATTTCGTATGAAATCAATAGTTTTCCGGCATTAAAAATAATTATTGTATTAAATGATTAATGCCAACGACACATTTTAGGCATATTTTATTACTCCTCCTACTAGTACCGACCAATGCCATAATCAAACCATCATAGAGTTTATCTATGTAAATTGATGAAGACACAATTGATGAAAACGTTGATTTCTTAATATATCTGAATATACCAAGTATTGTTGACCAAAAAGTGCAATAACGGCTCTTGTTAATGAGCTACTCAAACGTGGTTTGGTTGTGCTGATGACCAAAATGGTGTTGGTTGTCATCAACTTCGAGTCTCGTTTATTATTAGGCACCTGGGCGATTGAATAATACCAGTTTTGTCTTGGACCCAGATGTTGCTTCTTGCACATGAAGTGGCTTTGTCGAATCAGCACGGTCTACGTATAAGGAAAAGTGCACCCTGCTAGTTATGTGACGTAGATCTTGGAGTTGAATCGATATTGAACTTGCGGCCCAAACATCCTAGTGAAACAGTGGCAGCTCAGCAGAATCCGTACACCACAAGTTTCTGTTTTTCTCTATTTTAGACGCTCCTAAGTCGACAGTTTCTTCGGAATCAACAGAGGAGACTACTTCGCCTCAAGACATTGAGTATTCTACGATGATTTCCAATCCATCGTCTTCCGACGATATTTCAACAATTTATGGTAGTACTGTCGAACAGAGTATACCTTACACAGATGATGGTTCACTATTTGATGTTGGAAGTACAGCAGAGTCTACACCTTATGAACAGGAATCTAGCACTACTGTTGAGGAGGCTGAACCATTAATTGATGATATGATGGCAACGACAAATTCAGTCATCAAGATAACTGAGACTCGATATCCCAAGTACTCGAACAGAAATTATCATCGAGTTGCAAATGCATCCACAACCGTGCGTGAACCGACCTCTGAACCATCACATCACTCAACATCGATGTTCACCCAATCACCTCAACTTGGGGGCTCAACATTCCAAGATTTGACCACAGTTCATCCACTACTATCCATCACCGTCCATCCATTACCCACGACAGTCACACCCGTGGTGTCTGTTACCACGGTAAACCATGCAAATCCGATGTCAACCAACATAGATTTTAAAAAGCAGTCTACGATATCATATAAACCTGCAACGGGTCCAAATTCAAGTCCGGAGGAGTCAAGTGACTCTTCGATTCAGGCTTCATTTACGCAGACGATCTCCGTACATTATAACACATCGTCTCGATTGAGTGGTGCCACGTCCAAAGCTTCAACAACCACAATTTCACCACCTGCAAGAACTTTTGCGCCTCACGGTATGAAGTCTATTACGTCGACTGCTAAAGCCAAAATTGTGACTACAACTGCACCGCTATCTCCAGTAAAACCCATTGTCAACACATCACCTCTCCCTAAAATTCCCGGGATCACCTCATCTAGATTGAGTGGTGTCACATTTAAAGCGTCAACATTGCCAACATCAACACAAGCCGTGACCAGTTCGGTACAATCCAACAAGAATATTTCGACGACTGGGAGACCTAAGATATTAACAACAATAATTATTCAGCGCCCTCCAGAGAAACCCACTTTAAAACCGACGCCTCTACATAAAGAATCTGAAATAACCGTGTCATCCATGGTTACCATTAAAGGGACAACTAGTTACGTTCATCAGCAAACCAAAAACAGAACTAAACACCCCTATACACTGAGGACTACGTACTTGCCGAGTACAGTTGACCTTAATGAAGGAAATGAAGATGTCGATGAACCAACAGAGCCAGATGATATTTTGACTCCTGAGGCTGGAGAGGAACTACCTGTTTCCACTACCAGTTTCCATCTTACCATAAAACCATCTCAAGTGCCATATAAACGAAGAAAGACTTACGTACCCAAAGGTAAACTTAATAAGTAGGTTCTTCAATTTAGGACGCCTTTGAGTGTCAACTGTGCTACATAGAAGGCGACCGTTCCCTTGATGCTAGTTTGCAAATAAGGGATACTAAATAGAGATTAGAGTTGGTTCTTTTTAGGACCTTTTATTTTCAAGCAATATTAATTGATTCAGAAATGGGTTGGTAACTACCTAATACCTCTTATGAGTCGTCGTAATGTATGGCACGTTGTCTAAATACCATTGTCAGTTCAACATGATTTCTCCCTTTGGCAAAGGTTGTGTATTTACCTACAGGCGTCACCCAACGATTGAAACCCGTGATTGAATTAATATTAAACGTAATAGTAAATAATAAATTAACCAGTAAACTAGGTAATGAATAATACGAGTAATTACTTAATTAATGATACACTTGAATGAATGTTCTTTCCAGTAATTACGAGATTTTGATTTAGCTTTACTACAGAACAGTTTTTCCTTTAAATGTTCTCCATGTGGTTTTGTTAGGTAGGTAGGTACCTGCAAATACTCGATAAAAATTGGTAGGAATAAATTCATCAAAACACTCACTATTCATTCTCGAAATTAATTTTTTGAACTATTTTCTAAGTTCCACTTGTAAAGTCAAGAACTGCTTTCAACGTTCCCAGTGAGTTATCAGTGCTCTCAACGGTTACTTGAAGCATACGCTTCACAGACTACTAAAGGGAATATTGCAGTATGGCGCCCACCGGACCATTGCCCTTCAAGGGCTCAGAAAAAGCTGACATTTTTTTGGGTGGACATGGGTAAGAAAGCGTACCTACACTCACCTACAGGTAATTTCCTCACCCTCTCAGGAGGTAATTTCAACTTATTATCCGAGTGCAAAATGTAATCTCTTTACGAACTTTGACGAATCAAACACCTCTCGAACACTCCGCCATGCTAACTATTGTTTTCCCCTTCCTCTTTAGTCAGACCCGCCTAAAATTCCCCCTGGGAAGGGGAAAAGGGGGGCTGCCAGAAAGTACCAGAATCAGGAATCTCTACGAACTAATGTTTTTTGCAATTGCAGGTCGCTACACGTTCTCAGCCGTCAGGTCCGAAAACAAAACCACCACCTACGTCACTGTCGTCGCCGGCATCCTCATCTTCCTGGCTGCCGCCTTCTTCGCCGGGTACGTCTTCAGGAGGCGGAGGTCGCACCTTTTCCGCGGCTCGCCCGAAGAATCCGACGTTCTCTATATGACGTCAGACGAAATACTCGATTTCAATCTCGCACGCAGACCTCATTCTTCTGGGCACTCAGCCTCCAGTTCATCCCAGCAGATGCTTTGTCAAACGGAATATTAAAATGGGTAGCGGATTTTTCTACCTTAAATTTTGATAATTGAAGTTTGACATGGACGAATGTGATTTTTTGATAGGCACCAAATCCATAATTTTGTACATATTGTAAATTAATAAATTATTGCGCACTGTTATTATACAAACCAATTTTCCAAGTCTTTTTTACAGTAGCTGACACTCTACCCTACTCCTTAAATAAGTAATTACGGCGAGTTACGTGTGTATCGATACATACTACGAGAATAATATTAGTAATCATAGCAGGAAAGAGGAACAAAAAGAACCATTCGGGTCTTAAAAGGAGGTAGGAGGTGCGGTTTGAGGATACCGCATCTCATGGAGTAGGTAACTAACAAGGAACTTATTAGTTCAGTGGTCAACAACCTTACTGTGTCGTTGTCAAGCGATATCAATGGCTCAAGAGTGCCCGATTACTAAGGACCTTAGATCACCTACTTTTTCTAGGGAAAATACTTTGCATGGCAAATGGTACTTACTAGGCAATGAAAGTCACTCACATTCGAAAAGTTATCAATTGACGAGCAGATTTTCTTTCTAAATGAACATTATCAACACTTCTAGTTGATTGTTATTAGGGTGATCAGAACCAAATTGGAGATATGGGTAGTTTTCATACACGTTTCACGTACGTTTTATAACCCCTCGGAAGGTCGCCTAAAAGAAAGGCCTCTCCTCAAATGCTTCAAATTCTGAGGAAGTAGTTTTGTAGATAACCGGGGAAAGTCGATCGTTTGATCATTCCGCATGTTATAGCGTTTACTTGCATATTTGAAAATTGTAATTACAACACAGAATTCCAGCGAGTAGAAGTTGAGATGGTTTGTTGTCTTCTGACTTCTGCTGTGGTCAAGGGCGAGCTCACTGGCGAATGGATGCTATAAGATAATTGTGGTATCCATACTAATCCATTACTTCTCTACTGGTGCTAAGTAGTTTTATAATTCAACTATTGTCGCCTCCGTTCCGTTCTCTGTTTTTTTTCTCATTAAGTACATTTCACACTGCAAAAAATATTTTCATGTTGAAGTGCTTCGTTCCTTTGGTTGTAGCATCACTTCGAGCCATAGGCTCAGATTCCTACATCTTCGTCGCACAGTTCTCCTTTTTTTAAACTCCACATTTCTATTGGCTTCTTCATTTTGGTTTTGTTTTAAATGTCTGGAATTTCCCATTGACTATTAATTCTTGATACTGTATAATATGAAACCCCTCGATTACCTACCTATGGTGCATCCAGCGTTTTTATTCAGGTAACTACCTACACTTTCTTTCCTAGTCGTAAAATGCGGCCGCTGCATAGTGCGTCAATAATAAGACAACATTTCGGCTTATTATTTTGAATAATGAACCTTCGGAATTTTTAAATGGGTTCTTCTATGAAATTTCATGGTGATCTCGAATATAGAGGTATCTACTAGCTACAAATGATGAATGACCCTTCACAATCTTTTTCACAAAACGCTGGTCCCAACGATTGCAATGTGAATCGGATCAATCCACTGAGGTTAACTCAACCACATTAGCAATGCAGGGCGCTAGTGTTGATCTCATAAATTGCAAATCACAACAAATCAATCAACCAATTCAGAGGAGGTCCCAACCCGACCCACAAATCTTTTAATCCGATACAAATGAGAATTTAGAGATCTGACTCTTCCGGCGGCTGGTGTAGGATGGCGAGGTGGGGAAGGATCAATTTGTTTTCCCTTCGAAAATATCAGAGGGATTTGTATGTTGGAAGGATCATGGTGAAGGGGGGGGGGGGTTGGAGTCAAGGCAACCAATCATGGCTATGGTGGTTGTGTGGGGGGAGGGGTACGGTCTGTTCATATTATGGAAACAATATAGACTAATACAGGGTTTATGTGTCACTGGAGTTCATGGCAGTAATTGGTTGTGACGAAGGGATTGTTACTGGGAGTGAGGGAGGGGGATTTACTTTTTTTCTCTCTTCCTAGAATCGAGGTTTCGCCGGATATTGCTTTCGTTTGGAACTGTCTAATAGAATTTACATCAGAGTCCACGTGGCTGCAACACTCCTCCCCCCTCCTTACAACTCTTCTTATGATTGTCAACCCTTACGAACATTCGATCTATGCAATATCAAAATACCTCAACACAAACTTGACAAATATTTAGATTCTATCGTAACCCTCAAGTACTCTTGTCCGGGGAAAACGACCGCACTTTTGGTTTATTATTCTGTGAATAATACACCTATGTATTCGCTCAGCAAAATTTTTTTTGGAACAACCCCACAACATTTATTTCTTTTACGTTTCAAGATGCATAGATGCAATGTCCGTCTGCCGTCCGCCGTACGCCTGTCATCAATATCTACCTTTATTTTTGGTCTAAAAAATTAGTTTTTCCGCATACAGGCTCCACTTGGCCCTTAATTGTGTCCCGAAACTTTGCAGCTCGATCGGAATATACCCAAGGGTATTATGGGTGAAAAATGGGTGTACAAATAGGGTTTTTCGATGGATTTAGTGTGTTTTAGTAACAGAGCTTGTGAGGTATCGTTCTCCATGTTTTTTGGGCGAGGTGACCAAACATGGAGTCGATTTTGACCAAAGAATGGAAAATTGATGTTCTAACGAAGTTTCAGCTCCCAAAATTCATTTTTTATGAGTGAAAACCGTGGTAATTATCTGAAATCACCACAAATTTATATAATAACACTAGAAGTAGTGTTAACAGGTGAATCAAGACAATTAAAATGGCGCTGTCAATGATCAAAGATAATTTGTCAAAAATAGGAGCTTAATTCGAGTTTTTTGGGGCCAAAATTGGTGGAAATAATAAAAATAGCTATTTCCATTATTGCACATGAATGAAACATTAAATGAACAGCCAAAATTTCTGTAGGTATGTCCAATAGAATAATAAACCCATGTGACAAGGATTTCGCAGCGTTCGAAAGCGGTATTTCTATTGGAACTGCCCAACGCACAGTCTGCATTTTCAAGTCAAGCAATCCGACGCATGACCTTCTTCTTTCAAGGTACTTAGAATCCGAAAATGGAACTAAAAACGCTGCAAATTATTACACAAAGGTGTATTATTTACCTACCTGTATTATAGAGGGCTGAGAGTAACGCCGAACTTCGCGGACCAACTAGATTCCAAATGGAACCTACACACCAAATTTCATTAATTTTGGTGCAAGGTAAAGAAAAAAAAACGCTGCGAAGTCCTTGTCACATGGGTTTACTACTCTCGACTGAATACGGCACAGCGAAGAGACCCACAAAGCTATATTTGACGGTTGACTTGATTTGACTCGAATATTAGGTTGCTATTTCTGACAATTTATTTTTGATCAATGAAATTATCATTTAATTGTCTTGATTCACCTGTTGATACTACCTCTCCTGTGCTGTTCTATAAATTTCTGGTGATCACAGCCATTTTCACAGGGGTTTGCCCCATAAATATTGAATTTTGAGAGTTAACACTTCGTTAGAACCTCAGTCCTTCACTCAGTGGTCACAATCAACTTCATATTTGGTCTTCTCACCCTAAAAAACATGGAAAACGGTACCTACCTCATAAGCCCAAGTTCACTAAAACCTCAAAAATACCTATTTTGTGTACATTTTTCGCCTATAATGCTTCTGGGTTTCCGATCGGGCTTCCGAGATAGGGGACAAAATTAGGGCCCAAATGGAGCCTGTTGCGAAAGAATGATTTTTTTTTGGACCGACAGTTAAGGTAGACATGGATGATAAGCGGGCCTTACACGATCAATATTATTGCCAACATCAGCATTGTCATTAATATTGATCCTCCTATTCAATATCACCATCAATATTTCCTTACCCATATTATTGTCAATACTTTAATCAATGAATGTGTTCAGTGCGTCAGTTTCTGTCATTCAGACAAGTGAAGTTGTGGTTTTCCAAGTGTCTTTGTGTGTTTTGAGAACATGGACAATCGAAAGAAAGCATGTCTAGCCATAATTATGGCTGTTGGAAGTATTCGTCGAGTACAGAGAAAACGGTGGATGAAAGACTGGTTAAAAAAACGTGAAGATTATTCTCATATAAGGCTGCTGAGGGAAATCAGCTCAACAGATGCGGAAGACTTCAACAATTATTTCAGAATGAACGAAAGGACGTTCGACAAATTATTACAGATGGTCCAATTGCTCAATGAAGGTCCGAAGGGGTCTTCTAGAGGTCGGTTCTCATCATCACATACCGTTGTTCCAGCTGATCTGTCAAAATCTCTGTCCATGGTGTCGCGATATCTCTAAGTATCCATATATCTCTCCGACACGAAACGCTTTGCCCGTTCCTGATGCTGAGAGTGCAACATGAACTGATTACTTACAATAATATTGACGCCCACCATTACACGCTCAGTAATATTGACAATATTCCCTCCACTTTTAAATAATATTGACGCTCGGAGAACAGAAAATCCGGAGTTTTTTCAATATCGCTTCAATATCAACCATCAGTACTCATTTCTCACCTTAAACGATCAATATTAGTGACAGTATCATACAGTATTGTCAATAATATTGATCGTGTAAGCAATACGGAGGACGGTCATTGCACTTTTGGAATCTACACACCTTGAAACTTGAAAGAAAACATTTTGAGGGTGTGTTCAAAAAGATGTGTTCGAACCGAATACATAGGCGTATATTCAGAGAGTAATAAACCAAAAACGAAGTACGGTTTACGGTGGACGAACTGAAATTGCGGACAGAATTCCATTTTCGGAGTCTAAGTATCGTGAAACGGAAATCAAATGGGGGTGGAGTTAACCCCCCCCCCCCCACGCTTGATTCTAAAGGTCCATTTATTATTTAAATTAGTAAACCAAAAATTTCTGTCAATCCGCCGTACCGTTATTTATACCCATTTTTCTAACATTTTACCTCTAAAAATGGCCTATAAAAAACTAATCGAAACGTCGGCGTAACTAAATAATCATTCACTGAGTGATATCATGTTATTCACCCCAGAACGATACACAAGAACTCTAATCAAACCACATCCAAAAATATTAGATGGCAATGAGCAGTTCGAAGTTATTGAGTTTGTATAGTTTAGAAGTCCGCGAGATCACCAAAATAAGTAGTAATTGGAGGATAGTTTGTAGGTAATCGGTTAAATAGTAAAAATTCGTTAATCAACGGCTTTCTTGAACACTATTTTAAATTATCCATTCGCCCTGTCGTGGTTCGTCCGTCGAAAAACTTCCTGTGATTCTTCATCATTGCATTTCAGTTGAAGTAGAATTAAACCTCGAGTGTCGCGAAACCTCTATAAAGATAAAATGACGAGAAATCTCGCCTTGGTGCGGTGAACGTTATTGAAAGCCGAAGTGAAATGAGGAGGCTCAGAATATAATTCAGCTGGGTTTTACGGAGGATATTAGAAGAGATAAATACCGATCAGGTTTGTTTAACGTTTAATCTGATGTGCCGCGGGAGGAGAGATAACAAACGGTTTGAGGTGAGGTCAGGTGAAATGAAACTGGCAGAAAATAAGGGGATGAGCTGGAAGCCGGAGTGGGAGAGAATGGCCAAAACCTTCTACAGTGAGAACATATAAAGTTAGAGTAGAATTGAAAGCTTATCCACTATTAGTGCCTCGTGTGATTTATTTTCATTATGCAGCGAAAGAATACCTACCTAATTCTAAGCAGTTCAGATGGTTCATCAATGTTGTAAATTTTATTCAAGGGTTTCATATAAATTACGTGATCAATATCTCCAGTCTGTAGGATATTTCATGGTTGGTTGGTATGGATGGATTTCATGGTTGGTTCTTGTTCGAGAATAATATTTGTTGAGCTTCTTTTTTAAAATTTTTATTTTCCGTAGGTACATGTTTCAACTCGCAACGGGATCTTCTTCAGCCTACAAATGATGAAAATATGTACTTAACACCTAAATTTATATCTAAAACTTCAAATAGGTAACCTGTAAATAAACCTACTAGGTACCTGTTTGAAGTTTTAGATATGGATTTAGGTATGAAGTTTATATTTTTGTCATTATTTGTAGGCTGGAGAAGACCCCTTTGCAGGTGCATGTACTTATCTACGAAAAAAGCTCTACAATTATTATTCTCAAAGGAATCAGTATTTTAGTTTAAATCTAGGTAGGTACCTATGTTTTAATTTTTAATGACTATCAAATTGCTCTAAAATAGTGAAAGGGATTTGAAAGTTAGCTTTTATACACCATTCCGTTGGTAGGTACATCCCGCCCGCCAAGAAAACCGAAAACCTCCAAAGCGACCAAGAACACTATTTACCTGACAGAACGTTGAAATTAATTTCAGTGTTTGGTGGGAAGGAACAGGTTTCTACATACACATCCAAGAGCGAGGTGCGAAGCCCCGAGCATGCTATTTTGGCGGGCAAAATGGACACCAATACTTTTTGCGGCTGAGGAGGTTTTTTGGCGGGTAAATTTTTACAACATGGGTTGTTTATGGGAGGCAGTAACTACCCTATGCGTCTAGGGTTCCCAGAGAGGGCAACATTAATAAATCCACTCAATAAATACAAACAAACATACAAACAAACTTTGGACATTTTGTTTGATGAATTTTTTCAAAGTTTTAGTAGGTGATTTCAAGTTTATTCAACATGATTCTAACCACGAATTTTTAACCACACCTCCAGCTTGTGGTGATGTTTTCAATGTGAATGAACCGTCATCATTGCGCTAGCTTCTGTAAGTTTCGTGTTTTGTCAACTAAAGGAAGTTAGCGCCAAATAGCAATTTGGATTATGAAGTTCCGTCAGACCAACTCAAAATCGATAGCGATTCACCATTACGTTGATGTCCTTTGGGTTTATTATTTTCAATAATGAACCATTAGAATCGAGCATGAAAAAAAAAAAAAAAAAAAAAATTCTAACCTCCCCTCAAAATTTGATGGTTTACGTTTCAAGGTATGTAGTATCCGAAAATGCAATAAAAATATTTCTGTCTGTCCGCCGTACGGGCCATTTTCTTAGTTGAGTACCATGAAACAAAATTGATGAAATTCGGGTTATAGGTCCCATTTGGGGTCTAGTTGGTCCTCGAAGCTCGACGTTACTGTCAGTCATCTCTAAGGGGTTCAAAATAGGGGTTAAAATTTTCAGAACGCCTATACCTTTGTTTTACGTGAATCTGTATACGGTTTTAAATAGTTCTTGAACTTAAGAGTTTTTTGAGACCACCCGGAGCATTTTACGTCCCTCCGTTCCTTCACAGTAAGGCCTAGAAGTTTGCACCGACTGGCTTTTTGAACAGCAGGGTGAATGAAATTGTATACATTTAGCCCAAATCTCGTCACCAGGTACGCGCTAACAATCGGGAACTGGCCCGAGATGAAATCATTGCTAGGGATCACCTGATTATAATCGCGGAGTATGAAGTCGAGTTGGTTGTTCTGTGATATTATTTCATTTGAAAAATGATGGCTTTTTTGGAGTTTGTTGACAGGTAGTGAAGCTTGAACAAACGTTGAAGTATTATTGATGGGTAAATTATTATTGAGTAATGCTAAATCATTACTCAACGGTAAATTATTACACAACGGTTCATTATACCATCTACGTAGAAGGGGCTGGAGTTTGTTGGTAGGTACCTACGTTTGCAACTTTTTTCACTCCACATCAACAATTTCCCTTCAGAACTTCATTATGTGCGTTTCTTTTTGCCATTTTAGGTACTGTTTGCCATCGACAGAATTATTTTAGCAACATTTAACTCGTGATTTAGGTAGGCACCTAGTAACGAGTAAGGGGTTAGGTACTAACCTACGGAGGATCTGCGATCTACATAATATGTATGGAATATTACATATCTATACATATAATAAAACAGTGTCTGTCTGTTTGTTTGTTTGTTTGTTTGTCTCGGCATCAATTGAGAACGGCTGAACGTAGAAAGTTGCGGCTGGTACCATTTGACGCAGAATTTATCTGGGAAGGTTTATGAAAAATCCGCATTTGAATCTGTCCATCCATTGAAACGCTATGAATGAAATACTACTAAAAAACGTGTTATAATCACTTCTATGAGGACGTTTATGCTTATAATAACTTTGAACGGTTGGACGTAAATCCGATTGTAATTAGATTCTGGATTCAGCTCGACGAGTGGTCAAGTGGTACTTCAATCAGGATGTTAGTGGGAGGGGGGTACAGGTTATGAGAGGGGGGGGGGGTCTACAGAAATTTCAAAACTACTTGACCAATTGGAGTGCAACTTTGGGAATTTGTTGTGTGAACATTGAGGAATGTTTCTAACCAGGTAGGGAGGGTTCATAGGATACGGGGGGGGGGGGGGTTAAAGGCAGTTAGGGTTGGCATTGGGGAAGGTTTCTGATCAGTTGTGGAGGGGGGGGATACAGGGGGTGTCTGTTCTACCGTTGCGAAGCGCGGGTACACAGCTAGTATATTATATAGAAAGGTTATCTATACGGAGACCTGTGATCTGTAAAGAAGGGTATTCTGTACAAAATAATAAACCGTTGTGCACGGATTTGCACCGTTTTTTCCGTTCAACCCTTGGGCTCTTTTATGAGGTTGGTCCTTCTACGCAGGCTCTCAGATTAGTCCCAGAGAGTCCCCAACCCATTGAAGATATTTTCATTATTTTGAAATACATAAATGAATAAAAAGTACTCCAGCGTTGGATGAAGGAGGGGGGGGGGGGGTTTACAACTCAAAAAGTTTGTTTCTTCCATACTCCTGGGACATTATTTTTGACTTGAAACTCAGATTCTACAACAAAAAGTGGAGTCCTTTTAAATTATGATCGTGGCGGGGGGGGGTTACATTTTAGGACAACCTGTTCTGCTAATACGTATGAACAGCAAAGCGGCAAATGAATCACTGAACCATCCGAAGTCTCAATTCACGTAGCAGCCTCTTAATGAGAGAGGAAACCGTCCAGATCCATATTAGAGTGAACGACCCACCACGAGAAGCGCCTCGGTCCTTCCACAGGCTCTCCAATTAAAATCGGGTCTCAGAGCGTCCCCGTCCCATTGAAGGAAATTACATTAGGTTTTCGAAGGATGAGGACGAAGGGAAGGGGAAACACGTGCCCCGGCCCACAACTCAGAACCAGGAGACCTCCAGTGGAACAGCGGCCAGGAGGAGGCAGCTGACCACAGCCTCGCCACGTCCGAGCAATGCGTTTTGACAAAGACAATGAGATTAACTCTGGAAGGGAAGGTTTCCCAATGCCATTCCGAGCAGACGTGCTCCACAATCTCTCTAATCAACCTTGATCGGATCCCGCAAGTTTTTCTTTGTTATTTCCTCCCGTGTGGGTCCCCATACAGCACTTCCCTCCTTTTTCCTGACCATTCTACTCCCTTCTCGTCTTCCTTCTCCCTTTCCCCCTCAGAAAACCTTCTTAGCGCTTTTTTTCTCCGTCACTTCTTTTTTTTTACCCATTAAAACCCCCTGATCCGATTCTCAGAATCAACCCGTGCGTTGCTCAGATGGTAACTCATTCCACTCAATATTTTTATGTCTGTCTTTCTACTGCCTCCAAGATCACGTTTGTAAACCTTGCTTGATGAGTAAAGTTTGATCGTGTATGGGAGATGTTTTTGATTGCATGATGTTTTGATGGGTGGCTCGACGGTTTTCGGCCTGTGAAGGAAAATAAAACCGCTGCAAAGTCCTTGTAACACTATTCACACTATTGTACATACCTACAGAAATGTTGGCTGTTCATTTATTGTTGCTTTCATGTGGATTAATCTAAATAGCTATTTCTTATGGTTTCCCCCAATTTTCGCCCCCAAAAACACGAATTAGGCTCCTTTTTTAATTTTACACACATTATCTTTGATCATTGATAGTGCCATTTAATTGCCTCGATTCACATGTTGATACTACTTCTAGTGTTATTATACATATTTGTGGTGATTTCAGACTATTTCCCAGGTTTTTGACTAATAAAAAATGAATTTTGGGAGCTGACCCTTCGTTACAACCTCAGTTCTTCACTCTTTGGTCAAAATCAACTTCACATTCGGACTTCTCGCCCTAAAAAATATAGAAAATGAAACCTCACTAGCTCACGTTCACTAAAACCTTTAAAAAAAAACCTCGAAAAACCCTATATTTACACCAATTTTTCACCCCATAACACCCCTGGGTATATTCCAATCGGGCTGCCGAGGTTCGGAGCATAACTAGGACCCAAATGTGTTCCATAATGGGGACACCAACTGCGTGCGGAAGAACGAAGATTTTAGACCAACATTTAACGTAAATTTAAGGCGCAAGCTTCGTTAGAACCTCAATTTTCCACTCATTGGTCAACATCTACTTCATATTCGGTCTCCTCGTCCTAAAAAAAAACAAAAAAAAACATGGAAAACCGCACAAGCCCATGTTACTAAAACATGAAAAAACCCCTATTTTTACACAGCTTTTTCACCCATAACACCCTTGGGTATATTCCGATCGGGCTGCAAAGTTTTGAGACACAGCTAGGGCCCGAATGGAGCCTCTGTGAGAAAGAACGAATTTTTTAGACCGAAAATAAAGTAGACCTGGATGATACGGAGCGCGGCGGACGGACATTGTATTTTTGGAATCTACGCATCTTGAAATGCCAAAGAAAAAAATTTGAGAGGGTGTTCCAAAAATGTTTTGCTGAGCTAATACATAGGTGTTTTACTCGCGGAATAAAAAACCAAAATGACGCATTTTTGCAAGTTTTCACTGTTTATAGATTGAAAGTATTTGTCAAATTTACTAAGCAGGTACAAAATGAGAATGGGACGCAGCAGAGAGGCGAAAAAGCAGGTTTCAAACTAAACTTTTACTCCTTCCATACGAACAGGAAATATCGTGCGGATCTGAATGTAACATGACTGTGAAATTAAAAAAGCCGTATGAATGAATTTTGGCAGATCATGAGTTAAAAATAGGATAGAATAAGTTTATTCACGAATAATTAAATTACAACCAGATAAATACTCAGGTATACGCAATGTTTACAAGTTAAGTAGCCGGTTGTCAAATTACATAAAAATTTGATTCCGAGTCACATCAAGTTTTTTGTTGTTGCACTACATGATTTAGTATTAGTAAACACCTCAAATGCCAACTTTCAAAACATTTTCCGAACAAAAGTAGGGTAGGCAGGTAGTTCTTTTGCTGAACGGACAAACTGACAGACAGCTGGAGCCTAAGGGCCTCTCTAACGTTCGGCAATTATGCGTTGTCAAAGGATCTGATTGATACCCTGAACTGAATCACATAAATAAGGGTATTGGGAGGAGGGTAGGGAGGAGTATCAATATAATCTCCCTCACACCCCTCGGGACAAACGCCCTCGTGTTTACATAGGATGTGTTTTAGATATAATCATCACCCAATATCATCGTCCCCGTCTCAAAAAACGCTTTCGGCCGTGAAATCGCTTCTGAAAACACCCCCTCACCATGGCGATGGCTCCCGATATTAATTCAACGCCCTCGTAAAAGTGATTATAAACATGAAGGGTGGAACGGGAAGGCATATTGCCACATTGGGGGTCTGCCAGCCACGCGTCTCTCTGTTCTTATTTTAATGTTCCAAGTTGATTCATTATTTATTTTATTTTATTTTTCTCTCTGAAATAAGTAGGTACTTGGTGAGTTTTCTCCTCGGGTTCAGATCGAGTTTTGCTTCATGGCAGATTTTCTATTGAGCTTTTCGTTACTGCATTTCGCCTACAACCGAACCGTTGTTAAATGTTATCAACTGCCATTATCAAATTATACCTCACAAAAATCGAACACAATTCGCTGGAAAGGCAGGTAGAGGTAAGTACCCATTTCACAGCAATCATGCCGTTTCCCCATCCTCTCTCCAATAAACTTTATAATCCCCCAGCCCCCACGTCGAAATGCAAAACTGCGTATAACGTGCGTGAATGTTGGGTATATATTTCAAAATATCTCAATTTCACGTAAATTTAAATCAATGATCTAATACATTTTTTAATAAAAATCAGTCATTTAACTGTTCCTTAAATTCTCGCGCTTACTGAATTGGTATAATAAGATGACAGATACTGCTTTTGTTATTGTAGTACCTAGTGCAAGGTTACAGTTACTTAATTTATATTTCGTCATATTCAGTTGGACTTCATTTACCTACTTGTAATTTTCAGTATTGGTTTGTAATAGAGGTACCTAATAGTAATAATTAATTATATTATGAGGAGTAAAATGATTATTGTGGTGAGCGGTTGTTGAAGGTGAGGTTTAGGAGGACTAACGCCCCGCGGTTATCACCACAGCAGGCGTTAGAGGAAAAGGCGTCCCGCGGTTATCACCAAAGCAGATGCCAGGAAGAAGGAGTCTAGCACCCCGTGGTTATCACCATAGCGAGTGCTAGAGGAGGGAGCATCCCCCGGTTACCACCACAGCAGTTGCGAGTAGTAGGAGAGTGAGAGAAAGAGGGAGTGAGAGGGTGTAAGGTGATCGAGAGAGAAGTCGCAGGTCGGAGTGCTCGGTCGAATGAAGAGCAGGGGTCCTATTCACTAAGCCAAAGAGACATCTCTTTCAGGTCCGACTCTCTATTTTGGCAAAATATATTTTTATAGTATCCATGACAGGGTCTTCTAAACTAGAGAGTTGGCGGCCATCTTGGCATTTTCAATCTCTTTCAGAGAGACACCTAATTAGGTAAAACCAAATGGGGGTTTCCCGATCGCGGCCCGCCGTCGCAGTAGTCAAAAATGCCGTAGCCCGATTGCGGCCGCTAAGTTGTCCCCTTCAGTTTTGGAACCACCCTATTGCGGCCTCGTGTACCCGTTCTTTTTTACGGCTCGTTGTACCGGTTACTACTGCCACTCCGTTTTGCGTTACCCAGGGTGATCCACGAGGAGGCGGAGCAGGGGGCCTATTCACTAAAATAGATAGTGGAAAGAGATTATCTATTTTGAAAATCTCCCCGCGAGAGATAGTCTCCCCTGGGAGACAGTCTCTTCCAATGTCTACCGGGTTCGTCTATTTTACAGAATAGCTCCAGAGACCTTGAGAAAGAGATATGGATCCTAATACACGAAAATGCCATAATATCCATGAAGTGCGAGATGTTTGTGCCCCCGGGAGTTCAATTCCTTAATAATGAAAGCATTTCTTAGTAATACCTATTCAATGGGTACCTACCTACCTCCATCCATACTTGGACGTTTTTACTCACGAATTGGATAAAAGTTTAAATGAAATTGAAAAAAGTCTCAATTATAAACAGAAAAAGTCGAATTAGGGGGCTTAATGCTTGTATTACATCTACACCTAATGAACGGCCACTCTTAGGTAGGTAGGTACCTACCTCAACCCGTCCTTGGACGTTTTTACTCATGAATCAATAATTATGTATATATTTTTAATTAAAATTGAAATGAAAAATTTAATGTTTATGAAATGAAAAACTTTATGAAATGAAAAAAATGCACGATCGAAATTACCGATGTGGTTGCGGATGAACGAGGATATTACACGATCACTGTGAAACAAACGAGAAATAAAGCTTCGTTCGCGGTGTATAGACTCTCTCTTTCGAGGAAAGACACTTAATTAGCTGTCTCTCTGAAAGAGATCAAGAATGCCAAGATGGCCGCCAACTCTCTCTTTTAAAAGTTACTGAATAACCCTGTCATGGATACTATAAAAATCTATTTTGCCAAAAGAGAGAGTCGGACCTGAAAGAGATGTCTCTTTGGCTTAGTGAATAGGCCCCCAGCGTTCTCACCCCAATTTTTACTGTCAAGTAAGCAGTCATAAAAAAAAGTCCATCTTGTTGCCCTCGTAAATTTGGTCGAATCCATTCTGATGCATTATGATCTTCTCAAATCACTCGCCGTTTGCATCGTGAGCCGAGAAGTGACACAAATTCTGCTTTTCTTACTTCATTGTTTTTCAGCCGTGTGATGAGACTATCAACAAATCCCTCCCTACGCCGGGTGGCAACCTTCTTCAGGCGGGTGCTTGATGCAGCAGCCGTGTTAATCAAAATTTGGGAGTCCATTTGAATGTTTTTTAATGTAACCACAAATGTCAGAATATCAGGATGAGGCGTGTAAAAAATTTTGTTAATTTTTGCATGAAATGTTTCACACGCATTAATTTGTGGTCCTGTCCGCGCTACTCGTCATTTCTCCCCACATTGTTGGGGGGAATGTTGCGTCGTCGTCAATATAGTTCTTGGTCAAGTAGGTACATAGCGCCTTGAATATTTCTGTGTATATTTTTGCAATTCTCACATTGTGAAATCGGAATGTGTAGCCCTCGATCAACAGCATCGGTTTCTCTTTCTCGCTCAGAATCAGCTTGGACACGATGGAGCTTATGACGACACAGTTGATACTCAACGGCAGTCGAGTCCTCCAACACAGGGGACAACGTACAACTCGATAACGCATGTTATTATTACCAGTTCCTCTCCCCAAAGGTCGCTAACAAGTTACGGCCGCAACCGGGCGATCGCAATTTCCCTTCCTGGTCCACTGCGGCCGCAACCGGGCGATTTTTATTCATATCGGTCGCAATCGGGCGATCCCCCACCAAATATATACCTACATATTATCGATTCATGAGCGAAAACGTCCAAGTAGGTACGGGTTGAGAGCTATTCAGTAAAATAGACGAATCTGAGAGACACTGAAAGAGACTGTCTCCCGAGGGAGACTCTCTCTCCCAGGAGATTTTCGAAATAGATAATCTATTTTCATTGTCTCTTTTAGTGAATAGGACCGTTGAGAAACGTTGGGAGTTCGATGGACCCTTCTGGTCCTTTTCCGAAGGCGTCGCTCAGCTTGTCTTTCTCATCGTTATTTGGTTAAATCTACACATTAGATAGAACAAGGTAAATGTAACATTAGAGGGATACCACGAAAATTATATTTATGTACTAATCTTTCTTTGTGAGCCAGCTGATAATCTACAAGTATATCCATCATTGTATTTGGGATTTTCCCGTTTTTGTATAAATAAATAAATAAATAAATAAATAAATAAATAAATAAATCAAGTTGTGATGAGAGGACAACTAACAAGCTAAGGCATTATAAATTTATATTCAAACGATGCTGCCATGGAAAAGCAACACCAGCAACTTCTAGGATCAATAAATTGGTTCGATTCCAAAAAAAAAACCGCAGCACTGGTCTATAATTTTCGCCTCTAATTCTGATTAAAACAGATAATTTTTTCTTTCTTTCAGATAATGCCCTTGAAACGGCCTGAAAACGGCCAGTGTGCTGATGTGTTAGGTAGATAGGATGTCTGACAAAAAATATTCTTAACGTCCCGAAATTTGTCAAAATATTTACTTCTACGTTCCGAAGGATTCTTCCCTGAGAACACCCAGTCAGTGTTGAATGTAAAGCGGAGTTGATTTGAGTGTTGAAGTGGTTTGAGATGACCCAAACCCCGTCATCAGTTGGGTGCAATCATGTGACTTCATGTTTAGCTGCATCCAGTTCCTGGTTGTTTGCTCAATCATTAGTACGCGCCCCAGCAAGAGAAAGATCAATCCACCGAACAGCTAAACGGATCTTGTCGGGGATCGGAACAATCTACTTACTTGAGCTCCAGCGGTTGAGGGGACCTCTCTCCGACCTACTGGGCAATATTGGTTTATGGTCAGGGACCGACCTCTGGCCTGAACCCTTTGACGCGACGGTTGTTTGAAGGCTGATGAGGTGCAAATCATGAGCTGGAGCGGACTCCGCGTGTGATTGGCCCATCTTGATTGATAGTCCAACTAGTCCAATCCGCCGGCGGTTGTCACCGAATGTTGACCGAACATCGGGGATCTCGTGATGGGGAATGGAAGAGGTGTATCGGTGGTGGTGTGGGGCTTTCACCGGCGGATTCTGATTGGGACGCTTCTGGGGAGGAGCGGGCCAAACTGAGGTCGACCATTGGACCTTTCACTTTATTCATTGTTGAATTTCAATTGATAGGTACATCAAGGCGCTCGAAGAGCTATGAACAGACAAACAAGTAGGGATGAAAAATCGAAGGCCAATAATCGATTATGACATAGAATTCACAGTCGACAAACCATAATCGATTAAATCGAATAATTGGTTCTAAAACATCGATTTTCAGCAATAATCGATTATTTAAATTTTAACATTAAAAAATCCATAGGAATTTCTATTTTTAGTGCTTAAATCGGAAAAATTGATTGTAGCTTTTTTGTAAATGATAAAATATAATAATAGTAAAAAATATAAGTAGCTGGGTTCAATCACTCATGTAGCATAGCAAAGTATTTAAAGTACTGCAAATTACAAAAAATGTATGTTATACTACAGTACAAAAATAGGTACATAATATTATTATAATAGAAAAGTTCATTATTGAAAAGTTCATTATTCAAAATAATAAACGAAAAATGTGCTGTTTTCCAGTGAATTAACACTTTGGGCCGAGTCTTCGAAGTCTGAACACCGAGTCACCAGTAAGTGAACACCTAAAATTCGTAAATCGATCTCATTCTTTGTAACGATTTCAATCTTTCCAATCCCCTTTCGTTGTTAATTTTTGTAGGAAAATAACTGTAGACAATTTCAAAGAAGGGAACTAGGTAATAAAAAAAAAGTTGAAAAATCGATAAAAATGCCTAGGTATTCCTACTTATGTAACATAGGTAGGCGTATACAATTTCAATTAGGTGACTTTAAACAAAGTAACAGGAAACTGTAAAACGAATACAAGTCTGTTAACTCCAGTCTCTTCACTCTCACTGAACTGCCTGTTCTCTTTGCCATCTCTTCGTCTTCATGCTTTCTTTTACCTACCCTGTGGAAGCATACCTATCTTGAGAAATGAGTTTCATAGGAGTTACACACCTACCGCCCTACGGTAAGCACCTAGGTTTTCTTGGTAAGGTAGGTAGATTCTTCCGTAGGAAGGTCTTTTACCTTTCCTACTAACCCTACTCTGGCTAAAGGTCTTATTACACGAACAGGTCTGATGCAATCAAGGTCCATATGTGTGTAAAAGTGAGTATATTATCCAAAATACCTTCTCCATTGGATGCTAGCCGCCAAAGTTTACTTACCTACTACGGAGAAAACGAAAAGTGGCAGGCATTTTAGGTGTTCATCCATTGGGGCACGATCCAACAGCGGCACGCCCCAGTGTTTGAACACCCCCAAATATTATTTTTTATCCATCGTTCATTTACTGTTGTTTATTGTATGAATAAGCAGCATGGAAGTTCCAGAATCGAAATAAACCACGTTTAAGGTACAATATAGTAGACGCAATTTCTCAGATGGAAAATTAGATCGGCTAATTTGAATGTGTCTCAGCTGCCCAGCCTCGCTGTGGTCCGACGAACTGTTCCGCCTGCCAGATGCCAAGTCTCAAAACTGTTGAATTTCCCGAGTCTTTGCAATTGTTGTTTCATTTCTTACGTATACATTGTAGCAAACTACACTAGCCAGTTGAAAATCATGATATTTCTAGCAGTTTGGAAGCTTACTTAGGCTATGTCTTGGTGCAATGAAAACTCAAAATGCCTTTGAGAACCTGGGCGTCAGGAGTATAGTTGTCCACTGGCATTTCTTCGTTATCTTTTCGGTCGTAAGTCCAGGAGGCCTATTCACTAAAATAGATAGTGGAAAGAGATTATCTATTTTGAAATTCTCCCGGGAGAGATAGTCTCCCCCGGGAGACAGTCTCTTCCAATGTCTCCGGGGTTCGTCTATTTTACAGAATAGCTCCAGTGACCTTGAGAAAGAGATATGGATCCTAATGCATGAAAATCCCACAGTATCCATGAAGTGCAAGATGTCTGTGCCCCCGGGAGTTCAATTCCTTAATAATGAACGCATTTCTTAGTAATACCTATTCAGTGGGTACCTACCTACCTCAATCCATACTTGGAAGTTTTTACTCATGAATCGGATAAAAGTTTAAATGAAACTGAAAAAAAGTCTCAATTATAAACAGAAAAAGTCGAATTAGGGGGCTTAATGCTTGTATTATATCTACACCTAATGAACGGCCACTCACTGGTAGGTAGGTACCTACCTCAACCCGTACTTGGACGTTTTGACATTAGTCAATAATATGTATATATTTTTAATGAAAATTGACTTACCTTTATGAAATGAAAAAAACACACGATCAAAATTACCGGTGTGGTTGCGGATGAACGAATATTAAACGATTTATCACCGTCAAACAAACGAGAAATAGACTCTCTCTTTCGAGGAAAGACACCTAATTAGCTGTCTCTCTGAAAGAGATTGAAAATGCCAAGGGCCGCCCACTCTCTCTTTTAGGAGATACTGAATACCCCTGCCATGGATACTATAAAAATCTATTTTGCCAAAAGACAGAGTCGGACTTGAAAGAGATGTCTCTTTGGCTTAGTGAATAGGCGACCAGTTTGCTGAGGTCGGTGTGTCCACCGAGGTGGCGATAGGAACCGAAAACGATCACGTTCTTTTACGGCTAATAGAAGTATAAAACGAAGTAAAAAAAAAGGCGAAGGTACTCGTGATGTGGTTGCCGTGGGGATGGGGTGCAACTAAGTTGTCGCTGAGCGGCTTATCAGGCTCAAAAACCCCTCAAGGAGGAGCCTGGCAAGACTGTTTGGTTGTGTTATCAAAGGGAAAGAGAAACCGAGCCGCCGTGCGTTGAATATCAAAACCCACCAACTAACAGCTGGCAAACCTGATTAAGCCTTATTAAGCCCTTCAGCCCGCATACTAAGATACCTCGCCCTTTGCACGCTTTTCGCTACCCCCACCCTGCTCCGTCACCCACGCTTTAACCGCTAGTCTCCTACCTTTACCGCTTTCGTACCCCATTAATGAGGTTTGCATATTTCCTCGAGTTGAACCTTCCCCCATCTACCGAGCCTGTACGTGTTTCGTAGACACCTCAGAGGAAACGGTTTCGTCGAGCTCATTAACGCAACTTCGCTATCCTACCAGCTGTATTGAGCTCTAAATTTTCCCGAAGAGCGTATATGAAAATTGGGACATTTAGGGAAATTTCAAAAGAAAATAGGCCCTGATTCGCGACACTGCTTCATTCTTCGAGGGAGGAATTTGTAAATCTTATTTTAAGAAAGTCCAAGTAATGCAAAATAAATTATTAAAAATAATGTCAACTAAAAATGCAAGATATTCTATGCATTACTGTACAAGAACGTTGAACTAAAAAGTATTACCAAATATTTCATTTTCAGTCCTGCATCCGTGTTTTCATCACTGGTATTAATTCAGACCGTATATATCTGTATCCTCTTCCACTCGTAATTATAATAGTTCTTGGATCATTATTCCTAAGATAATAGGTACTGAGTTTATGAGAAATTCCTACGTGGCTCACTCAGATTTCTCTACCAGAAAGAAGTGAATATTTTTCATGAATAATCTAGTTTTTTTGAAGAAATATTGAGTAATTTTTATAAGTAATCAAAAATCTATGGCTCAGCTGAATTTTCATATGTTTTATCGTAAATCAAAGCTTCGAGTTGGCACCAATTGATGTGAGCTGACTGAACAACAAGTTATTACCCAATTAAGATTTATTGGGACTCCTCCGAGGAGCACGCGTTCCGAGGAACTTATTCTTCGGTGTGCAATTTTCATACGATTTTCCTCATTTTTTACTGCCACAATTTATTTTTGTTTTGCTGTTGCGGTTCATTTTCTTTCTTTTTCTGTTGTATCTGCTGGTACATCTGGTGTGAAATCTATTTATGGGGGAGGTAGTTTATATTTTGTTGATGAAAAGTCATCCATCACGCAGAAGATTTAACCAATAAATAATTCGCTTAGTTCTTACTTGCTTGGTGATACCCAAAAATCACTCCGGGAAGATAGTTTTTTCCAAATGTCTAGGTTTAGCAAGAAAAGTGTTAGGTTTCAAACATTCCTCCATCATCAGGTATTGATTATACTTATGGCGTTTTAGGGTTAAGTATCCAATTTATTTAGGAAACAATTTTATAGACCTTGTCTATTGGGCAGCATGGGACAGGGAGGGCAAAGTTTATTTCTTTATTTAACATCTATTCGGGCGAAGCCTATTATTTATACAAGATTTAGGTAAATTACCAACAGTGCTATAATAGTATAGCTAAGCCAAGTATTATTAGCTAGACTTAACTAAGCCTAGGTCCAGCTGGTTGGAATTATGTACAAAAATTGTTATATTGATGTAAAAATATACCTACATGGTATGGGGAGAATGATTTATAAAATAAGAAATGATAAATGATAGCTTCACGGAGTAGAGGGAGAAATCGAGAAGACATTTTTGGGGGTCAAAAATTGTTATTAAGAGCTAAAATCAATATTAGTTCACCTGACGTTCTGTGGGATGGTGATTCAGGACGGAGCGACTATTTTGATGATATTATATTTTTCTCAACAAAAAAAAAATAAAAAAATAGTGGGTCAAATGTGACTTTATAGGAGTCAAAAATTGTTAAAAATGGCTGAAATCACGAAACAATTATATAATTTTAGTAAAGCATTTTAGACAACAGCACTATTTCTTTGGAAATTCGCTGTTATAACCATGCTGCATGACTGGAACTTTTACTGTACATCAAATAACAATAGAATTATGTACAATACATAGCCACTGTGTTATATACGATTTAAAATAAATTTTTTTTAAGCCGTCAATTGAACTTTATTGGATAGTAAGTTAATGGAATCAGAAATAACCATAAAACTTTCAGTGCAAAAAGACGTGATATCCCCTCGAAAAACTGATGTAATGGGTAGCCCCCCCAAGAAAACCTCCTCAGCCGCAAAAAGAATTGATATCCATTTTGATAGTCTAAGTAGCATGGCTTTTAACGCTACTTAGCGGGGAGCTTCGTTAATAAAATCTCCGAAGCCAAGCAAAAAACGAGTTTACGCTCATCTTCGCCGCAGTAGCACTGCCGTGTGTTTGAATTTTGTTCGGAGAAGTTGGAAAAGTACCAAAGTGGATGATGTGGACGGGTGCGAGGCACAGTTAGTCACTGCTACACCTTTGGAGTTACTGCAGTTACGGGTTTTGTAAGGCAGAGAACGGGAGAGGGGGATATTGCGGTTAAATAACTCCCGACACCCTCACCATAGGACGTATAACATTCGCGATCCGTTGGGGCATTAAGGCAGAAGGCAAAGTTCCGGCTGATGTACAAGTGATATGTAAACTGGAGCGCATTTAGGCCGCTCGGTTGATTACCATACAAGCCCCTATTTCACCTGTTATCGTCGGACTGTTGGTTTACATGCACGCCATGCGGATGCCGAGGCCTCGCAGTCCCTCCGGTGAAACCGTTTTCGGGCTCATAATCAATCTACCGCTCTGGCAAGTTTCAAACCGCAGCCTTCGTTTACAGGTTACGGCTTATGCGGGCGGCGGGTTTTAGGTCGGTATCTGCTCATTTCGAGCTGGTTCCGGCGGAATTCCCCTTGTTATTGCTTAAAAGGGCTGGATCCGATCGATGGCGATGGATGGGTGACTGTGAACATCTGGGTAGGTAGGTACATTGAGCAAAAAGAAGAAAAAAAGTTGGAAAAAAAAAAAAAAAATCCAGTCATGCATGGCTATAAGAGCGAATTTTCAAAGAACTATTTGTGCTATTGTGCAAAAAGATGATATTATAACGAGAGACCATACCACTTTTCTTAAAACTATATAATTTTTTCGTGATTTTAGCAAGTTTTATCGATTTTTGATCTTTATGAAGGCAAATATGACCCACTCCTCTTTTGAGAAAAATGTTTTTATACTCGAAATAGTCCCTCTTCATGTCGTGAATCACCATCCAACACAGCGTCAGGTGAGTTAATTTTAGCCCTTAGTACCAATTTTTGACCCCCAAAAATAGAAATGGGACCGCTATTCTGTATAAAAAAACCAATGAAATGGCATTTTTCTGTCTTAACTCACCCTTCCCTACCTCTTTCATTGATTTTATAGTAACTGCTCGCGATTTTAGGAGTTTTTACCAACTTTTGACCCCTAAAAATTGAAATTCGACCACCTTAGAATTTTTGAAAATTGCTCATCTTCGAATTCATCCTTCTGTTTGGCAATATGGACATTTTGGCGAACATCAGGAATATTTATCATGTACCAAAGGTGGTTTCATCTGGAGTGACACTAAATATATATTTATTTATGTTTATAACCATTATATATAAACGTATTTATAACCTCTTTTTATTAAAATAGGCAGTAAATTTGTTGGCATTTGTTGGCAACATGGTAGTTGACTGTCACTAACTAGTAACTGCAAATTTCGCTCCTCCTTTAAATGCATATTTTCCGAAATAACAAAAATATAAATTGAAAACAAATATTTTTCTGGTCCACGATTTGTAGATCCGAAACAGCGTTTTTTCGACGGTGATCCCTTAATTTTGTGCAGCCTATTCACTAAAAAAGAAAGCGAAAAGAGATTATCTCTTTTGAAAATCTCCCGGGAGATATAGTCTCCCTCAGGAGACAGTCTTCCAGATGTCTCCCGGGTTCGCCTATTTTACTGAATAGCTCCCGCGACCTTGAGAAAGAGATGCGAAAAAGTTTTAAGTATAAATAGAAAAAGTCGAATTAGGCGGAATAATGCTTGGTACTATAATGTCTATAATGAACGCCCACTCTTAGGCATCTCCCTTCCTCATCCAGTACTTGGACGTTTTTACTCGTGAATCGATAATATGTAGGTATATATTTTAAATGAACTATCGACACCTTTATGAGAGAAAAAAAGATACAAGATCAAAATGAACGATGAATGATCAAAATGACCGATGTGGTAGCCGATGAACGAAGGATGTGACACGATATCAACGTGTACCATCAAACGAGAAATGAGAAAGAAAGTAAAACCTAATTAAAAGAAAAGCCCTTCCTCCCTTCGTCCTTTCTTTTGAAAGAGATGGAAAATACCAAGATGCTGCCATCTCTTTTAAAAGATATTGAATAAAGTTAATGAATAAATAAATATGTCATAGATGCATATTATAAAAATCTCTTTTGCCAAAAGAGATAATTGAACAGAAAATACATATCTCTGTTGCTAGGTGAATGGGCCTACAGTGTGGTTAACTTCTGCTCAAAATTGTCTACATACCGCCAGCACAGTAATTCATCCGTATTTACGGGCGAGGTGAATGACTGGGTAAGGAACTGTCTTAAAGCTTCAAGTTCCACGTTAAAATTAACTGTTATCCATATCCATTACTAGGGAAGCCGAGGGGCCCGTGATGACGCGGAGAACAGAAGCCTATCAAGGAAAAGCGGGAGATCGAAACTCGGATAGCTTCCCCTGAGGGAGACGAAGGGCCAACCCCCATGGCCACCCCCCCCCCCCCCTTATGGCCCACCCTCATAACGAGGTTACAGCTTCCCGAGCAATGAGCCGAAGAGATGAACCCCCCCCCCCCCCCATCCCCTGCCCACCCGTAACAGCCCCATTACCGGCTCTGGACAGTGGCAACTCCTCAGAGAACAGCGTCAGGTGGCGTTCACTCACCGCACCCCAGTGGGCTGTACAGACTATGCCATTATTCACCTCCCTTTTCCCGAATTGCTATGATGAAGGGATGGCGAGGAGGGGGGGGGGGGAGCATGAGAGATCGGTTATTGGCGAAGGGACAGCTTCAATTGAACGAGAAGGTTCAACTGACCCTTCATTAAGGTTCTATTCAAATATTAAAGGGTTTTTCGGTCACTTTTCCCCCACCTCCTTCACCACCGTTAACTCTTAGGGTCCCTTAGGTTTCAGAAATTTCACTTATTCACATTTCAGTCAATTCAACTCCGAATCACAACAAGAAGTTTCTTCTGAATACATCCAAAAAAGTAAATACTATATCTATACATATAATAAAACAGTGTCTGTTTGTTTGTCTGTTTGTTTGTTTGTCTCGGCATCAATTGAGAACGGCTGGACGTAGAAAGTTGCGGCTGGTACCATTTGACGCAGAATTTATCTGGGAAGGTTTATGAAAAATCCGCATTTGAATCTGTCCATCCGTTGAAACGCTATGAATGAAATACTACTAAAAAACGTGTTATAATCACTTCTATGAGGGCGTTTATGCTTATAATAACTTTGAACGGTTAGACGTAAATCCGATTGTAATTAGATTCTGGATTCAGCTCGACGAGTACATTCAAGTGGTACTTCAATCAGGATGTTAGTGGGAGGGGGGTACAGGTTATGAGGGGGGGGGGGATCTACAGAAATTTCAAAACTACTTGACCAATTGGAGTGCAACTTTGGGAATTTGTTGTGTGAACATTGAGGAATGTTTCTAACCAGGTAGGGAGGGTTCATAGGATACGGTGGGGGGGGGGGGGGTTAAAGGCAGTTAGGGTTGGCATTGGGGAAGGTTTCTGATCAGTTGAGGAGGGGGGGATACAGGGGAGGGGGTGTCTGTTCTACCGTTGCGAAGCGCGGGTACACAGCTAGTATAGTATAAACATTAAAAAAACGCTGCAAAGTCCTTGTCACATGGGTTTATTATTCTATTGGAGTTCTAGAGATTCTTGTTGGCAGTTAAATTTATAGTTTCTTTCATGTGGGATGATTGAAATAGCTATTCCTGATGATTTCCACCAATTTTGGCCCCCAAAACATGAAATAGGTACACTTTTTTTTCCCCCCAGATCATCTTTGATCATTGGTAGTGCGATTTAATGGTCTTGATTCAGCTGTTTACACTTTTTCTAATGTTAGTATACACATTGATGGTGATTTCAGACAGTTTTCCAGGTTTTTGACTTAAAAAAAACCAATTTTGGGAGCTGAACCAATGGTAAAACCTCAATTTCCGCGTCTTTGGCCAAAATCGACTTCATATTCGGTATTCTCGTCCCCAAAAACATGGAAAACGATACCTCAAAAGCTCATTTTACTAACATGTTGCTAAAACGCAAAAAGTACCTATTTTTACACACATTTTCACTCATAACACCCCTGGGTATATTCCGATCGGGCTGAAAAGTTTCGGGACACAACTAGGGCCCAAATGGAGCATGTGTGCGAAAGAACGACTTTTTTAGATCTAAAATGAAGCCTGTACACGTGATACGGCGTACGGCGTACGGCGGACGGACATTGCATTTTTGGAATCTACGCACCTTGAAACGGAAAAGAAAAAAGTTTGAGGGGGTGTTATAAAAATTTTTTGCTGAGCGAATACATAGGTGTATTATTCGCAGAATAATAAACCAAAAGGACCTAAGTAATATAGTTTGTATTAGTATGTGCAGTAGGCTTACTGAATTATCGTAGGGTTATTACCCATTCCATCTTTCAATCGTTTTTCACAACGGCCTTATTCATATCGCCCATCAAAATTCTTTTCCAGAACACAAAATACTTAAATACCTATTGAGTATTTTTGTAAAATATAAAATATACCTATTAACCACATAACCATAATTTATTATTTTTTCTCTATATTGTCATGAAGACCTTAATTTAATTCTTGCTAACCACCATCTACTTTATAACATACTCGTACTATTCATTCCACGAGAATGGAATGGAATGTTGCATTATTGTTGTTTGGCTGTAATTTTCAATTTCTGATTAGAATTCCCCAGTATTTCATGTTCTTTTCATTTTTGCTTCTGCTGAAATTGAGATTTGTTTGCGAATTAGCGAATTTTCAAAGCGAAATTACGCTATTGAAATGGGTCCATCATTTTCAGTAAACAAATTTTTGAAAAATGTGTTATTGCCAAACTTCAGTGTGGCGTTCTTTCTTAGCCGCAGTTTTGGGTATTTTGACTTGAAAGCTTGAGGGCAGACTCGCTAGGCCTTCCGAATTCGCTGTATAGTTTTTGGTGCCATCACGGTGTCCGGGAACGGCGCCACGCTGGCACCAGTGGTGCCTTCTGTGAGAAAAATATGTTTTAGGTGGTTTTTCATGTTTTCCGGGAGGCTAAATCAAATGGAATAACTTCAAAGCTCAATCAATCATCCTTACAGCGATTCATAAATATTTAGCCATAACACTTTACGAAAAATAGTTATTATACTGAGCGTGGTACTCAGGCAAAATTAGAGCCTATTTCAAAATTCCGTGAGGCACCTAGTCAGCGGACCCATGAGTTATTTTCCGTCTTACAGCATTCTGAATTTCCAAAAGATACCTATCTGGTAAGAATTCGAAAATTCGGCCAATTTTTTTTGGGATTATAATCCTGGGGTTGGGAGGGCTGAATCCCAAAATCCTGGGAATATGAAGCTAACAAATTTTGCTCCGTTTTTAACTGAAGAACTAAATCAACTCATACGACTACCATTATCGATAGCCTCTTGTGACACTGTCTTTATATATTTTTTTTCTCGTAAAGCTCTGTTCACGAAGACGCCAAAATGTATCCCCTGCGTTGAAGATGTCTTGTTACAGACAGGAATCATTTATTTAAAGGGAACCCATTTTGGTTCCTCCCTCGAAAGCGCCACGACGTACTTCGCCATCTCACGTGAGCATCAGATGAAACGTCAGACTGACAACTTCCTCCCCCAAACGTCACAGATAACTAATGATATTGCTCTCGATTAGAGAGATCATGGTTTCCACTCGCCCCCGCGCATCGGTGAACATCAGCTGAGTGGAAAATTACTTGAGTTTCCTTATTCCTCGCTGAGTTCCCTCTGTAGTTCCTTGTCTGTGGCCAATGGATTATCAAGGCGAGTATCGCGAGGGGTGTTGTAGAAAATATTCAGGGAAACAGCGCGCATGATTCGTACCGCAGGCTTCATACAGGCAGCGCTGCACAGCGGGCCCGATCTATGCTCCAACCATATGATCCGAATAGATAGAATAGATCGGAATATGAACTTGTGAGGTACCGCTTTCGTTTTTTAGGACGAGGAGACCGAATATGAAGTCGATTTTGACCTAAGAGTGGAAAATTGAGGTTCTAACGAAGTTTCAGCCTTAAATTTACGTTCCATTTTGGTCTAAAATCGCCGTTCTTCCACATTTTGATCCCCATTTTGGAACAAATTTGGGTCTTAGTTGTTCTCCGAAGATCGGTAGCCCGATCGGAATACACCCAGGGGTGTTGTGGGTGTAACAATAGTGTTTTTCGAGTTTTTTTGAGATTCTATTGAACATGAGCATGTGAGATAAATCGTTTTCCATGTTTTCTAGGGCGAGAAGACCGAATATGACGTTGATTTTGACCAAAGAGTGAAGAATTGAGTTTGTAACGAAGGTTCAGCTCCCAAAATTAATCATTTATGGGCCAAAAACCTGGGAAATTGTCTGAATTCACCATAAAGTTGTATAATAACACGAGAAGTTGTATCAGAAGGTGCATCAAGAAAATTGAATTGAATGAAATCAAAGATAATTTGTTTAAATAAGAAAAAAAGGCCTAATTCGTGTTCTTGGGGGCCAAAATTGGTGGAAACCAACGAAATATTTCAATTATTGCACATTAAAGAAACAATAAATGAAATGAAAAGCCAGAATTTCTGTAGGTAATTCCAGTAGAAGAATAAGACCTCGCAGCGTTTTAAAATTTCCTGTTGATGTTTAAGTCTTGGTCTGGAGCGGTAACTGTTCAAATAGGGCTGGAGCTAGCCACGGAAATTGTCTAGTGTAGAAATAATTATGTGACTTTGGTATCTCGAGGACATGGTTGGCATTTGCTCGCGTCGGTCTGATCACCGCTTGTTTAGTAACTAAATTCAGGTGTTTATGTACATAATATAAAACCTACTCTGAAGCACGAATGTAACTCAGCAAATCAGCAAATTGTTCTGGTAACTGCCTTGTTGTGGAAAATAAAATAATTCAATCAATCAATCGATCAATCAACTAAGCGAACGAGTAAGGTATCCGAACCTCCACATCCCTGTGCTATACTGCAGCGTAAAGACAAGGAAGCCCGGTGCGAGTATTCGATAATTTTTCATCCCTTCGAACACTCGTAGTTTGTGATCTGTATCAGCAGCCCATTCATCCCCGTAGCCGGTGGATGTGCAGTTGTCACGGGACTTCGGTTGATGAGCGGGCAGATGTCCGGGTTTCCGCATTGTTCCGAAAGCAATATTTTCTCACCCTCCGATCGCCCGTGACCCGGTCGGAAGGTCCGGGCGGTGTTCACGGTCATTAAAGTGGACAATCGCTGTCTGGAGTGGACGCACCCGCCCCAGGGCAAATATTGCTGTTTTCACAGACTTGGACACGTGCGGAAGAGAACCCTCTCGGGAGCTGGAACTGTGATGCGGCTGTACGATGGGCGGCGGTTTCATAATTCGCAGGATGTTATTGCCCAGTAGTTCCGCAGATACCGGTGCGATATGAGTTGGAGATCACTTGGGTGGAACAGCTCTGCAGAAATGACTCCTTACCCAGGTAAGACGAACTCAATTCGAACCACTGATCATGTGACATAATTGATGGATCCTGTGACATAACCCATTGCCTCCTTCGAGTCCAAAAAACTCGTCCAGACTCATTTTTTGGTTTATTATTTTCAATAATGAACCATTGGAATCGAGCATGAAAAAAAAAATTCTTACCCCCCCTCAAAATTTGATGGTTTACGTTTCAAGGTATGTAGAATCCAAAACTGCAATAAAAATATTTCTGTCTGTCCGCCGTACGCCGTACGCCGTACGGGCCACTTTTCTTAGTTACCATGAAAAAAAATTGATGAAATTCGGGTTATAGGTTCCGTTCGGCGTCTAGTTGGTCCTCGAAGCTCGACGTTACTGTGAGTCATCTCTAAGGGGTTCAAAATAGGGGTTGAAATTTTCAAAACGCCTATACAATTTTTTTACGTAAATATTTTTACGGTTTTAAATAGTTCTTGAACTTGCGAGTTTTTTAAGACCATCCGGAGCATCGTACGTCCAGCCGTTCGTTCACAGTAAGGCCCCGAAGTTTGCACCGACAGGCATTTTCGACTCCAGTGTGAATGAAATTGTATACAATTCAAACCAAATCTCGTAACCAGAGACGCGCCCACAATAGGAATTTGTGAATACGGCCAATCATTGGTAGGGATCACCTGATTATATTGGCCGAGTATGAAGTCGAGTTGGTTGTTCTGTGATATTATTTCGCTTGAAAAATGATGGCTCTTTTGGAGTTTGTTGGTAGGTAGTGAAACTTGAACAAACGTTGAAGTATTATTGATGGGTAAATTATTACTACGGTAAATCATTACTCAACGGTAAATTATTACACAACGGTTCATTATACCATATACATACGTAAAAGGGGCTGGAGTTTGTTGGTAGGTACTTTTGCAACTTTTTTCACTCCTCATCAACAATTTCTTTTCAGAACTTCATTATGTGTGTTTCTTTTTGTTAGGTACTGTTTGTCATCGGCAGAATTATTTTAGCAACATTTAACTCGTGATTTAGGTAGGTACCTAGTAACGAGTACGGGGTTAGGTACTAACCTACGGAGGGTCTGCGATCTAGGTAATATGTATAGAATAGTACATATCATATTATATAGACGGGTTATCTATACATAGAGCTGTGATCTGTAACGGAAGGGTATTCTATACAAAATAATAAACCGTTGTGCAGGGATTTGCAGCGTTTTTGACTTTCTATTCAAAAATAACTTTAGAATCAGTTTCGTCGTCTCGAAAAATATGTGGTTTTTAAATAATTTTTTACTCTCAAATTTTCAAATCAAAACAGTCTTATTTATTTAAAACAATTAATTACGTTTTTTAATTTTTATTGATTTTAATTAGTTTCATTAATTTTATTAATTTATTTTATTTTTTAATTTAAAGCACCACTCCTTTGGCTACGGACTACTGACGTTTTCTTTTCAACTTTTTTCTTGAATTTAAATAGGTGGGAGTTGGAGCTTCAATTCGTATCTACTGCAATAATTATGCCGGCTTTTTACGGGGTTCAGGAGAAATAGAAGTTATACAAAAATGCGTTTGTTGAATTCCGTCGATATAATTATATAGGCCTATACAACTAACAGCCAACATTGAAAAGTTAAAAATCTAGTATCATTTTGGTTTCGATACTTGATGTACCTTTGGAGTCGAGCATGGGACAAAATTTTTCCTTAGTTACCACGAATAAAAATGAGGTAGGTATATTCACCACAGAAAACAGTGATCTACGCAGAAGGGGCACCTACAGAAATCATTCAATTGTTGTACTTTATTGAGAGAAATATGTACCTAGGTTGTTAGTTGCCTGACAGGAAAATTCCAATCCTTCCTTCTCTCGCTACACAATGGAAGTGGGCAGTTTTAAATTCCAATAAGATTAATAAACCTATAAAAACTAATAAAACAAATTTTGTAAATAAGTTGTAAGTTTTAATGGAATTGGATGTAAAAGTAAGTATAGGTATGTATTCAGAATTACAATTTCCAGTTGATTTTCCCCAATTTTAATTTACACCAGAACACTCGACATGGTTGCTGTTTTGCTGATTACGCCACATTTTCCGGGTTTTTCCAATCATATTTTACGTCCTGTTTGGAGGTTTTAGATCAGATTCTTCGACCCTATTCCGTAGTTTTTTCGTCATATTTTGACATTCTTAACGTTATATCAATCTGAACTCTACTCACAACTAGGGATAGAGTTTTATATATTTAAAAATACGTAATGAGTATTTATTTTTTGAAATACCTATGCATAAAAAATGTGAAATTTATAAAATATTTTCTGAAATATGTAAAAATAGGTAAAACATTTTGAAGTCAAAATAAATTGTGAAATAGTAATACTAATATTTATTTAATTAGAAAATGACATTGTAACAAAACTTTAAAAAACATCATCTGGAAACTCATGGAATTTCGTGGCATTTTGCACCAAAAAACATAGTGTCCACGCCCACAGAGTTTCAACAATGAACAGTGCAATGCAAAATAATATTTACACAGCTCCCTACAACCATTCGCAAATGGCGATTTTCTTCAAAACTTTTAAAAAAAGTTGAAATTGAAAAACAGGTGTCTCATTTAATGAAATATTTGAAAATATGTCTTTGAATCAATGAAAAATTCGAAAATAGGTATTAATAGCGAAATATGTGAAAATAAGTGAAATTAAAGTGTGTGAAAACGGTTCAAAAAGTGAGAGTATGAACAAATTTTGTTGAAAATCATATATACCTACATAGCCTAGAAAAAAATATGTCCTATTCCTACTTACAACTCAGCTTCCTCGTCCAAATAGGGATGTTTTGCGTTATGATTATTATGTGATTTATAATTATTTATTAATCAAATATTAAATCATAACTGGTACCTACCTAATTACACATTAGATCAGAAGTTGGCGAAGAAATAGGTACGTCTTCATCGATGGGAGAGTGAAAAGAAAAAGTGGATGAGGAAAGATGAAGGAAAAAGGTGGCAGGGGCTGTGGTCAGCAGCGTTGAGACGCAGAGTGACTTGTAGATGGAAAAGAGAAAGAAGGAGTGAGACGGAGAGAAGGAAATAGTGTGTGTGTGGGCAGGAGGGGGTGCGTTGGTCGGTGAGGCGGTATTATGGACAAAGGGCTGGAAGGAAGGGCAAAGGGACCGGAGGGCGAAAGGACCGACGAAAGGGCGGACGGGGGGAAGAGTATTGACCGAGCCAAAGGGCCCCCTTCACCCACCCACCGCCGCCCCCGGCCGACTACCGCCCCACAAGTCCCTCTTACTCTCTATAGATATGATAGGGCGTCATAGCGTAGGGGCAGCACTAGCGCTACCTGCCTCCTATTGATTGCCTTCTCTCTCTCTCATGCTCGCCCCTTTTCCCTCTTCCTCTTCCTCCAACCCCATTGGCCTCCTCATTTTCCCTCCCCCCCCCCCCCCTTCCAAGGCGCTCGCCTCCCCCGCTTCCGTTGGTTATTACATATTTCATATCGGCCAATCCCTTTGCCTTCTGTTATGAAAATCACGCCCACTCAAAATGGCGATATTACATCCCTTTCCATCTTCCATACAAATATTTTCTATTCCTAACAGCCGGTTATCAACTGCAACGCTAAACGGGCAGTTAGATAAAACCACAGTTGTCACTAATTGTCGCTTGTCGAATAGATGCTTTCATCAATTCCAACTTAACGTTACAAAACCGTTGGTTACAGCATGGATACTGCAATAATTCGATTATCTGACAGCTGTAGAAGGCTGTGGTCTTTGCCCGAAGAACCTCTCAGTTTCCGCGGGTTATCTGCCAATTTTCGCGGATTCGCGGGTGCCCTTGAAGGGCCTCGAAAAAGCAGGCTTTGCCGTTTGGCCGTCAAAGATAGCGGCCAAATGACAGAGGATCGCTCTGTAGTTGTTGCCATAGATTACCAAAGATATAGATTTCCCAGGTTCTGAACGTTCGGCTCCTCGACTTTCTACGTAGTGAAGTACCTGCCTAAAAGTATTACAACGATGCGAGGCAGATGTTTTTAGGCTCAATAATACACCTATGTATTCGCTCAGCAAACAAATTGTCGAATAACCCCTCAAAATTTATTCATTTTGCGTTTCAAAGTCCGTAGATTCCAAATATGCTATGCCCGTACGCCGTATCATGCATATCTAGGTACTTTATTTTCGGTCCAAACAATTTGTTCTTTCGCACACAGGCTCCATTTCAGCCATAGTTGTGTCCCGAAACTTTGCAGCCCGACCGGAACATACTCAAGGGTTTTATGGGTGAAAAATGGGGGTAAAAATAGGGGTGTTTGGGTGTTTTAGTAACATGAGCTTGCGATGTATCGTTTTCCTTGTTTTTCAAAGCGAGGAGATCGAATATGAAGTCGATTTTGACCGACGAGCGAAGAGTTGAGGTTGTAGCAAAGTTTCGGTCTTAAATTTACCTTATATTTTGGTCTAAAATCGTTCGATCGCACGCAGGCTCCATTTGGGCCCTCGTTGGATCCCCTATCTCGGCAGTCCGATCGGAAAACACCCAGGGTTATGGGTGAAACATCTGTGCAAAATTAGGTATATTTTAAACGTTGTAACTTTGGTTTGTGAGGTAACCTTTTCCGTGTTTTTAGGGAGAGGAGACTAAATAATTATGAAGTTAATTTTGACCAAAGAGTGAAAAGTTGAGGTTATAACGAAGTGTCAGCTCCCAAAATTAATTTTTTATGAGTCAAGAACATAGGAAATTGTCTGAAATCGCCATAAATTTGTATTATAACATTAGAACAGATGAATCAAGACCATTAAATGGCACTATCAATGATCAAAGATAATTTGTCCAAAATAGGAGGCAAATTCGTGTTTTTAGGGGCAAAAATTGGTGGAAACCATAAAAAATAGCTATTTGAATTATTGCACATTAAAGAAACAATAAATGAACAGCCAGCATTTCTGTAGGTAAGTCCAATAGAATAATAAACACACGTGACAAGGACTTTGCAGCGTTTTTCGTTTTGATACCTATTCATTTGACAATGTGGCTCATAAACTTACCGTAAAATGGACCAAAACACCCTCTAGTCGACTCTTTTGAAACCTATTTATATGACAAACTTCACCCGTAAACTTGTCGTAAAAAGGACCTAAACATCCAGGTTGACTTTTTCTTATCCTGTACGGCCCATTTTCCCACTCCAACAACTATGAAAATGCACTATTCTCGTTGTCAATACTATCGGAAGAACCCAAATCGATGGTATCCATAATAATGTCACTGAATGGCACAATGTCGCAGAAAAAAACTGAAATTGCATGAAACCGACTAATTTTTTGAAGTTAGAAAGCCCTGGATGAACTCACTAAACCTGAGTTAAAACGTTTATCCGGCCTGCCCCCGACCAGATAAATTTAAACTTCAGTAAGCCCTTAATTGGTGGTGGATAAACACTATCATTGATGCATAAAGCCGTTTTGTTCTTACTACTGGTCAAATCTCCCCTAACTGACTGTTATTTGCGATTGATAAACCGGCCCTAAGTCATCCACTTCCAACTCATTATGAACTGTGAAACCACTTGAGCAAACTCTCGAAACAACCATGTACTCGAAAATATTTTTCGATTTTTTCCGATTCAGAGGAGTTTGAATCCATCCCTATATATTTCTACTACTTTATTTCTTCGTGCATTTATACCTACTGATTTTCAGCAATTTTGATCCACAAAAACTCAAATTTGACCAATTTTTGGAGAGAAAAAACTTATTAGACTGTTGAAGCAGTGTTTTCTGTCACCAACAACCATTTTATACCACTTTTGGCGAATTTACTGATAAACTCAAATAATTCCCAAAACTCGAGTTACGTATCCTGCTTTTATTTGTGTCACATATTGTGACCGTTGAAAGAGCTTTTTCTGCCCCGAACAACCGTTCTAGATAACTACCACTTTTGATGAATCAATATAAAGTTTTGGTACATTTTAGCAATTTGAACTGATTTTTAGCAGTTTAGAACCATCAAAATTAATTTGACCCCCAAAAACTTGAATTCGACTAATTTTTTGAGAAAACCCTTGTTTTCTGTCTCAAAAAAATATGCTATGTACCAGTTTTGTAGAGTTCGTTTCGATTTTTATTGATTTTCAGCAATATTTACTGATTTGTGGCAATGTTTGACCCACCTTTTATGTTAGAGAACGGCTTAACTTCGAAAAATATTCAAAATCGTCAAAAAAAATATTTTTTTTAAAATAATTTTTTTATAATTTATTTATTTATGTTACAACTGTATATATATATATAACATCTAGCAACTTTTCTTTAATATCTTTGAGCGTTTTGTGGTTTATAGATCACTACCTACATCCACTACACATCACACTACACTTAGTGAATCGTGACGAGGTCCATTGGTTTGGTCCTCTTCAGTCTTCGTACGTCCCCGCTGTTGTCCAGAAGGTTCAGTACTTCAACGTTTTGATGGTTGTGAAGCCGGCGTTCGTGCTCCACACAAAATATTTGCTCCACGGTCAGAGCAACCTCAAGTTTTTAGGGTACCTACCTACATAGGTGCTGTTGGGCACTATATATCCTTATTTCAGTTCAGTGTCGAACAAGCAGGTTACTTATTTCAGTTGCTTTCAGTAATCAAAAATATTTGTTCTCAAAGAAGAGTGGACGCGTCAAGTTCAAATTTTTGGGGGTAAAATAACCGCAAAAATCAAGCAAAATTATAACTAACCACCAGGGGTGGTGCAGAATGATGAAACGAGAAAAAGCTCTGCAAGTTATTACACAACGGTTTATTATTTACCTGTAAAGATGCCCCTTCTGCGTAGATCACTGTTTTCTGTGGTCAACACCTACCCCCGTGCTTGTCCCAACCTGGTACGTTTTGAAATTCTGATGGTCGCTGATTCTCGTCATGTTCCCAAATTTTCACCTAATTTGGATGATTCGTTTGACCTTAAAGAACAAACTTGTACCCACCAACAAATAGGTTAAAAAAAAAATTACCCATTAAAAAAATCCAAAATAATTTGGGTACTACCCTCGCTATATGAATTCGGTGGTTTACGCAGAAGGGGTACCTATCTATGAAAGAAAATGATAAGCCTTTGCGTAATAATTTGCAGCATTTATGTGGCCTAAAATGGCTGAAACACCAAAAATGAAAAAATTAAATAAAGTGAGAGGTAACTGGATGGTTGTTCGAGACTGAAAACGCCGTTCAAATGATCAAAATATCCTCCCTCCTCCAAGGTGGATCAAATTCGAGTTCTTGGGGTGTCAAATTTGTTAAATATAACCAGCACTGTAATAGGACGGTAATTTGGAAATTCGCTCACATGGTAGGTAATGCTGAATTACTGGAACTTTCTTGGATAGCAATGGAGAATCCTAAGACAATTTTTTTTCGTAAAAAAGGGAGTTCATAATAAAAAAATATGGTAGCCCCTCATGGACCACGATCAATTTTCTAGATCCGTTTCTTCTGAAATCCACATCGAGGTCAACAATCACCTGGTACCATTTTACTTACCATTTTACCGCATCCGAAGGTCCCCTTTTGGTTTATTATTCTGTGAATAATACACCTATGTATTCGCTCAGCAAAAAGTTTTTATAACACCCCCTCAAAATTTTTTCTTTTCCGTTTCAGCCGTCCGCCGTACGCCGTATCACGTGTACCGGCTTCGGTCTAAAAAATTCATTCTTTCGCAAACATGCTCCATTTGGGCCCTAGTTGTGTCCCGAAACTTTGCAGCCCGATCGGAATATACCCAGGGGTGTTGTGAGTGAAAATGTGTGTAAAAATAGGTACGTTTTGCGTTTTAGCAACATGTTAGTAACATGAGCTTTTGAGGTGTAGTTTTCCATGTTTTTGGGACGAGAAGACCGAATATGAAGCCGATTTTGACCAAAGAGTGGACAATTGAGGTTGTACCAAATGTTCAGCTCCCAAAATTGATGTTTGAGTCAAAAACCTGGGAAATCATCTGAAATCACAATCAGTTTGTATAATAACACTAGAAAAAGTTTCAACACGAGGATCAAGACGATTAAATGGCACTACCAATGATCAAAGATAATTTGAAAAAAAAAAGAGCGTACCTAATTCTGTAGGTAAGTCCAATAGAATAATAAACCCATGTGACAAGGACTTTGCAGCGTTTATCACCTTGAATTCCCCTTCCCCCATCCACCCTACCAATTTTTTGTTGTTGTAAATCAAACGACCATTTTATTTTATCTTTATCGATTTTTATGTTTTCTGTTGGATAAAGCCAAAGCCGCCTCAGTCGAGTCCCCCCCCCCCCCCCCAACCGGGATCCCGGTGAATGGGGGAAAGTGGGGGTTAAATGGTGAGAGTGGGGGGGAAGGGGTTTTGACGGTTTAATCGTTTGATCCGTACCAATATATCAGCACCCTGTGGCCGTCGGAGGGGAAGCGGGAGTTAGTGGGGGGAGGGGGGGGGCTGTCGATTCCGCCTCTACCCTAATTTGTTATATAGAACTTCCCAACCTTCAACTGCCCCAAACCCAACTCTCCATTTCCATCTCGGGAGTTTTGTCCTCTGCAAATCCAAACATGTTCCTCCTCTTTTTTATTTTATTTTATTTTTTTCGTTAACTATTTATTTTATTTTTATTCTACTTTTTTCCCCTAGGGTTTTCACTCCCCACGCTCCCTCGGACATTCAACTTGTTGTTGACGAAACAACTGAGTTTGTCGTGTTTTTTTTTCTTCCTCGGCTTTTGGTCCAATACGCTACCTACAATTTATCTGACTCACCAATACCAGGAGTAAAGATGATAATTCTAAATGAATTGACTCTACACCATACATACAGGTACTATACATAACTATGTATAGTCATGTCGAAAAGAATGTGGACGAATTAGACTCCTGGTCATACAGCATGACCATATTTTTATGTGCGAATTTTCGAAGTACGGATACCACCCTATAACATGTTCGGTGATCAATTATGAGTTAACTGTGACCAAAATAAAACTCAAATTTGATCAACTTTTAAATTATTTTTTGGCGGAATTTTAAATTGTTATTACTTCTATTGTTAGGCAGGAAGTTTTGGCGAAATTGTTTTGATGTTTAAATAGCCATTTATTCATTCTCGATTTTTTTTTACCCTGGATTTTTCCACAATGGGCATATCCCGCGGGGGTCTTTTACTCGAAAGATATTATAGCTACATTTTTTTAAACATCCTTAGTCCCTGTAAGCTCCCATGATTCTATCAGAGGTGAAGAGCTAATCGCTGGTCGGGTAAGCAAATGCAAGCTTTTTAAAGCTTGTACTGGTGCCCGCCCGAGACGAAAACGAGAGACGTCGCGAACTTGTATCCCAAACTGGTATATAAAGCTATAGCCCGCTCTGACACCCCGGAAACTAGTCTCGATAATATTATTTTATTTATATGATTTATATACCTGTTTATTTATATTATTTATAAATACATCTATTTTTTTAAATATTATAATATTTATAATAATATTGAAATATTACTATAATGTGGGAACTCCTGTCATTGTTTGGAAATGTTTTTTGCTGGCATTCAAAAAGTTGGTTGTCATTATTCCTTTAGACTTGTTAAACACTGTTTTGTGTTAAATACAAGGAAGTTGATCACGAGCCCGTTGTTACAGTATTTTTCGTCTTGTGACATAAGCCATTTTTGCCGATTTCTGATCAACTAAAACTCAAATATGACCCCCAACAATCTGACAGACCAGTTTTGTTTTAGAATTTTTTTTCACCTACTACTGAAATAGTGTTTTTTGTCTGAAGTCGGTATTTTTTGGTGCCTTATATTTGTGGATTATATCCATTTATGGTGATTTTTAGGCATTTTTTACCGATTCGTAAAGGTAATGTGACCACTAGAACTCCAATTCGACCCACTTAATGGATTTGAAAATTGTCCATCACCGAACTCATTTTTTCGTTTGCCATTTACGAACATTTTGGTAAAATTTCGGTATTATCTCTTAGGTAACGTTAGATCTGATATTGCCTGGAATCACTCACTCATAACAGGTTTGTTTGCAGTGACCATCTGACGGTTATCTGACTGTCAGAAAAGCGGATTCTCGGACGTTTTTCTGACTGTATAGTACCCATGACTGGCTGTTTGCAGTGTTTTCCCGACTATCCAACGCCAGTGTTCTGATCGTCATTCCAGTACACAGAAGGTAGGGCGGACGAGAAACCATGCACTCACTGCCTTCTCGACCCCCAACCATTACCAAACTCAAACCCTTCCCAAATGGAAGGGTTCGTTCTTGGATCATGGATGGTTTCTTATAAGGTTTTCTAGGATTCAGCTAACCATCAGAAAAACGCTGCAAATTATTACACAACGGTTTATTATTTACCTGTATAGATTTACCTGCGTAGATCACTGTTTTCTATGGTCAATACCCTCGAGCTCCCTCCAGGAAAGCCTTAAATGGAGTACTGGATCCGGCCCGGGAATTAAAGTTTCATACAAATGCGCGGGATTCAATAATTCAATCATTAATAATTATTATCTGTAGTTATTCATGAGGCATAAGGTAAATAATAAACCGTTGTGTAATAATTTACAGCTGTGTAATTTTGTGGGGGGGTTTACAAATTTTTTTTCATGCTCGATTTCAAAGGTTCATTATTGAAAATAATAAACCAAAACATTATTCCCCCCCACTCAAAATTAGATGGTTTCCGTTCCAAGGGATGTAAAATCCGAAAATCGAATAAAAAACATTTTCTGTCTGCCGTACTTTGCACTTTTCTTAGTTAACATGAACCAAAATTAATGAAATTTGATTTGCAGGTCTTATTTGAGGTCTAATTGGTCCGCGAAGCTCGGCGTTACTGTCAGTCATTTCTAACGGGTGAAAAATAGGGTTGAAAATTTCAGAACGCCGTTGCTCCAAAACTTTCAATAGAAAGGTATGGTTTTTTAAACGTTTTTAAATATTAACCTCGAACTTGAGCGGTTTTTGAGAACACAGAAGACCCGGAGCATTGTACGTCCAGCCGTTCGTTTGCACCGAAAAGCTTCGTCAATATGATCGTGAATGAAACGGTATACATCCGGCCCAGATCCGGCACCTGATTATATTCACGGATGGCTGTATGAAATCGAGTTGGTTGTTCCGTGACATTATTTCATTTGAAGAATGGTTATTTTGAATACAGTTGATGGGTACTTTTTCAACGTGCATATTTGATATGTGCAGTTATGCTTCATGGTTAACAACAAATAATAATGCATGAATAACGCATATTTATGTACTGTAAACCGGGCTCCAGCAGTCGATTTAGTGCTTTCCTGGGGGGGAACACGAGAGGCCACTGGCCATATAGAAAACAGTGATCTACGCAGAAGGGGCACCTATACGGGTAAATAATAAACCGCTGTGTAATACTTTGCAGCGATTTTTGAATCCATCTCAAGATTTTGGTAACAATCTTGAGATGGATTCAAAATGCACTGAAACGGAAAATAATCAAAAACACGTTTTGAAAAACCATGTGTCTACTAAAAATTTCGGATCCGTTGCAATTTTCGCCAACAGTCGATTGGTAATATAACATGGCTTTAGGTTGGTAAATTTATTCCTTCTTCGCGTTGTGTATGCGATACTGTATTTTACTAAGCCGCAGCGTGATGGTTGGGGGGGGGGGGGGGGGGGGGGATGAGAAGCCACGCCCCTTCCCCTCACCTTCGTAAGCACTGCCTCCAACCCGGATATTACATAACATAAATCCTTCATAACCGCCTACTACCCTCGAGGATGAGGAAGAGGAGGACGATGAGGAAGCGAAGTGAAAGGGATAAGAACAGGGGGGATAAGGGAGAAGAGGTGGAAAAGCCAGGGCGCAGGCCTCGCCAAATATTAATATCGAATTTTTCCCTCTCTATTCATTCTCACCCCGTTCAAGTCAATGGGTGGGAAGGGGGCATCTTGGGAGAAAAGCGCTGCGCGCGCAGAAACCATCGGCCAAGGGTCAGCCTCGTTATGGAATCCCATTATTACCCCTCCCCCACCCCCCTCTCCACAAGACATCATCATCCCCACCACTACCTCCCCCCCCCCACCCCGAGCACCCACCTCGCGCTGCAGGGGATAAAAGGATCCGAAGAGGATATCCTGGGAGTGTCATCATAAAAAGGCTTTCAATGGAGTTGGACTTTCTAACCCCCCCCCCCCCCGACCATCCCACCAGTCTTGTCCGGTCTTCGTCCTTATCCCTCCCTCCTCTCCTTCCTCCCGTACACCTCCCGTTCTGCCCTTATCCTTTCTCTCCCCTTCACCAGGCACCGGTCACCCCCTCGGAGCTGACCCCTTCCCTAATCGATATAGCTCAGTGCGTGAGACTCACGTTCAACTGAATATTTCATAACCCCCCTCCCCCCCCCCTCCCCCCCCACAGAATACTTCCTAACCCCCACCTCCAAAATTACAATTGTCCTTATTCTACAAAACGAATTGCATACAAAATTACACTTGTCCTTATTCTACACGACAAATTGCATACATAATTTACCACACGTCACTTCTTCTCTTCTTTACCCCTGAAACACTGCTAACAGGGGCCCACTCTACTTACACTTGCCTAACTTAGGGATTTCTCTTTATAAATACTTACTATAAAAACTTTCCCAAAGCGCTGTTCTTCATGTTCGATCCCTGTAACTTTTATACTCAGACATTTCTAAAACATTTCAGCTATGGAAAAAAAACTATGCGTGCATTTTTGCTCAAAATATGCTATTGCAATGGGTCAGACATTTTTAGTAGGTACATGAATTTCTGTACAATTTTAGCAAATTTTCAAAGAAAATGATGGGTCCAAAATTTTTGGAACAAGAGTTTTAAAAACTTTTGTTATAGGCGAATCCGTTGCAGAGCGTCCTGAATTCAGTCCTAGATTAAAAAAAAAAGTTATTTATAAAAATATTGATTTATAGGTAATTAAATATTTATACATATTTATTTAAGTTGAGTGTTCTTTTCTGTCTAGTAGAAGCAAAGCTGGGATAGGTAGTTTGGCCAAACTAGACTTGTTTTTGTTTTGGTTTTTGTTTAATCCATTGCTCAACGTTTCCACTTAGTGTAGTCCTATTCATGAGTCTTTATGTAATGAGGATGGTTTTCAAATGAGTAACTGAGAGATGAGTAATTGTTCAGTTGACTTGAAGTGGCTTAAAGATTTAAAAATATAAATGGTTAACAACAATAAGGAAGGAGATGCCTGTGGGAGTTGGGTGGAATTGTAATGGATACATAGTAATGATTACTAGTAATAATAGTAGTATTAATTGTATCCATTACAATTCCACCCAACTCCCACAGGCATCTCCTTCCTTGTTGTTAGCCATTTGTATTTTTAAATATTTAAGCCACTTCAAGTCAACTGAACAATTACTCATCTCTCAGTTACTCATTTGAAAACCATCCTCATTACATGAATACTCATGAATAGGACCTAGTACACTAGGTGGAAACGTTGAGCAATGGATTAAACAAAAACCAAAACGAAAACAAGTCTAGTTGTTCAAACTACCTACCCCAGCTATATTTATTTATGTGTCACTCCAGACAATCTGACCTTGGGTACATGGTCAAAATTCTTAATTTCGCCAAAATTTTTGTATTGCAAAACAAATGATGAGTTCGAAGATGAGCAATTTTCAAAAATTCTAAGGGGGTCAAATTTGAGTTTTTATGGGTCAAAAATCGGTAAAAACTGCTGAAATTACGAACAATTGATATAAAATCACTGAAAGTGTTATGAAAGGATGAGAAAAGACAGAAAAATACCGTTCGAGTTGTTTTTCAAGCAGAACAGGGGTAAAATTTTGATTTCGATTAAGTAATTTATTTTTCCATACATTTCGGCAGTTTATTCCAACAAATTCATGGGTGAGCCATGTATGTAGCCCATGAATATGGTTGAATAAACTGCCGAAACGTCGGGAAAAATAAACTCATCTGTGACCGAACCTTAACAATCTTCTTCATATAATTATAATATACTGTAATATTATTATATCTATATAGGTAATTTTGTTTTGCAGTAGATAACATTTTCCGACCTCGCCTTGATATTTGAGATTCTTCTTCGAAAATAATCTCGTCAATAACGTGGACGAATTCAGAACTTTCCAATTATCGAAGTTACCCGTAGCCCCCCCCCCCCCCCCCCTCCCACGCTTTTTCCTCTTCACGTCAGGAAAAAACCGACTTGAGATTGACGTCCTTTGGGAATATATTTTACGTTCCCGAAAGAAGAGAGAAAAAGAAGAAGAAAGCCTTACGTGAAAAGAGCCAAGGTTCGGGATGTTCGGGAAAACGCCGCGTGGGATGGGTATACGTGGGTATGAGGGGTATAAGGTGGGGGGTATGAGATTGATTCTCAGAGTTCATACGAGTTTTTTTTCTCCTTCACCTCCCTCCCGCCATCCGAATCTACGTTCTTGTGAATCCCCGCGTATTGGAGCCGATTTAAATAAAAGTCGAGCCATTTGATTGACAAGAGCCGGGATCGGGGGATGAGACTCGCGGAGTATAACAAGCTACAAGACTTGACTTTTTCTTCCCCCTCAATCATTCTTCTATTTTTCCTTTTCCTTTTCTTTCCTTGAGCCCTCCCTCCTCCCTGCATCTGTTTTCACGTCGATTTCCCGTACCCGGATCACGGACTGAGGTGCTGGAGATGACGTTGACGGAATGTAAACATGAATTACTGTCTGCTCCGATGGTAAATACTTCCGGAAAAAAAAGAAGAAGAACCCACACATTCTTAGCCCAGTGTGAAATGAAGGGAGCGCGCTCTTGTCAACAAACTTGATTCTCTCTTGAAAAAAGCAATTAAGTTGATCAGTACATAACTAAAGCAGTAGATGGATTCTTTCATTTTTGCGAGGAAAATTTCCCTCGCGTGCAGGTACTCCTACCTCGATTTTGCTGTGTAGGTTGTTGGTCACGACGGCGCCAGTAATGGAGCCTTCAAAATCTTAAAATCAGCTAATTTTGGTTCTTACAACTCAAAAACGTTAAGATGATAGACGCAGTGTCGCGGCATCAACATCGTATTAGGTACCTATCACAATCAGAATCGTTCAAACCGCTAACTGCCCGTAAAAACTTATTTGGCGGATTTACCGGGTAAATCTATACCCCTAGCGAGGAATGATAAACGCACATGTGCACGTTAGCTGGGATCGGCTGGGTAATTAATTTTCCTAAACAGCTGTTTAATGACATTGATAGACCGGCCCTTAGTGGCGTAAGGTCGAAGGACAATTTATTTTTAAAAAAATAATAATAATCTGGGTTCGCCCAATTATAATAATCGAGTTTTGAAAAAATTGCGAAGACTTGCGTTGCAAATTAGGTTAGAATGACTCGAACCCATGCGCCTGTGGTCAGCACTGTGTAAGGCTTGTAAAATTGCTACAGATTTTGATAAATTTTTGTCGCTTACTAATGCTGGGAGTTTACATTATTTTAGTCGTGAAGTCATCAGAGAATAAATAAACCGGTTTTGAATAGTGGAAGAAGTTGGTTGGGGCATCACTAATGAATTATGAAGAGCCTAAGAAATCAATTAGACTGCCGGGGGCGTGTCATTATAATGCAACTGGTTACGAAGACGTCATTGCCGCAGTGTTTGACTTGCGGTTGGATCCTGATGAGCGCGCTGACCGCATCAGCGGAAATCTCTTCCCTTTCCAATAAGGTTTTTTCCCGACCCTTTCAAAGCTTTCTCTAGGAAAATCCAATCTTGGTGTTTACTAGTAGGTGCATGAGTGTCTTAAGTTGTATTGACTCAAGCCCGAAGCTATCACATGATTTACAAAGAGAGGAGGGGGAAAAAAGCTTCCCCCGCCTGTTGTTTGCCCACTCACGTTGACCGATGGTAGATGTAGGAGAGGGTGGAGGGGGTGAGATATCTGTAGAGAGAAGAGTGAGTGGGACCTTTGATGGAAAATTGGAAAACCCCTTCCTTGTCCCATTCCTGATGGCCTCCTCTTAGAGTCTGGACTTCCCTCCGGCGTGGACCTGGACACTCAACGTTTTCCCTTCCGAAGGATGGACATTTCCCATGGGATGGAAAAGGGAATGGCCAATGGCAGACTCAGAACTGACCGTCTATCTGGGAAGCATTAACCTTTCATAGACTCCCACCCCCGACCCGTCCATCTAGATGTGCTTCCATTCTACATCCAGAGAAAAAAAAACTCATCCTGGAAGGGTTTTTTCTTCACGGGAGACATCTTCAACTCTTCTCCCTTTTTTTTCCACCGTCCAGCCTGTAAGGACGTCGCTTTCTCAAATCCTATTACCTGCCTTCCAGTGCTATCTGCGATTCCGAGCTCGACATACTAAAGTGACCTTCTGACGGTGGGAGCATCCAAATCTACCCCATCTGGGCGAGGCCTATACAAGATAAGCAACACTCAGCTTTTCTGATCCACTTTCCCCAGATTCCTTTCACAGTTTCATAAAACATTCATAGAGCATTGTCGACTTGGATTTCATGCTTATCGAAGGAGGAATCACATCTTTGTTCCCCCTCGTGAAGGAGACATCGTACCCGCACGTGTCTCAAACAACCAACACATACAAACTACCGCTAAACAAGTTTGCCAAGTAGGTGGGCTCTATAGCTTCCTCATTACGCTAATATGATTCCTACCACTCTTGAACTAGCTAGAGCGTCAAATGTTTTCTCAACAACAAAAACCATGATAGGTGCATTGATAAGCACTGCCTAGGTGCCTGCTGGGCGAAATGGGTGAGGTAATCTCAAACAGTTAACTGAGTTATTTATAGGATTTGGATACAATGTGGACATACGCACAGCCTACTGCTCCGATTACTGTCGAATTCATAGGGGACCAATACCTGTACAACCTATGACCCCTCGGTAGTTTCATTCGAGTCGGGAGAACAAAACCTGAGCTAAAAGCGTTACTGCCCTGCTATCATTCAGATTGATTTGAAATTTAAAGAGGATAATTTTGGACCCTAATTATATAACCTTCCGAGATTTCTGCCAGGACTTGACCTAAATCCTTAAAATATCACCGAAATCGTTCGAACTGAACCAGAGTTCTGAGCAGACGAAAGTTCGGATTCTGACAAACTAATCGCCCATCTGTAATACCATTACCTACCTATATTACTAATCTCCTACGATTTGAAAAAAAAAACCTAAATAAAAAACCTATCTACTCCTACCTAAATATATACCTTATTTTTTCATTACTTGCTGTTTATTAACTTGTACTGTATGTATATTACTATTTTTATTATTGACTGCTGCTTACTTGTATTGTATGCATTTTTATTATTGACTGCTGCATACTTTTATTACTTACTGTTTCCAATAAATTCAAGAAGTTTGAGAATGGATGGAGTGTGTTTAATCAGTTTCGGTTCCTTTCGATGGCAAAGCATTATAATTAATAATAAAAATATGTGTATTTTCGTCTATAATACCGAAGATAAGTTTTTTGAAGGTGGTTATAGCGTCTTCCTTTTGTTTCCATTAGATCCAGCATTAAAAAATACAATCATACTAAAAAAAGAAAACAAAAACATGCGTCACTCATACCAAAACCAATTTTTTGTACCTATTTCAACACCTACATTTGCCTCCTCCCCCTGCTACCCAAACAACACACTTTCACCTTAGTAATTTTTATGGACTTTTTTCATTCTTTGTTATCATCATGATAAATGAAACGTTTCTTAAAAGTTTCATCAATGGAATTTTTTTGGTAGGGTTTTTGGTACCTATGTACTTCTTTATTTCTGCCGAGTCCGATGGGCTGAGGAATCCATTGGCTTGCATGGCAGCTTGTGAGTCGACCAGCTGCACAGTTCTGTGGTAGTTTCTTCTCTGTAGTTCTCTCAGTGCCATCACCACCGCATGAACGTCCCCATCGAAGTTCGACGCAGTTGCACCGACGGGGGCACACTTCACAAAATCATCCGAGGGGACTCCAGCACCAGCGTCAGCATTCGCGCCATTAGCCGAGCAGTCGGTACACGTTCCATACCACCGTGAAGCGGGGTAGCGAGTTTCGTCTCGAGAGCAAGGGTCACTGAAAATTCATGCATGTATTCTTAATTCTAGAAAGACAGGCACAGATTAGGCAGGAATCGGGGAAATCTATTTAAAGTTTCCGCTGTTCACCCTGAAATCGTTCCGAGTAAACTGTTATCGCCCCACTCAATTCGTAAGCTTCCTTGGAATTGACGCTTAGCTTTATTCGACGTCGATAATACTCACGTCGTTATCACTCTCACTAGGCAAAGAAGTTGTTACAGTTTTGAGGAGAAGGGAATCAGAAGGGGGAAAAATAAGTTAAAACCAAAATCAGCCCTTTTGTAGGCACATCTTCCGCCCGTTTACTCACCCTGCAAGTGATGAAGGAGAGGGGGCAGAAAAAAAAACCTCCGCATAAATCCAAGCTCATCCGTAAGGGCGTTTACGGCCATGTAAATTCCATTAATGCTGTCTTATATTATCGAGTTTTACGCAGCAAATAAAGTATTTTACTGCGTACTGATAGGGACGGAAGAAAAGAGCAGGGGAGGCTATATTTTTTCCGATTTAAAGAGTTCACTTCGAAAATGTCTTTTATCCCTCTCGCTATCAAATCTCGGGACCCATTCGTGTTTTTATACATAAGTAGTCTGTATTGATTTTTGCCGGTTTTTATATCCATCCGGCCGAGACGCTGTGGGATGAGAAGTGAATCCCGACCGTAGATTTCATGTAACACACATCTTCTTTCAGATGTTTATGGTAGTATTAAGCCATGTACTGTCGTGGAAATTTGCAAGACCATGTACAATACGTGTTTATGCACAATTTGAATAAATGGATCCCATTATAAAGCTAAATATCCAACATGTCAAAATACTTATAATTTATTGACCAGGAGAGATGGATCGGGTTCTTCTGAATTCATACATGCGAGGGCGATAATCGGTTACCACCATCTGAAAATACTTCAACAACCAAAAAATTCACCGGTATTTTCCTTTACCTGTTAGTGAATCCTAAGGTTACCGTTGTACTGGATACATAATTGAAGACCGCGGCCGAAAAACCGTCTATGTTACATTTTTGAAATTTTGCAGGAGAGCCAAAAAACGATTGAGAAACCTTTCGAACCGAGAATCGGTGGCTCTAATGTAACATAGACTTCTTTTCGCCAATTAAATTCCAATCCAACTAAAACGGTAAAAATTCTGCAAATATCACATTACAGAGCTGTTCTTGATAGTAACCACATTGGATATTATTACACAATGGCTTATGGAAATTTGTGCTGCAAATTATTACGCAACGGCTTATTATAGATACTTAGCCGTGCTGTATAAGAATAGTTTTTCATAGGTACGTACCTAACTGTATTATTTTCTTCCCAGCAATACTGGGGGCCTATTCACTAAAATAGACAGTTCAGCTAAATATCCAACATGTCAAATTCTTATAATTTATTGACCAGGAGAGATGGATCGGGTTCTTCTGAATTCATACATGCGAGGGCGATAATCGGTTACCACCATCTGAAAATACTTCAAGAACCAAAAAATTCACCGGTATTTTCCTTTACCTGTTAGTGAATCCTAAGGTTACCGTTGTACTGGATACATAATATTATATTATGATACGCAAAATCCTATACATTTTCAAAATTAGGCAAATTAAATCTAGTTGCCAATAGCTTCAGTCTGAAGCTGTGGGTAGATGATAGTACATTGGTATGACTGAGCATGGCTTGTTCAGTAACTTCTTCAACAATTCAAACACATCTATCAACTGTGTGGTGTGGAATTTTTCCTCATTTGCCAATCTAGGATCCTTAAGTCTAGTATAAGTATATAGCACCGAGCCATGTTACTTGAACACATAGGAAATTAACTTAGTTAGGAAGAAGTTGTTTCTTTTTGAACTTTACTCTCAATGTTATTGAAAACATGACTACGCGATACGTCGATCGATCTTCACAGCTTTATTAATTTGTCTTTGATAACACAGTTTCACACGTGGCTATTCAGATTATTCGACCCCTTCAATCTATGAATTTATTAACCCCCAATCACAAACGGCATTGCTCAAAGTCCAAACATTATTTTCAATTATTTGCTTGGAATTCAGTACACAAGAAGACCCATTCCGTTAGTGAAAGTATGGTGTGGTGATATGTTTGGAATACTGAATGACTTGGTCTGCCAAGAATAGGATCCTTAATCCCAGGACGCGGAACGGACTTGGTCAGGGAAACTTGAAGCTAGTTAGGGAGAGAGAAATAAACCAATCCCGTCTTAGGAGGCCTTGTGGGAAATCCGCGTCAAAACTTGAGCCCCTAACTAAAACTCGGGAACAAAAGCGGCAAAGGGAAAGCAAGAAGCTGTAAATAAGTCCCGAAGTAAAGAAAACCCGTGGGCCGAGGAATAGTAGGAAAAAAGGAACTAGGGATGGTATAGCTTCCCTCAGGTTACCTGCTCATTTCACTGTTTGCTTCGAAACTAAAAATGAGTTCAGAGCTTCTGCGTGGCTCCCAAACTAATCAAAAGCGGCACTGGAGAATGTGGAGAAACTGGTGTACTGAAGGAGGGGGAAAAAGGTTTTTTTCCCCTCTTGTTCCTTCTCAATGTTTTCCGAGGGTCAATAAGTACATTGAGTAGGAATGGATCTACCTGGAGAACCTCCTCGATGGAGAGGGAGACGTAGGAAGTGTAGACTAATTCCCGCGGGAAGGAAGGTTTCTCGGGATGTTTCTTATACTTGGAGAAGGTTATTTAGAAGAAGAACAAACAGTAAGTACCTCAACAGTAGTCTGTGCAAAGAAAAGAAGGGAGGGGGAGGGGAGAGCGAATCTGAGTTGGAAAATTAGGTGAGATGGACACTGTCTTTTTAACTGTTTATTTTTCTCCTTTCTACCATAGTGTTGCCGAATTGCAAATAAAGTCTCGAGCCGTATTTATTCTCAACAACGGCTAACCAGCCCTTGAAATAAGACGACTGCAAATCCTTAGCAAGTATAAATCAGCACAGATATCACTGCTAGGGAACAGCTGATTATAATCACGCATGGCTGAATGAAATCGAGTTGGTTGTGCTGTGATATTTCATCTGAAGGATGATAGTTATTTTGGCTTTTATTGAAGGTACTTTTGTAACTTGAATAACAACATCAAATAATGAAAACATTCTTGAATCCACAGCTTATTTTTATGCTGTGGATTCAACTATTTTTAACAACTCGATTTAATGCTTTCCTGAGGGGGGGGGGGGGATGAGGCACACGGTAGGGATTGTACACAGAAAACAGTGATCTACGCAGAAGGGGTGATCTATACAGGTAAACAATAACCATTGTACAATAATTTGCAGCCCAATTAAGCATCTAGAAAAGAGATTTTACGTAAATAACATTCAGGAAAAATTCAGTTGAATAACACTCATGCCTTCTTCTTCCTGAAAACGAAGAACGTGGGAAGATAAAGTGGATGGAAGAAACGAGAAGAAAAACTTCGGCCAAGGTGTGGCACATAGCTTTATTCATCGAAGGTTATTCTATAGGTCTCACGATGACAAATGCAACAACAACAGTGATCGGGTGCTTCCGTTACTTCGGTAGACGAGGAAGCAACATTTGTAATATTATATATAGAAATCAAATAGATGGGAATGGAGTAGAACTGACGACGACTGAATTGGTTGTTAGCATAGGCGGGAAAGTCATAAACATCATAATCATAAGCACTTTCTGGTTTGTTAATTTCAATAATGAACCCTGGGAATCGAGCATGAAAAGAAAAAACAAAAAACACAAAAAAAATCCCCTCCCCCCTCAAAATTTGTTGGTTTTCGTTTCAAGGTACGTAGAATCCGAAAATGAAGTAGGTAAATTTCTGTCCATCCGCCGTACTTCGTTTTTTCCCCTTAGTTACATGAACGAAAATTAATAAAATTTGGTTTGTGGGTCCCATTTGGGGTCAAGTTGGTCCGTGAAGCTCGGTGTTACTTCAGTCACATCTAAGGGGTGAAAAATAGGGGATTGAAATGTTTAGGTAGCAATTATCTCGACTTTTTTACGTTTTTAAATTGATCTCTGAGTTGAGAATTTTTTGAGACCAGCCAGAGCATTGTACGTCCAGCCGTTCGTTCACTGACGTTGCACCGAAAAGCTCCGTCAACATAATCGTGAACGAATTTTTTCTCCTTTATTTAGGCGCATTCAACCTAAAAGGTCACATTGGGGCCATTTCGTGAATGAAACGGTACCTATACATCCAGCCCTGATATCACTGCTAGGGAACACCTGATTATAATCACGCATGGCTGAATGAAATCGAGTTGGTTGTTCCGTGATATTATCTCATTTGAAGAATGAGGGTTATTTTGGATTTTGTTGACAGGTACTTCTGCACCTTCAACAAACGTTATACTTATGCTTCATGAATAACAACAAATAACAATAGAATGATTGAATCCACCGCATATTATGGAACTGTAATCCCCTGGATCGTTGAGAGATCATTCTCAAAATATGAAGTGCTCCTCACTGACAAGAGAACGAAGATTTGATTCTACTCCACACATTGAACAGCATTATGGCTGTTTTCTGAAATGACTTTAAATGATTAAATAAGTGATTAATTATTAACTCAATGAATATAATATTTTAAAAATAGGTAGGTAACTGTTTATTCAGTGTTGGATTTTCTTTTGAACAATTTACCTAATAACCTAAAGCATCATAATAATAGTTGAAATTTGACTATAAAATAAAATTATTTTCAGCTAAAAGATCACGAAATTACCAAATTTCCAAAATCGGCTATATAGCAAAGGAAAATAAAAGTAATTGAAAAGATCATGAAATTGAGGGAAAAAGTCATAAACCTCCATCTTATTGTTAGGGTTTCGACAAGCCCCCTGTGTAATGCTGCTTGCAATTTTATTAGAGAATCGATCAGAAAGTCTGCAATACGTTATGCGAAATCCCGCCACATTTACAAATAGATACTTCAGTTGTTGACGGTAGACACGTGACAGTCAGATTGGTTCACCACTTGGAAATTGACTAACCACCCACTGACTGTAACAAGGTGCATGAGTTAGGTACCGCCGAGACACGCGAACGGAAGTTATTAGGGCTACCACTTGACAGGAAGTTGTTATGATGTTATGGTGAGAGTTTTTGTTCGTGCTTCTACCGGGGGGGGGGGGGGGATGTGATGGGTTTTAATCGGAATCGCGTGATTGGTTTGTTGATCCTCGTGTCCATCAACTGCACAGATGCGCGTAAGTACCAACACCGGTGAGAAGGGGAAGGGCTTAACCGCAGAACAACCTGCGAACTTGTCAAATCATTTTAAATTAGGCGACTCGAATGGATCATCACGCTAGGGGCTGAGTTTTCTAGGTACTCGCGGATTTGGGGATTTTGAAGATAGAACACTTCAGTCAAATGCCACTGCTTAGTCAGGACTGGAATAGGAACGTAGGTGCCTATAAATTTTTCATCGTTCGTGGCCTACTCGTGGGAAGCAGGAAAATGACGATATCACGAATCGGTTGAATCCTTTGAGCTAGTTTATGAACCTATCCTACTGACTAATTCGTCCTGCCTACTTGATAACGAATCATCAGCGAGTTTGTTAGCAACAAGTTTATTAAATTTTAAGACATGGATTTAAAAAAAGTAAGTGCTTTAAAACGCGATTTTCAAGTTTAAGGTTTAACAAAATTTCTGCCCCCCGGACCACCTGGGCGGTATTATGTAGTACTAGCTGTGTTGCCCGTCGCTGACGGGTAGAACTTGGGGGGGGGGGGGTCCATCTGACTTTGTTACCTCTCGCAGAAGTAAACCTCCTTATGTCCTTCCCCGGTCATAGAAACATTCAAATGCGCGAGATGGGTTCGATCCATTGAGCCGTTTTCGAGAATTTAATTTTTTTATGTTTCGGCTTCCCTATAAACCCCCACCCCTATCCATCGGATCCGGAAGTAAACCCCCCTATGTCCTTCCCTGGTCATAGAAACATTCAAATACGCGAGATGGGTTCGATCCATTGGGCCGTTTTCGAGAATTTAATTTTTTTATGTTTCGGCTCCCCTATAAACCCCCACCCCTATCCATCGGATCCGGAAGTGAACCCCCCTATGTCCTTCCCTGGTCATAGAAACATTCAAATACGCGAGATGGGTTCGATCCATTCAGCCGTTTTGGCGTGATTGAAACACAAACAGACAAACAGCTGTAAATTTAGTTATATAGATATCTACATACTAGATCAAATTAAAAATACACAAAAATGGCTTTTACGATGATCATAGCACCAAATATGGCAATCAACTCTGCGGAATAACGAAACCAATTATTGTTCGTTTGGCACAATGACAAACTCGTAACTGCTTCTAATCAACGTATCTTTCTCCAGCGCTGAAAATCTACAGGAATCTTCCCACTTGTTGTTCAAATTCCCTTGAAAATGAAGGAATAAACATTACAAAACGGTCGATAAACTGGAATCGTCTTGGATCTAGTAAGTATATAAATATTTGCCGCACGTCAGTGACGCTCTTATTTGGAGTCACGCGCCATTAATTTGCGGGTGACTATTTATGAATGTCTGTACCCCGCTATAAGCCACAATTTTCGGTATTTAGACTTCAAATGTTTATATTATACTCCTTAGGTCCTTTTATAGTATTATTTCATTTGCTTTGGCCTCCGTGTGGTCCGGGAACGGCGCCACGCTGGTACCAGTGGTGCCGTTTGCCAGAAAACTGTGTTGAGTCCCGCACAGAATTCCAGAATTCCAGGCCCAGAATTTTCTGTACCTATATAGTTTTTGGTACCACCACTGTGCCAAGGAATGGCGTGACGCTGGCACCAATGGTGCCATCTTTCATGCTTTCCAGCATCCTAAATCCCATGGAATAACTTTAAAGCTCTTATCAATCATCCTTACAGCGACTGATAAACATTAAGCCATAAAACGTTACGAAAAATTGCTATTACTGAGCGTTGTACATAGGCAGGATTTAAGCCTACTTTCAAAATTGCGTGAGGCACCTGGTCAGCGGACCCACTAGTTACATTATAATATACGAAGTGTGCGAGTGCATACACCGGTTAAGAAATGTTAACCAATAGGGGTGGATTCAGAATGCTGTATAACGGAAATGATTCTAAAATCATCTTAAAATCCATATAAGTACAAACTATTTTTGACCCATCGCAATTATAGCCGATTTCCTTCGAAAACTCCCTAAAATCAATCCGTCGATAGTTGGCTTACTGATTCGATGGTTTGGGAACCTTGGGCTCATACTGATTGACGTCTAAGCCTATTGATAGATAGTTATTCCAAGAGTTAGCGAGAAGTTGAGGGAATCGGCTCGTATCGAAGGGGGGCAACTCGTCGAATCGCACAAGGAAGTTGCCCTTAGTGAGGGCGGAGGGTCGATTCGGACACAGACGGGAGTTTTTCGGGGTTAAAGGAAATGAAAGAGGGGACAGATCGGAATTGATCGATCGTGCGTGGACATCCATCAATTATTCAAAGAGCAGATTAAAGCAAAAGTGTCCATGTAACCCCCTCGCCAGCCTCCTCATCTTCGACAGAAACGAAAACGGAGAAAGAAGTCACAAAAGGGCAAGAGGATGGGGAGAAAAGACTGAAGAAAGTCCCTTCCGATAAGTCATAATAATTCATGAGCTGGTCGAACGTCTCACCCACTCGAAGAGAGAAGTCAAATAAAATGAAATGAAACGGGACCTTTCCAGAGTTATACCGTCGGGGTAGGAATAACGCGGTTGAGCTTTAGAGTTTGATCAATAGAGTTCTATTTGTTTTCGTTTAGAATTTATTTCACCGAAATCCGGATCACCGAAAGCCCGAATTAAATGGAATTCGCTGTAAAATGCACATGACAAATAATATATTTTAGCGATTTTTTTAATCACATGATTTTTCTTTCAGATTAGTTTTATTTTCAATGCTACATAATGTACTTATACATAGATCAAAGTTTTCCTCCTCCTCTCACTAAAAATATTTAATTTATAGGTAAATAAGAAATTTCTGTTAACGACAGTATTTATAGTTGGCTTGTATGGATTGACCATCTTCTTGTTTGAGAATAATAATTTGTAGGGCCTGTTTTTTTAAGGTTTTATTTTCCGTAGACCTGTTAATGAACTCAAAATTTCCGGTAAGAATGTAAACGAACAGAAATTTATTATTTAGTAATTAAATTCTAATTAGTTTAAAAAAAAATCCCGCCCGGATTAACCGGATGTCCAGCAATCGGGTTCCGGATTAGCGGGACTACTCTATATACATAACTCACATATTTATATACATAACTCACGTCACTACGTTTTGATTCCCAAAAGTTTGATTTTCTTACAAGGAGATTCCAACTAGTTTGACAGTTGAACAAATAAAATGGTTCGTGTTATCTCAGGGCGGTATATCCTCTATTTCCGTCAAACTCTTTCTTTAACGTTCCATTGTCGATCTTCAGGGATCACCTTTTTTTTAAACAAGAACATCCCCCTCCCCTCGTCTTCGCCTGCACTTCCTTTACAACACTCGACCAGTTTCTTCACCCTTCCGCAGCTAACTCCCACCAGTCACTCGCAGCTTTCCCATTCCCCCCTGAGTCTGACAGATATATACAACAGTTGAGCCGAGTTGAGGATTTACTGGACTTATCAACCTGGACCTTCCAGATTATGTCAGAGACAAGCGCCATTATTTCTTAAACCTGCTCATTAATCCCCCTTCTCCCCCACCTGAGGAGCCATTTCCATCTTCCTTCCTGCTCTTCAAAGTCCTCCAACATTAATCAGCTACGAGTATGACAAGTCGAATGTCCTCAATTCCCGCGTAACACTGCTATTCATCAAGTAGTATGGTTGAGATCGACCCTCGTGATAATACGTCATAATATCGGGGAATGGGTCAAACAAAAACTTCTCCACCAAATATTTTGCTTTCATCAGGGCCTAGACATTAGTCAAAAAAAAAACAGCAGGCCAAATTATTGGTAAATAACCAGCTGATTTGAATAACCTTTAAAAAACAACTTACTCCAAAGCCGTCAGTAAAGTCAAAGGGTCACTGGTGGTCTTCACGAACACGAATGAATCGGCAAGTACTACTGAAATAGAGAAACGCATAAAGTGATGCCCTGATGATGACACTAAGCCGTGATTTAAAACAAGTATCTAACCACTACTAGTACACCTAAAATTTAGCATAAAAAACAACAACCCAGCTGAGGGGGAGAAAAAAAACCATCTCTTTTGGTCAATATGTATGTCTAGTATGTCCGGGAATGCTTCCCTTTTGAAAATGGGCAGCATTTTTGACGAATTCCACCACAATTCGCAATCTTATGCTACTTCAAGACGTTTCTTCTAATACTCTTTTTACAGCCACGAGGTTTTCTGGGAACGGATAGCACTAGATGGCCAGGATCACGAGTTATCTTCATGGATGGTTCAAGAGGAAGAGAAGGAGCTGGAGCAGGGTTTTGCGGTACAATGAGCAGAATGGGAAGAATGTACTAAGCTGTTACCGCACGCAAGCTCATTCACAGCAGAGGTCGTGGCCATTAGGATGACAGTGAAACACGTTTTGGAGAGCGCTGCAGTGGACGATGTCATCATCTTGTGCACTGACTCATTGAGTGCTATATAAATCTTTTACAAAACCCAGTTACATCCAAAGTCAATAAACCCATAGTTTTGGATACAGTTTGTTTCCTGCACAAATGCAAGGGCATAAGAGTTATTTTGATGTGGGTGATGGCACACCATTGAATTGCAGGAAACGTTAAGGCTAAATGTAACGACAAGTTAGTGAGATTCTCAGATAAGAGATGGCAGCACTATCGGGGGCAAATTTCCTTGACTCCTCACAGGAGAACGAATCAAGATATTTTGAATCTGAAAACGGATTTGATAAGATATCAACCCATAGTTTGGACGAAATCGGTTTAAAAAATTTGCACAATTTTTTTGCGCACTGTTCAAAAAATTTTTTGATTAAATTGAGACTTTTTCAAAAATGTCGCCTTATACAGCAGTGTGCCCATGCATACAGTGTACAAATCCGTTTTCAGAATTGAGATTGGTCAAAAATTACGATCGTAATCCTTAAGATTGGTGAAACAATAGTAGGGCTGACGGGGTGGAGGAGTGCGCTCGAGCGAGGGGGGCAGTTTGGTGAGGTGGTGCCGGCCGCCTGGACCCCTCGTATGAACGTTCTCCGAATTCTCCTACTCAAGGTCGGCATCAAAATCGAGTCTTCCTGATGTTGGTTGGAAAAGAAGTTTTGTCTGTGAACAGGATTGGGTCAAGCCTTGTCTCACGTTTGTGGACTACGAGAAAAGGGGGGCCTAAGTTGGGGGTAGTAGATTTCGTTTTTTTCTTGTAGGGGATGTGACTGATACGCAAAATCCATGTTTTTGACAACGGTGGCCCCCAAAACTTTGGTCAAAATGCGAGAAACCTCAAAATTTTCGCACTTTTTTGTTTTTCCCCCATTTTGGCCATGATAGAGCGCGTTTTTGACAAAAAGTGTACATTTTGAAACTGAATTAGATTTGCTAGAATACTAGAATAGGCTCGGTAGACTCAATAGTTTCCGAGATACAGCTAAAATACCATACCTACCACCACTCTCAAAACCGCGTTGTGAAATCCAATTTTTTTTCTCGTATTTTTCGCTATATCTCCAAAACGTATTGTCACATCCGGAATTTAGTAGTGAAGTATTTCAAAACTCAAATAATTTTAGATTGTATTGCAAGTTGTGTCCCTAAATACATACATACAGACTACATACACACTTTCAAAATAATTTTGTTACTTTTGCGCACTGCAACAATTTTGTATTGTTCACAAAGATTGGCAGGTACCTACAACAGCGTGCCTACATGCATATAGATGTTTCAAAAAATACAAGTCGATAATGAATCTAGTCTTGAAAAATTAAACTGGGTATTTCAAATCTGAGCAGTATCGAAATTAGGGGACATATAGGTACAGATCATCAAACACTTGAAACATTTCTGCTGTTGAATATACTATATTTGCTTTCAAAATAAAGTACCTATTATACTTTGAGGAATTTTCATCCCAAGTCCTGGGTAGGCTCCCGTATTTCCAGCGAACGTGGTATCCTTGGATCAATAATTTCTGGGAGCAGAACATTTTCATAACAATATTTCAACTTTGTTATCATTTTGTCCTCCCAGAATGAGCGATCCCTTTGTATTATCTCGTAATGTAGATCCCTAGGGGTCCACACTACGAAAAAACAACGCTCTCTCATCGTTATTTCCAATTGTCCTTGAATTTGGAAGAAGTAGTCGCTAGTTTTTTTAAGTTTTTTATCTTTACCCAAACAAAAATTTTTAAATTTGTGTCCAGAGTTTTCGCTCTGGAAACACTAAAGTTTCGTACCATAGTAATGCACCAAACAGACTCATGAAACCTACTAAACACTATGATCGCAACATTTTCCATGGAAATTGGGTAACGGAGTTACGAAATATGGACGCACGCGTTGTTGTAGAAGTCCATTTTTGTGAAGCCAATTTTTGTTGGAGCAGTGCAATAAAGTTTTGGCACATCAAAAACATCAGGTAGGTACATACTGTTGGCAAAGTAAATACCATTCAGATTCATCGACTATAATAGTTATGTAAACACAGTTGCATAAACGTCACCTGATTTCGAAAAAATCAAATCCAAATCAAATCGAAGTGTCGGCTTCTTGGAATTTGGGCAACCTTTTTGGCGAGTTCATAAGAGGAACTATCTAGGTACTCTGTAAGCAGATACCTCGTGACATGGATATATGTGTAGGGGTTATTATTATCTCTATCTCTATCCTTATTATATTATAAATTCGAATCTTTGTCTGTTTGTGAAACTGTGATTCTTTTCACGGCAAAAAGCATATACCTATTTATGTTATCACAATATATGTACAAAAGTAAATAAAAACGCTGCAAAGTACTTGTCACATGGGTTTATTATTCTTGCGGACATATAGAACTGTACTCCATCAATATCAAAATGTCAAACAATTTTTTCACCATTTATAAACAATGTGCCATTAATTCGTTTTTCCCGTGTTTTTTTCCGATACTTTTAGGTAACAAACATCCCTAATATAGATACCATCTTTGGACCAACCCCCACCTACCCTCAAAATTTGAATCACATTCGACCATTTTTACGGTAATTATGGTCGTTACTACCCGTTCAACGGTTTTCACTTCAAAACTCCTAAAAAACGCCTCATTTTTGCCAGTTTTTTGTCCATAAAATCCAAACCGTTGGTCCGATCGAGCTGAAAAGCTTGCGGGCACCATGTCTGCCCTAGATGAGTATTTGGTGCAAATTTCGACTCAATTGGACCAATTTTGAGGCAGTTATGCGTGACACGGCGGACGGCGACGGACATTGCATTTTTTGAATCTAGACACCTTGAAACGTGTAAGAAAAAATTTTGAGGGGGTGTTCCAAAAAATTTTTGCTGAACGACTACATAGGTGTATTATTCACAGAATAATAAACCAAAACGATTTAAAATTCATCTTCTAATAGACAATCACACTCTAGGATACCGCACCAAGCCAGTTTCCGAAAATACCAATTTTGGGAAAAAGTACCTATCTAAAAATGTGAAATTTGAGCCTATTTTGAAAAATATGTGCTTTTAGGAATCACGTATCAAAATTTTAGGGACGTATCGACAAATTTGGGAAAAATCGAAATAATTCTTATTTTTGGCGATTTTAGCTAAATGGCTGAAGCGATTTTGACGTACTAAACTCCAATCGACGCGCAATTTTATGCTCCTTATTCTAGCATAATTATAGTGAAAATAGTTTTTGATAAGCGAAAAAGCTTAAAAAGGTCCGAAAATTTCGCAGTTTTTTGGCTCTCAAAAGTTTAGCACAAGCCAGAGTCCGTCGCAAACTCACATTACTCGTATTATGCCCAAATTCGATTAAAATAATTTCCAGCTAGTGCACATTTATTAGGCAGCAAGCACAAGTCCAATTTGACTTGGCTATGACCCAATCCTGCTCACAGACAAAACTTCTTTTCCAGCCAACATCAGGAAGACTCGATTCCGAGAATGTTCATGCGAGGGGTCCAAGCGGCCGAGGGGTCGAGGCGGCGGGCCCCACCTCACTAAAATGCCCCCCTCTCGCGCGCGCACTCCTCCACCCCGTCAGCCCTACTATTGTTTCACCAATCTTAAGGATTACGATCGTAATTTTTGACCGATCGAAATTCTGAAAACGGATTTGTACACTGTATGCATGGGCACACTGCTGTATAAGGCCACATTTTTGAAAAAGTCTCAATTTAATCAAAAATTTTTTTGAACAGTGCGCAAAAAAATTGTGCAAATTTTTTAAACCAATTTCGTCCAAACTATGGGTTGATATCTTATCAAATCCGTTTTCAGATTCAAAATATCTTGATTCGTTCTCCTGTGAGGAGTCAAGGAAATTTCCTTCATTTTGGTGCTGCCACGTGGTGGCAGGTTTTGCTACTAAAAGCGTTACATTTAGCCTTAAAGCAGATGCGCTCGCACGGCAGGGAGCCAGGCTGGGCCCTTATAATAAGCGTTGCCCTTCCAAAAGAATACGTCTACCATCAGAAAGCATTTTATCCACATGTAGAGTGGACGATAACACTGTACAAATCACATCAGCCTACATTGCCTATACTCGACCTTGGATGCTCCAAGTCCCAGGAGACAGGAAGCTATGCCGAGTAATCTCAAGCTTATTTTTCCATGCCCGGCTTATTTGTTCAGAAACGACGTCCGTCCATGACCGAAGAGTTTATTTCGTGAGAACATCCAAACAGTGATGCCGAAAATTTGGGTAGTTAATTAGTTGGGTATGTGAATTCTTAAGTTGCCAAAGAAAAACAAAATTTGATTTTTTTAACTAGGAAAATTCCAGCACAATTAATTTATTATGGTTGTTCGTTACACAATCTCATAGGTAATTAGATTCTATAATTTTATTAAGAACCGTGATTTTAGTTTAGTTATTTATTGAGTTTTATAATTTTATTGTAACCACTTGGCTGTATTTAAAATTAAAATATCTAAATTGAAAAAAGAGGGAAAAAACTCAGGGGATGTTATCTCACATGGACACCTCTCTCAGTCTCACATGGATGTTACAAGAGGAATCCATGCCTTTGTCAGGATCTACCTACTTCGAAGCGTAAACCAAAAATTTTGAATGAAGTTACTTTTCGATTACCTAAAATAGTTCATAACTGGAGTATGGTATCTCGTTTTATTTCAGTCGAGCCTCAATCCATCAAAAACCATCAGTCCTCTTGAAAAAAACCTGAACGAAAAAACGCTGCAAATGGTTACACAACGGTTTTTTATTTAATTACGGTTTCATAAAAATGCTCAGGATTCAATAATTCAATCATTAATTATGTGCTGTTATTCATGAAGCATAACGTTACAAGCACCTATCAACAAAAAGAGCCGTAATTCTTCAAATGAAATAATATCATAGAACAACTTACTCGACTTCATACAGCCATCCGTGATTATAATCAGGTGTTCCCTGCAATGATATCTGTGCCGGATTTATACCGTTTCATTCACGACCACGTTGACGAAACTTTCCGGTGCAAACGAACGGCTGAACGAACAATGCTGCGGGTGGCCTCAAAAAATTCTTTAGTTTGAGATCAATATAAAAATCTAAAAAAAACCGTACCCTTCTATTAAAAGTTTTCTAGGTACGGAGTTTTGCAAATTTCAATCCCTATTTTTCACCCCTTAGAGATACAGTGACGCCGAGCTTCGAGGACCAAATAGACCCTAAATGAGATCTACAAACTAAATTTCATTAATATTGGTTCATGGTAACTAAGAAAAGTGCGAAGCACGGCGTACGGTGGACGGACAAAAATGTTTTTATTCCATTTTCGGATTCTACGTACCTTGAAACTGAAACCATCAAATTTTGATAGGCGGTTTTTTTTCACGCTCGATTCCAGTTATAAACCAAAAAATTACCTCCATCAAACGAATTTTTAAAGGTAAACGAATTTTTAAGCGGGTGGCCGGGAAGCAAGCTGGAATGTGACCAACGGGGTTCAGCTGTCATTGTTCAGTTGTTTATTGGCCTTTGAATGCAGATTGAACACTTGTGTTTATTCAACTGGGCAAAGAAGAGTTTTTCATTTCTCGCGAGCTCAGCCCACCCCAGTCTGTTCTTATCGTCCGGTCGAATCATGAGCTGATCGATTTCACGCAGAAATGGAAGGTTTTTCTATTTAACTTGTTACCTGACGACCGTGAAACCTCGTAACGATTTTCTCCCTCCACATCCTCGTTCTAACGAAACCTCTTTCTAACGTCAAAGAAAAGAAAAACGGAGTTATTGAAAAAATAGTCTATTTCCACTAATACACGAAAAAACGCAAAAAACACTGTAATACCGGTTTCGGTGATCAAACCATCGTCAGTAACACACAATAACTGTGTTAGCTGAATAACTGAGTTATTGCGTGTTACTGACGATGGTTTGATCACCGAAACCGGTATAACAGTGTTTTTTGCGTTTTTTCGTGTATTAGTGGAAATATACTATTTTTTCAATAACTCCGTTTTTCTTTGAAATGGGTTTCCACGATTTCTTCGCGAGTGATTTAGTTCGCCTCTTTCTAAGGTACATACTAAATCTTGGGTCCCTAGGATTTCGTTAGAAGGAGGTTTGACTGTATTATATCCAGAATTGATAGAAATAGGCGTAATCCTTGACTGGTTGAGAGAATTATTGAGGTCAGCTCATAGTACGTTCATCAAGAGGTTGTTACTGAGTGTTGACGGTGAGCCAATATGGATAACGCAACTGGAGAGACGGACTTCAGGAAACGTATCAGCAGCTCTTTGTGGACAATGGCCCATCCACAGGGCTAATCGCACCCCCTGAGCCGACTCAATCAAATTGACAATGTGGTTTAAGACCGTTTGTGCACTTTGATACCGTGTTTACGCGTCATGATTCTGGAAGGGGATGACTGTTACCCAGTTTACGTTCTGAGATAGATACACAGATCGTTGGGAAATCAATTTACATCTGTAATATACCTGCAGTAACAATATTTGGTATGGCAACAGGCCGGAAGTTAGGAGTTTCCTCGCGCTTCTTGGCTGGTGTTTGACATGACCCTTGATTGCTATACCCCCTCCACCACCACCTACCACCTACCAAGACTCCAATTACATGCAACCATAACAGCTGTGCTGTGACGTCGTGAATTGAATGTTTACCTAGTTGCTCATTACAACTAGGTTAATCGATTATCGATTTGAGCTAAATAAACATAGCCAAACGAGGCCATTACGGTATCGTTACGCCATAACGCCGAATCTCAATATATTCGTGTTGGCTATCCATGCCATGTAACAACATTATTTTATAACAAGTCTAATGGAATCTGAATGGCTTCTTAAATTATTATACTGTAGATGGCGACTAGAAGTTAGGAAAGAATTGACTCCAGAAAATGCTTTGAGAAGAATGGAAGGATGGATGGATTGGATTTGGATCAACGAACTAAACGACTGCATGCAAAAAACGATGAAAATGATTACACAACGGTTTATTATTTACCTGTAGTCCTCTTAGATCACCGTTTGCTGTGGTCAATACCCTCGAGCTCCCCCCAGGAAAGCTCTAAATCGAGTACTGGAGCCGCCCGGGAATTACAGTTTCATAAAATGCGCGGGATTCCATTGATTCAATAGTTAATTATTTGTTTTTATTTATGAAGCATAACGTTTGTTCGTGTTTCAAAAGTACCTATCAACAAAATCCAAAACAGCCATCATTCTTCAAATGACAACCAACTCGATTTCACAAAGCCATCCGTGATTATAATCTAGTTGCAATGATACCTGGGCAGGATTCATACCGTTTCATTCACGGCCATGTTGACGAAACTTTCGGTACTAACGAACGGCTGGACGTAAAATACTCCGGGTGATCTCAAACAATTCTTTAGTTCGAGATAAATGTAAACACGCAAAAAAACCTATATATACCCATACCCACATGGTCATCTATAGGTAAATAATAAACCGTTGTGTAATGATTTGCAGCGTCTGTAAACTTGTTTGTGAACGAAGGAAAACTAGCAAGCCGTCACGTCACCGAAAATCCGAAAATTAGATCACAACAGGAATTCGGAGAAAAATAACTGTAGTGCCGCTACAACACAATCGAGAACCTTCATTTCCAGTCTTCACCTTCATTACAAATCTTATCAAAATACTGCTTCAACTCAGTCCAACGGATCGCGACCATCGATCGAGAACAGCGGATCACAGCGTACTATTCATTCATTATGTAATTGTGTAACTAGATACACGATTATTATCCCGTTCTGTAAATTCACTTTACGTTGGTTTGGCATTAATAGGTAGGTATTACTGTTTTATTTTGATACGAGAATATTGGAGGAATGTTAGTTCATGCATTACAACTTTATGAGCAATTTCTGGTACGAATATTTTCCTTTGTCGAAAACGCATTTGTTATTAAAAATGGTTTATTATGAACCTTTTGCCATTTTTCGTTAACGCATTGACAAAATTGGTAATTATCAATTCACTAAAACTTACGAATAATGGGGATTCTATACACGAATAGGCTGTTCCAATATTCAACAGCGATTTCATCAAATAAATGGATAACATTTTTTGGAGAGTCAAAAATAGTACCTAGGGAACTAATGACTGAAACTTTGGAAACTTGTTTCAAGGGCCATTTTACATGAGATCAATAACTTTTTAACGTCTATCGGGCCTTTTTAACTCGGACGCCAGTGTTGAGCAGGTTGTCTATTTGGCACCATTTTGGAAGTCTGGTTGTTTGCCCAGAAGTTTGTCTTATTATAGGTGAACTACCCACTCGTGAACCATCCATTTATGGCGCCAAGAACCAGAACTGCTGATCTCCTCATCCCTGCGGTGCAATACCCTTCCAGTTGATACCCTCAAGTTAATAGCCCTCAGTTAGAAGCCGGTAGATCCATCGTCGTCCGAGGTATACCCCAGGGCTCTCATTAACTCCTTAGTCGTTTTCCTCCCCTTTCACAATCCCGTTTCTATTCTTACTAACCCGGAAGCCCGGGTATTGCACAAATTTGCTTCCGTGTGGGGGTAAATAGCCCACGCCTAACTCACAAAAAATCAGTCCAGGAGTTTCCTTTGTATGTTGAGTAATCTTGGTGCCAACAAGTGCCTACACCCAGCGTTGACTCCCAACTTGGTCTTTTTGAAGAAATATAATTTTTACTGGTAAATGTTAATGATGATTGGGGATAGTTCGTGGGTCTTTAGGTCCTGAACATGAAATCGCCCTAAAAAATTACATTACTTACGTTACAACACTTTGGATTTGAGCGTGGAAAAAAAATATTTAATTACCCCCCTCCCCTTCAACATGTGATGGTTTTTGTTTATACGTAGAATCCGAAAATGGAATAAAAAAATTTCTGCCCGTCCACCGTACTAAACACTTTTGTTAGTTCCCATGAACCAAAATTAATGAAATTTTTGAGACCACCCAGAGCGCAAGGCACCTTACGGCCCTGAAGTTTGCGCCGAAAAGCTTCGTCAACATGATCGTGAATGAAACGTTATAAATGCCCAGACATCATTGCAAAGGAACACCTGATTATAATCACGCAAGGCTGTATGATATCGAGTTGGTTGTTCTGTGATATCCTTTCATATGAAGAATGGATTTTGATGATATGTACTTTTCTAACTTGAACAAACCTTATGCTTCATGAATAACAACTAATAATCACTGATTTAATTTTATTAAATCCCGCGCATCTTTATGAAGAATGGTGGCTCTTTCAGATTTAGTTGTAGGTACTTTTGTAACTTGAAAAAACGTTATGCTTCGTGAATAGCAACAAATAAAATTAATGATAGTGTTTTCCACCGCATATTTATGAAATTGTAACTCCGCGGCTGGCTCCAGTACTCGATTTAGGGATTTCCCGGGGGGAGCTCGAGGGTAGGTATTGACCACAGAAAACAGTGATCTACACAGAAGGGGCATAATATATAATTATATAGGTAGATAAATAAAGCATTGTGTAATAATTTGCAGCGTGTTTACGCTACCGTCATATTAATATTCCGTTGAATTCCTATTATATTATATTATATTAATATACCGTCGATTAATATTGCGACAACAAAAAATACTCCTACATACATACATTAATAACGCGATGGGTTGCCCCACCTATTCCGGTGAGTCTAAAGATGATTTTTGGAATATTTTAGTTCGGTAACTGTGAAAAGGACGTAGTGTGAGAGAAGGTGATAATTATTGTGAAGTATAAGGAAGGAAATCCAAAACGAAGATATCGGATGTTTTGTGTGCGCGTGCGTAAAAGCTGTAAGGCATGCTAGTATCCATACGGATCTCGGTAGTACTTTGTCGTTCAAAAGTAGTCAAGTTACGTTACAGGTTACAGGAAAATTCATCTATTATATTGCCATCTCGATCTTGTTTATTCCGTTTTCATTTGTCCCCGATACACGGTGCGTTTTTGTGAAGCTTGAGGAGGCAGTGAATTATTATCTCAACGTCTTGTTTCCGAACTCCCGATTTAGATTTGTTCTCTAATTTTATGTTAACATTTTCTGGAAGAACAGACCCGATTTTCGTTAACCCCAAACAATATAGTTTGGGAATTAAAATTTAAAAAAAACGCTGCAAATCCCTGCACAACGGTTTATTATTTTGTATAGAATACCCTTCTGTTACAGATCACAGCTCTATGTATAGATAACCCGTCTATATAATATAATATGTACTATTCTATGCATATTTATGTAGATCGCAGACCCTCCGTAGGTTAGTACCTAACCCCGTACTCGTTACTAGGTACCTACCTAAATCACGAGTTAAATGTTGCTAAAATAATTCTGCCGATGACAAACAGTACCTAACAAAAAGAAACACACATAATGAAGTTCTGAAAAGAAATTGTTGATTAGGAGTGAAAAAAGTTGCAAAAGTACCTACCAACAAACTCCAGCCCCTTCTACGTAGATGGTATAATGAACCGTTGTGTAATAATGTACCGTTGAGTAATGATTTACCGTAGTAATAATTTACCCATCAATAATACTTCAACGTTTGTTCAAGTTTCACTACCTACCAACAAACTCCAAAAGAGCCATCATTTTTCAAATTAAATAATATCACAGAACAACCAACTCGACTTCATACTCCGCCAATATAATCAGGTGATCCCTACCAATGATTGGCCGTATTCACAAATTCCTATTGTGGGCGCGTCTCTGGTTACGAGATTTGGTTTGAATTGTATACAATTTCATTCACACTGGAGTCGAAAATGCCTGTCGGTGCAAACTTCGGGGCCTTACTGTGAACGAACGGCTGGACGTACGATGCTCCGGATGGTCTTAAAAAACTCGCAAGTTCAAGAACTATTTAAAACCGTAAAAATATTTACGTAAAAAAATGGTATAGGCGTTTTGAAAATTTCAACCCCTATTTTGAACCCCTTAGAGATGACTCACAGTAACGTCGAGCTTCGAGGACCAACTAGACGCCGAACGGAACCTATAACCCGAATTTCATCAATTTTTTTTCATGGTAACTAAGAAAAGTGGCCCGTACGGCGTACGGCGTACGGCGGACAGACAGAAATATTTTTAATGCAGTTTTGGATTCTACATACCTTGAAACGTAAACCATAAAATTTTGAGGGGGGGTAAGAATTTTTTTTTTCATGCTCGATTCCAATGGTTCATTATTGAAAATAATAAACCAAAAGTTGAATACCCCATTGATTCATGATATTTTCAAACAGTTGCCAATTATTTCCTTGAAGATCCTTGTCACGTCTAGATTTGCATTCTCGAAAAATAAAGTCTTCAAAATAAAGTCTTCTAGGGAAGATGGGGGGGGGGGGGGGGCTGAAGGGGCAGGTTATGCCAAAACCCGCAAAACCGAGCGGTCTTGAAGGCGAGGAAAACTCCATGCGCCTACATACGCACAAATTCCAATGTTCATAGTGTTGACTGTAATGTGTGACCTCCATCCATCTAGATAAGGTTGTCTTGTATTGGGTTTATATTGTGAGATCATCTGGATATGGGTGTCTAGGGTCCACAGAGTGAGTCATCTAGCAAGGGGTACCTGGAGTCCATAGTGTGAGATTGTCTAGTTACCTGAAGGCAGTTAGGGTATTAAGCCTAGTGTGAGATCATCTAGGCAAGGGTATATATATTATATGTGCGCGCGCGTGTGTGTGTTGGAACCCCAACCCGAAACCGGGCCCGGCTCGAAGAAAACGCTCCCTTCGCAACTACTGGCGATGATACCATTGCGACGGGATCATTGCAAAACGGGCCGGGCCCGTTTTCCGGCTGGGGTTCCAACATACATGTTCCAAAATATCTATACAATATATATGTATAGGCATACATATAAATTTTAGTTAAAATCTAGGGATGAATTCAGGAGGCTCTGAAACAGATTCGCCTATATGTATGAAAATTGCAACAATTCATGTTATACAAATGTTGGACCTATTGCAATAGATTATTTTTCTTGAAAATTCGCTAAAAACTTGACTAAGGAAAAAAGCTGCCCTTGAACTTTACATTTAAGAAAATCTAAAGCAAGACAAAGCTTTAGTCAAAAGTTTTGTCTTGATTTAGATTTTCTTATGTTTACGTTCAAGGGCAGCTGCATTGTCACCTGCTCAGGATAATCAATTTTAAGCGTATCTACCTATTTCGGGAAGCCTGACTTTATAGTGGGTACCTATCAATAATGTTAGCTTTCTATTCCCTATCTAAAGGGCGACACCTTAAATTTTATATTAAAAAAAAGTTATGCTACAACCTTTAGCGAATTTTGACTCATGTTCATGTCAGAATGGTCCTTTGGAAGAGAACCGTTTCAGAAAGAATTACCTTTAGATGTGCTTCCAAGGGATCCCAAGGACAGCAGGACCACGGGCTGGGAAGTACTACCGTCTTTTGAAAAGAGGGACATATTATGGTCAATCTATCTATAGTGTGAGATCATGTAAATATGGGTATCTGGGGTCTATAGTGTGAGATCAGCTAGATGAGTGTGTCTAAGGTCTATAGTGTGATTGTTCCCTCGGTATGGTAGCTCTGATGGATATTGACCTGATGTTGGATTCCCACTGTCCACTCAGCGGTCCCTTTTCGCCCTTCGTCTTCAAACAAAGGATTACGCTTTTCCCCTCCCCTCCCCGCCCTTCGCCCTCTTTACTTATTTGTTATTTCATCTTAGCCCGAGGGCCCCGCAATCCGCTTCTTTTCGGACAAACTTTCTCTTCCTTCCCCGCCTTTCCTTTCCCCTCCTTCGCCACCGCTGCCCCTTTTCTTCTTTACTCCCCCCACCTTCATTCATCCCTTGTTTAAAAGACACTGGAGGATGTCCCGTGGGCCGCTGTCCGGTCGAGCTTAGTTTCGCACCCTTTAACACCAGAAGGACTGACATAAAAGGGAAACAACTCGGACTCCTTGAAGGGGAAGATTGGGATGTTACCCTAAGGGGGTTAAAGCCCTGCGCCTCGCCTCTGCGTCTGTGTGTGTCCACTTTCTCAACCGCTCTTTCTCTTTCTTACTGCGCCCTCGGGCTCTATCTTGCTTCCTCTTTCTCCATCAGTATCCATCAACCGTGAGCTGAGTGAGGGGATGCGAACTTGGCCATTATTGACTCCTTGTCTTACTCCACTGTGTTCTCTCCACGATCTCGTTTTTTACTTAGACACAGCTGCCCAAATAACCTTTGATTTCAAAGACTGCTGATTTGTTTTTTAATTACGAAAGGCCGCTTCACTGCCTGTGGTAAGAAACCAAGTTTGCAGCTTCGAAATACCTCGACGCGCTGCGCAGCGGCCGAAAAAATGCGAACTTTTTACTCCCCTCCCCCCCCCCCCCATCAAACCGCAATATATCGAAAACAATGCATTCTACCGAATTCGTAACGAATAAATTTTTTTAAAGTAGATCAAATTTACGACAATTTGAAACTGAACGAGCTCCGTATGTCAGATAGTTTCTGAGGTATAGATCTTCCAGAAATGATGTTTTCCCCGAACGTGAAATTTTTCATAGCCAACAGCGGGAAAACTACTCATTATTCGAGGAAACTGAAGTTACAATTGTTGCTTTAATGAAGCCTGCGCACCTATTTATTTATTTATTTATTTATTTAAAAAAATGAAAGTAGGTTCCATCCTGAGAATTTGGATAAGCAGTTCTTTTTCGATGATTTTTCAAAGATTCCACTGGTTCCTACGTCATTGCACCCCTGTCAACTGTGACGAACCTCTGTAAACTTTCAAAAGTCGCAGAAAAAGAACTACTAATCATGGTACAGTGCGGTTGGTGTCAAAGTTCTCACAATGGAATACAGTTTCATTGAAAAAACAATATAACCGCTTCTGTGACCAATGCGCACACCCCATTTGAGCTCAGAAGGAAAAATTTTGAGAGGGGGCATCTAGGGGCGCCGGAGCGTCCCGCCCCGCCGAGAAAACTGAAAAACCCGTAACTCGGCCCCCTGGGGGTCTCCGGTGATGATTTTTCATGTCCTCGTTCTCTAGGGGCCCCTTTAGATGTGTACCAAATTTCACCTCTCTGGACCATCAGGTGCCGGAGTTATGAATGTTTGAAAATCAATGTTTTCAAGTTTTCCTACTTGCTCTAGTTGTTCTTCTTCTTTGACAGGGCTATAACCTCACAGACAACGGATCGAGACGAAATTTTGCACACAGTTATGCTCCAAGGAATTACTTTTTTTGCATTTGTCCCAAGGGGGTGGGGGTGGGGATAGGTTCTAGGAATCGGTTAGATAGGGTTTTGAGAGCTGAAATTTCGCTTGTTCACTGAGGCTCCCAGAAGGAGTCTCCAAAATCGGAACCCGACCAGTTCAGTAGAAGCCGAGTTATAGATAACAGTTTAAAAACGCTGCAAATTATGGTCAATAACCTAAAGGACGACAGCAACTTTCGCGCAATATACTTTTCTGCAGAGCTTTTGAAAATTGGAAAAAACTTTTTTTTAACTAATTTTTTAGAAAATTATAAAAAATGTGAACAAAACTTTAAAAAAGTCAACAAAAACCATATAAAATTGGTAGCGGGAAACAATTTTAACTGAAAAAAAATTTGACTGGGAAATTTTTTTCTAATTAGTACCTACTTCCTGTAGTTGAACACAAAAAGCCCCCGCCAAACGGCGTTGAAAGGAGGTTTCAAGATTGGTGGGAAGGACCAGGTTTCTATATACACACATCGTCCAACAGATGAGGAAGGAACAGGTTTCTATATGCACATTCAACGAGGGGAGGGGGGAGGTTTCT